>CM068963.1:59161065-59185317 GCA_035128595.1 Eptatretus atami
TCATGGTGGGCGGAGTTCAAGGAGGAGCCGCGCGGCGGCCCTCGACAAATCAGCGTGCAACGAGTGAGGTGACCATCGCCCGGCCAATCAGATCTCGCGACAGGAGGAAAGGGCTCCGCGTGATGTCACCACGCCCCCGGGACAATCAAGGAGCTTGCCGCCCGTTTTGGCCAGTGAGAGAGGCGAAGAGCGATTTGCGCGCCAAGAACTGCCAGGTGAGAGAGACGAAGGAGTGATTTGCACGCCAAAATCAGCCAGTGAGACAGGGAGGGTCGCGAGGAGGCGCCCCCCCTCTGAAGAGGGGGTATAATTATAGGTGCGGTCTGTGCGTTCGAGGGTTCTTGAGAGTTCTGGCAAGGAAGTGAACATCTGCGCGCAAGAGGGGGGCGTGAAAAAGCGTCTGCGCACGGAGTGTCGGAAAACGAGGGGGGGGGTTCTCCGTCAGCTTCACCCTGCCGATTTTGTTCGCCTGGAGCCCAGTCGTCTGGATCGTGCTGGGGGTCCAGTTCTGTCCGAGGACCTGGTCCTTGAAGACCGCACGAGGCGGACAGGTCCGAGACAGGCCTCAATAAAGACCATTTTGGTCCGATTCTTTGGGTGTGTGCGTATATGTGTTTGTGGCACCAGTCAGTTAAGTAGGAAATTGTATAAGTGCCGTGCTGTATATACGTGCATTTCTATATTCGGTTTAACTCTGCTCTTGTGTGCTTCCCTCGTTCCCCAATTATTATTGTGAATAAATACCCCGATTGTTAAATGTTTCAGCTCGTTCGTGTTCTTTCCTCCATTGGCTTAGCGTGCTGCGTGTTGGGAAATTAGCCAGGCTGTTGCCGTTGTAACGGGATATGGGACCGACGGACCTCGGCGATAAACCGCTCGGATCGCTCACGGTTCGAGTATGCTAAGCGGCTCGTTCCGTACGGGTGCCGTCGAGGGTGTGCAGACTCGGTAAATCGCCACGTGGTCTCTAGGTATTTTGAAAATTGGCGAATAACCCGTACACTGTGGCAGAGAATATTGACGCTTCCCGGTTCGATAAGGACCCATACTTTTTCCGGAGTTTTCAGAAAAGGTACGATCTAAATTCCGGGCGATCGCTCGAGCCGACTCTACTGTTCCATCTAGCGGTCGTGCTCGCGGCCAACGCCCGGCCACGCAACAATATATTCCAATGGCAGCTCCATTTGTTTTCTCTTCCGCATGTTCAAGCCCTCTCCTGCTTCGTGGATGTCTAAGCAATGGAACGAAATATGGAAACAATTCCACTAAAAGTTACATTTACTTTTCAGGGCAGATGCGTGTCCTTCCTGTGTGAAGTCGCACTCACCTCCAAGCTGTCAAGCCAGGGTTCGAATCTTGACCCACCTATAATAAACAGTCATCTCGGTGTTTCACAGGCAGGGTGATTCATCAATGTGGGTGCCATCCCACTGAATGGACGCTAAACAGGAGTCCCGTCTGCTGACGTTAGTTGGTGGACGTTGAAGATCCCACGGTATCCTTCGCGAAGACTAGGCGAGCTATCACCGGCACCTTAAATAAATTACAAATTCCTGCCATATCCAGCAGAGGGTGTTTGCATCAGCAGCACAACCACACCCCCAGCCAATGATGCTACCCCACAGCCTGGTGCTGGATCTGAAGAAGAAGAAGATTTTGAAGTCCTTCTCGGTAGCAAATGTAGAGTTACATGACCATTAAGCATGAAAGAGAGCTTCTATGGGCACAGAAAGACATGAGGTGATCGTGAGAAATTCTGAATCGGGATCAGCAACAGCAGAGGGAGAAAACGGGTGGGTCGTGAGTAACATCCTTGGATCATAAACATCGACAAACGAAGACGTACACCAGAGCAAGGAGCTGGTGGTGGTGGTCGTATGGCAGCTTAGCTGCCGGGGTAGCTATCATTTCTTGAAGCGCGACTGTGTCGCTGATGCAGTGCCCCTCCACCAGTACACACACTGGAACTGGTACTCATTTCGCCGACCTCGGAAGGATGACAGGCTGAGTCAACCCCCTGGTGTATTAATTCAGCGGCCGACGGAGCTTGAACTCAGGACCCTAGGATCCCAAGCCGCCACCCTAACCACTGAGCCAACACCAGGCTTCTAGCAAGGAGCTGATACTGTCGGTCCCCCGCCTTTTGGCTGATATGAGGAATGGATCTGTGCAATGTGGTAAGCTAAATCTCCAACTGTTTTTGAAATATCACGTACACAAGCCGAGTTACCAAGACGGTTGCCATGGTAACAGAATTCAGCCAATCACAGCCATGATATCATCAGGTTGAGATGATGTCATGAGGAAAAAAAATATAGCTGCAACATAAAAAAGTAAATGTTCAACGGTTTCTGAAATGTTAATGTATACAAGTAAAGTTACAGAGATGGTTGCCATGGCAACATAATTCAGCCAATCAGAGCCGTGATCTCATCAGGTTGAGATGATGTCACGAGGAAAAAAAAATATCTGCAACATAAAAAAGTAAATGTTCAACGGTTTCTGAAATGTTAATGTACACAAGTTAAGTTACAGAGATGGTTGCCATGGCAACATAATTGAGCCAATCACAGCCGTGATCTCATCGGGTTGAGATGATGTGGTGAGGAATCGATCCGTGTTTAAATATGAACCAACGCAATCACGGAGCTGGATCGAATCCATACTCCAGACTCGAACCGGACAAGACCCGCAGCTGTAATAAACGACGACACAAATCGCGCCATCCTGCAGGTATTTCGCCAGGCGACGCTGTTCACCAATCACAAAGCCGTCGGACAAGTCAACGTGAAGGTGCAATGCGTGACGAGCACAATCCCAAAATCCTTCATTTCCTTCAAATGAAAATCAAACAAGTAATGATCAAAAATACCGGAGGGTACTTACTGCCCTTGGGACTATTTCAATGTCGACACGATCAGTCAGTTGGGCACGAGTCGCCCACTTCAAACTGAAGGTGTTCACGACGTGCCGTAAAACTCTCACCAAGCCGGTGGCCGTTTGCGACGTGCCGTAAAACTCACACTAAGCCGGTAACCGTTTTGCGACGTGCCGTAAAACTCACACCAAGCCGGTGGCCGTTTTGCGACGTGCCGTAAAACCTTAACGTTGAGTTTCTGTGCCAGTCAGTGGTGTTGTGTTGTTAAGCCGAGTTTCTCGCCATACTCAAGATCTCTAAGAACACACGTTCCACCCCAACGTGATAACATTGGTTTTTTTTTGTTTTTTTAAGTTTTATGGTACACCAGTATAAAAACCCGTCAAAAAAAATGACGAGTTGGAATTCTTTGATTGGACAGATTCTAAAGAAACTGGAAGATATGATGTTTCGTAGCAAGAAGCGTTATTTTAAAACGTGGCATGTACAAATGTTACCCTGTTTTTTTTTTATCTTCTGGGACGGTTCATTTTGGCGGTCTCGCCTCGTGAGCGTGCCAGAGTTCGAAGCTTCGGCCTTACGTCAGGTGTGTTGAAATCTTCTTTTATTTATTAGACATCCTACGGACGTAAATGAACACTCGTTTTACTCTGTGCGCACGTTATACATCATGTGCAGCGAATTTCACCTCCCTGGGCCTTGTGTTTTATTTTTATTTTTTTTTAAGTTTCTGTACACCACCGTTGATGCCCGGATGCAAGTCACCGTCTACATTTCCAATAAAAAAGATTTAATTATTCTTTTATGAAAAATGTTTTTCGACTTTCTTTTAATCTTGAAAAATAGACCCGAGTGAACACACAGTCGTGATAAAAGATTGGCCTTTGAAACCCGACTTAAATAGTCCTTATTTAGGGAGACAGACAAACAGACAAATACACAAATAGACATTGTGTTTTACATTGCAACATTATTACCCTCGCTGAAGGATTCGGAGAGGGTGTTGCATTTGGGTCCGTTGTTGGGATTCGCTAGATATCTTATTGTCGGTTTTCCGTCCGTCTGTGTGTGTGTGTGTCTGTGTTGTGTCTGTGTCTGTGTCTGTGTCTGTGTCTGTGTCTGTGTCTGTGCTGTGTGTGTGTTGTTGTCGTGTGTGTGTGTGTGTTGTGTCTGTGTCTGCAACGCGAGGCTCCACAGCACAACCAGCAACGATTTCGATGAAACTTGGCGGCCAGGTGCCATATGAGCGGGTGTGTGCGTTGAGTTTCGTTGCTAAGCAACCACCCGTACTATGCCGCCGAAAACCGCGTACATATTTCAATACTTGTCCTACAGTTTTTAATGTGGAGAAACGAGACTTCGGAATTAAAGACTTCGAGATATTTAGAAATTTTACTCGAGCCACTTTTGATTTGGTTTTATTTTTCAAATGGTAGTCCTTCAAAAATCGGGTGTCTATTTACCGTCATTTTTTTTTTTTTTTGTTTGTATGTAATGGACAGCTCTGGAGGCCAGAGGAGTCGACCGATTTTGATGAAACTTGATAGGTAGGTTCTATGCTTGTTGCAGACCGTTGCTATGGACACCACCGTTCCGAGCAACGGACTTTCAAATTTTAGAAAAATCCTAAAAAATTATTTTTTCAACTCGGCTTCCAGGCTGTTATGCGCACTGTAATATAATCACCCTCTGTCAAAATTTTCAGCCGTCGTCAAAAACTATGACTAGTATGCAATTATGTCGGCGACCCATGTCGCCTACGGCTTGTTTGTTGGATTCGCTATTATCCCTTATTGCGGTTTTCTCGTGTGGTGTGTGTTGTGTTGTGTGTGTGTTGTGTGTGTGTGTGTGTGTGTGCAACGCGAGGCTCCACAGCACAAACCAGCAAACCGATTTCGATGAAACTTGGCGACAGGTGCCATATGGGCGGGAGGGTGCGAGTTTGAGTTTCGTTGCTAACAACCACCGTTGCTATGCAGCGGCCGAAAAACGCGCTTCACTATTTTCATACTTGTCCTACAGTTTTGAATGTGGAGAAACGAGACTTCGGAATTAAAGACTTGTGATATTTAGAAATTTTACTCGAGCCGATTTTTGATTTAGGTTTTATTTTTCAAATGGTAGTCCTTCAAAAATCGGTGTTATTTACCGTCATTTTTTATGAGGGGCTTAGGAAGTGGGCGGAGCTTAGGGAAAGTGGAGACGTGGTTGATGAAAAGTGGGAGTGGCGTAGGAAAGCGGGCGTGGCTTATGGAAGTGGGCGTGGCTCATGAAAAAGTGGGCGTTTCGGACTGTATGAAAAATAATGTGTGGCTCAGGAGGTGGTCAAACAAGAGCATTGAGAGAAGTTGATCGGGTTTTCCGTCTGTTTGTCATTTACACTTTCTTCCATCTCCACTCTGAGGAGTGCCAGTTGGCAAAATACGCAATTTTAGGAAAAATCTTGCCAGGCAGAGGAACAATTGTATGTGAACCAATACGTCTTAGCAATGAATCTTCGTCGGTGGATCGGTCAGAATGAAAAGCATCGTATCCAGTGCTTCGATCCTAGCGGATCCCTCGTCGCCTACCGGCTTGTCTGTGTTTGTTTGTCTGCTTGTCTGTTTGTTTGTTTGTCTGTCTGTTTGTTTGTTTGTCTGTTTGTTTGTTTGTCTGCACAGAACTTTCGTGTTTTTCTCCGCAACCGCTTGTCTGATTGGGACGAAATTTTCACCATTGGTGCGACTACTCGTGCAGAATGTTTTAAATGATAATTATGACGTCATAGGTCACTTGGTGTGGCAGCCATATTGGAAAAACGGAAAATCTTTGGACCTCTGTATCTCTGAAACCGCACCAAGGACAAATTTGAAACTTGGCACACAGCAAGTGCTCCTCATGGGGAATGAGTGTGATTTTATATGACATCATAGGTTCCCTCTTTATGACGTCATAATTGCATACGGAGAACGCCACGTCCGATGAGTATGAAAATTTTTGAAGGTCATCGAGGGATAAAATGGTCCACAGAAAAAAAAAGTTCATGACATCATCGGTCACATGATTCGGCAGCCATATTGTTTTTTAAAAAAAATACCTTCAAAAATCTTCTTCTCTGAAATGACTGAAAAGATCGAGGCGAAACTTTACACATATGACCGCCTATCCACGAGGAACAAGAGTCACACGTATGACATCATAGGTCACAGGGTTTGGCAGCCATTTTGGATTTACCTGAAAACCTATAAAAAAAATACACCACTCACAAGAAGTCCTGGCGATTGCTCTTTTTCTTGTTTTATTTTGAAACGTACTCACGCAGACCCCATTTTGCCGGCCTCTGTTGGCCTGATGACGTTTTACTGGTGCTGACCAAAGAAGCGAACAGCAACAACAACAAAAAAAGACGACACAAAACAAACAATTATAAACTTCTCATGAATAATACAACCTCATATTCAGATCACATGAATCATTTGATTTAATTGACTATTTCTTTTTTTAATATCCAGACGTTTAGGAGGGCTCAAGGCTCAGCCATTTTTGGGGCCTCTCTCCATTGATATGGGCCGAGCTGGGGACACATTTATTCCTTCAAGTTGAGTAGTACCATAGTGCAGCAGGGCTAAATGCTTACCTGCTGCCTTATTCCTGAACCTCTTCACTTTCTGGGTCACTATTTCTGCTTGTCAATTGGAATGCTGGAATACGGGACTTTTGAAATGACGTAATCTGCTCCAGAATGTTCGTTGCGCATGTGCAGAAACCCCAGGAAACTGCGGTGTTCGGAGCAACACAAAGTACTGTATAATCATGTGTGCAAGATAAGGGTTGCTACCTGAAATAGCTCACAAAGCTTCCAAAAGAAGCCGAAAACACTTGGAAACGTATCTGCGAGAAAATGGATGGCCTGACCTGACTGTCCTTTTGAGACGGTGCGTTCTACTCTACCTCCCTGATCATCCTTATCAGTGAGGGAAGGTCATACCTTGGGAGGGGGGGGGAGGTTGGGAGGAGGTGGTGTTATTCCGACATTTCCGTGAGTCCAATTTGCATTCCGGAACAGAACATTTGGGGTTAGCCATTTTGAAAGCTGCCACTCTTTCATTGAAATGCTGAAAATTATGTTTAAAAGATTATTTGAATCACAGACTTCGCACTAGCATCAGCAGATTAAAATTGCCCAGCGAGCAGACAGAATCCCTGGAAACACACACACCGCGCACCTGCAAAAGGCCTCGTTTCGCATTCATACGTCATTTTGAAAGTCCCATATGTGGGGGACACAATCTTGTGTGTGATGTCATATTCTTTAACAAAACCGAGGAAATTCCTCCGACATTTACTGACTTCCAGAATCACTCCACAGCTTCTCTGGAATGCCATGATGACAAAACTGCTGCTTGAGAGCTTCGATCACAGAGTAAGCTGGAACATCCTGACCATTCAACAGCTGTGGGAGAGGTGAGCATACAAAGGGGAAAATTCGCACAAAACGTTTCAAGCTCGTCCCAGGCCCAAAATCAAATCACAGCTATCCAAGCGTATGCGCCACGGAGTTTTTTTTCACATTTTAAGGACAGTCAGGTCAGGCCAGATCAGATATGTGACTTGCTTCAGGTACTGTGTAAACCTGCACAAACCTGTTGCATGGTCGTGTTGTCGGCAACTAAACCGTCTCCCCCACCAGGTTTCCTGGTGAGGAGGGTGTATGGATATGGACACCCAAGGATTAAAAACAAAACCTGTCAAAGGGCGGGCGAACTCCTTGTGAGCCAACGGCCATCCATTTCTAGTACCCAACTGTGTCTGCGGACGTCCTCCTGCAGTTGGTTTACTTTTTTGAGGAGGTTGGTGGCAGGATTTGCACTCCGGCCACCGTAAAACCATTCACTCCACAAAACACAAGAAAACCGTTAAGAAAATTGAAAACCCACTCCTTAGGATTACCTCCTGTGCAGCTGCCCTCCACTGGGAAGCTCAACGGATGACGGGATTGGGAAAAATCCTTCGGGATCCCCACTCTTTAATGATAGGACGAAAACTATGGGGTAACCTTCCCGGGTTAGATTGCGGTAGTGTGTGTCGAGGTGGTGCTGAGGTGTCGTCCACCAGACGGTGGTCTCCTTGCCTCTCTGGTGGAGTGGTACCATAATGTAGCAGGACTAAATCCTTACCTGTTGCCTAGTCATCAGACTGTTGTCAGGTTGTCCTCAATGAACTGAGGTGGGCCCTTTGAGTGGGTGCCCGGAATGTCCTATCCCTAAGAGAGGATGATCACCTGTCTCTGTTATTATCTGAGATCAACCTTTGGACATCGGTATTGCAGCACTCTCTGAGGTTCGGAGACCGGATAGTGGCGAGATAATGGCGGGTGGTTACACCTACTATTGGTCTGGTCGCTCAGATGGATACCATACCCAAGGAGTTGCTGTAGCTGTGTCCAATAAGCTGATTGCAATGGTAATTGAGGTAACACCGGTCAACGAGCATATTATGAGACTGAGGATTCATCACTCATTGGGTGTAATTTCCCTGGTCTCTGTATATGCTCCGACTGAAGCGAATGATTTCACCGTGAAGGACACATTCTATGCCACACTCGAGTCTGTGGTTGATCAGTGCCCCAGGCGAGATACTCTTCAAGTCTTGGGGGATTTCAATGCATCGATTGGAACTGATAGGGATGGTAGATGAGACATGTGGTGGTCCCCATTGGTCTGGAACTGTGAACCAGAATAGCATGAAGTTCCTTGACTTTGTAAGAAGTCATGGACTTAGGGTGGCTGGTTCATGGTTTCAGTGCCCACAGGCTCATCGCTGGACTTGATATTCCAACACTGGTGGTGTAGCAAAGGAGATTGACTATGTGCTCGTTGATGGTCGCTGGAGGATGATCCAGAATTGCAGGGTCTACCGGAGTGCTCAGTTCCTCAATACTGGCCACAGGCTTGTGAAAGCAACTCTGAAGTTGCAGCTTAAATCTGGGAGAAGAGTACCATCCCAGCCGAGGCTGGATGTTGGCAAGCTCAAGGATGAGACGGCAGCTGAGGAGTTTGCGAACAAGCTGAGCATGGATTTTGGGGGTCTGGGTGCTTTGGGGAATCCTGAAGAATTGTGAAGTGCCTTCAAGCCCACCATCCTTGATGTTGCCGGGAGATGTCTTGGAACTCACTAGAGGGTGAATAAGAAATTTTTTTCTCTCAAGGGACACTGGATGCCATTAACCAGAGTGGCAGGGTCAGGCTTAATGGGAGAGCTGAGCTGCTCAGGGGGTTGAGTCGTAAAACTGGACATGTGCTGAGGGTGTACAAGGAGGCCTATGTGGGAGGAATCTGTGAGGGGGGTAGAGCATCACCTGTGATCAAGTGATTCTCATCCTGCTTACAGGGGAATTCCTGCATTGTGTTCCTCCAAGCCCGTCACTCGGTGTACTGCAGTTAGAGCGGAGGGTGGAGGGCTCCTGACAAAGGAGTCCCAAAGTGAAACCCGCTGTGCCGGTCCACTTTGAGCGGCTGTACCAGGCTGATCCACCTGCTGTTGAGCTGGATGTCAGTGGCATTATTGTCCCGATTGCTGACCCTCCAATCAACTGTGATTACCTTCATTTGTGGAAACACAGGCTGCGGTGACCAGCTGAAATGGGTAAAGCTCTGGATATTTGGCATCCATGTTGAACTTCTCAAGGCTGGTGGAAATGCTGTACTCATGTCGTTGCATGCAGTTCTGTGCTCTGCCTGGAACACAGGCATCATCCCAACTGACTGGAAGAGGGCTTGTTGTCCCTCTGGAAAGGGAAGGGTGATCGCCAGGACTGCAACAACTACCGAGGGGTGACGCTGCTCAGTGCCGGCAAAGTCTTTGCTCGGATAATTCTTGAAGGGTTCGCCACCATCTGCTTGAGCACCAGCATCCAGAGCAGTCAGGCTTTACCACAAAAGAGTCAACGATTACTGTATCCTTGCCTTCGGGTCCTCACCAACACAGAGAGAGTTTTGGCAGGGGCTGCTTACATCTCTTTGATCTCTGAAAGCGTTCGATTCAGTGAATCGGCACCCTCTCGAAGATTTTTGGTCTTCGTGGGTGCACCCAAAAGTGATCAATCTGATGTCTGAACTATACTCTGGTACTGAGAGTGCTGTGAGATGTGGTGTCCATCTCTGACTTACATCCAGTGTGTTACTGGAGTTCGTCAGGGTGTGTGTACTGGCCCCCACACTTTTCAGCGCTGGTATGGACTGGATACTGGGGAGGATGTTGTAGAGATCAAGCTGCGTGCTTCATTTGGGAATGTCAAGTATCTGACCTTCATTTTGCAGATGATGCAGTCATGTTTGCGGAATTCTAGAGAACTTTTGGGGCCTCGAGGTGCTGAATGAGGAGTCGGAGCTGCCGGGATATGGGTTTCCTGGGTCAAAAGTAAGTAAGTAAGATCCAGGCTTTCAATGACATCTTGGATGCTGCTATCCTGTCTGTATTTGTTTGTGGTGAGGATGTTGAGGTCAGGGAGGGATTCACTTTCCTCGGCAATGATATTCATGTCTCTGCTGTCTGTGAGCCAGAGGCCATTAGACGTCTGTGTAGGGCCTTGGGAGTCATGGTTTCACTGGATCATGGGGTGTGGTGTTGTTGGTGCCTGTGCAGGAAGACGAGAGTCTGAGTCTTCAGGTCCTTGGTGCTTCCAGTCTTGCTCTACGGATGTGAGACTTGGACTTTGATCTGAGACCGAGACTTAATTCCTTAGGTACCAGGTCTCTTCGGAGAATCCTTGGCTATTGCTGGTCGGACTTTGTGTCCAATGAGCGGTTGCTGAGAGAGACTCAAATGAGATTTGTTACCTGCATAGTCCATAATCATCAGCTGCGGCTGTATGGACATGTGGCTCGTTTTCCTGATGCTGATCCTGCTCACCAGATTCTCTCAGCCAGGTAGCCTCGTGAGTGGAGGAGGCCAATGGGCTGACCACGTGCCTCGTGGTTGCAGCAGGTTGATCAGCATCTCAAGGAGATGGGGATGGGCCAGGCATCTCCCTGGTGGATGGCCAGACGGAGGCCCCTGGAGTACCGGTGGAAATTGGATGCAGCAACGCGCTGCTCCGGCACATGCTCCCATACCTGACCTGACCTGACAGTCAGACGTGTCCGGCTGCCAAAGCCATGTGCTGTAGGTGCCTGAAAATGGGGCACCATCGAAAGTGTTGTCACGTAAGGGCAATTGAGCTCATGACTGGTAATGAGGAGGAATATTTCATGTTTCTGGGAGTTGTGAGTGGGTCGGGTTCTCAAGGTCATCCTTTGTTTGTGACGGTCGACTTACATAACGATTGTGTGTGCTTTAAAATAGACACTGGGGCAGATGTGAATATTCTCAACAGAGGCATCTTCGACAAGATTGTGCCATAGTCTGGTCGCATAACATTTTTAAAGATGGTCCTGAAGGAAATTGTTGATGGAATCAAGACACGTGTCTACACTTATGTCTTCAGGGTATCCCAAATAACCTTAAAAAATAAAGGGAGACTTGGACACACAATGGGTGTAGGGAGGAATTGGGGGCAGAAAATGATGCACGGGGTGCACAAGATGGTTAAAGAAGGGAACTCTCTGGAGGACAAAATGGAAATTTGGAAGCAGGAGACACTAGGGTGGAGTGAGGTGAGATGGGTTGGGGGGGGGGGGTTAAATGAGGATAGATAAAATAATGGTTTTCGATTGGGGATGATCTGAGATTGTGGTGAAGAGCTGTCTTGAAGACCTGGAGGGAAGAAAGAGATTGAAGAGAGTGTGGAAGTTGGTTCCACAATCGAGGCGAAAAAGAAACGAATGAGTGGAGGTGAGCAGTGATCCTGGATTTTGGGAGTTTCACCAGGAGGGGGTTGAGTTTCACCAGGACCATGTGTGTCCTGCAGGAACCTTGGAGGGACAAAGAATGGAAAGAGAAGCGGGTGCAAGACCAGAAAGGAGGTGGTACAAGACAAAGAGACCACCGACTTGTCTGCAATGGCAAAGTGATAGGCCCATAGACTCAACTTCATCGCAGAAGATTCCAATAATCTTCAAGGCCTTGGTTTCCATTGCGTAAAGCTGAGCAAGTTGTGAGGCAGTGGAGAACATTATTCCATCAAGCTTCAGGTGAAAGCCTTGTCGGTGGATAGTCATTCAGGTGTGCCAAGGAAGGACTTTGTAGACGGTCCTTTCGGAGAGAAATCGTGAGAGTTTGAGATGTGTCAGAATTGAACGACATATTCCAAGTGTTTGACAAGCTTGTGATTTTGTCAAGGATCTTAAGAGAGGGAAGAGACTGTTCCCTGCCTGTTTGAGGGATCAGGGATGTCACTGCGGAGAGTGGAATCATCAGCAGATAAATGGAATTTTCCAGATAATTTCCATAGATTCTAGGACAATTAAGGAC
The DNA here is from genome assembly GCA_035128595.1 of Eptatretus atami. Lineage (NCBI taxonomy): Eukaryota > Metazoa > Chordata > Myxini > Myxiniformes > Myxinidae > Eptatretus > Eptatretus atami. Next base: position 59,173,334 of record CM068963.1, read on the forward strand.
CAGACGCAAGAAAGGGCAACAGCAGTGATGGATGATATCCTCATCGCTGGTTGCGCCAACATCCACCATGACTATGTCTTGAAGAGACTTATGCAATGAGCCACAAGTTATAACCTGCAAGTTATAGCTAAACTTCAGGAAGGGCCAAATCTGACATCGGTCCCTTACCTAGGCCCCTGCTCACAGCAGGAGTGCAGCCAGATCCACTGAAGACGAAGACAGTTTGAGAAATGTCACAAACAGACAAACAAAGGGTCAAGAATTTCCTTGGGTTTGTACAGTGCTTAAGGAAGTTTATCCCCAAAGTGACATAAGCAAGCCTCTCCGCAATCTCTGCAAGACCAACATAGAGTTCACCTGGCAGTTATTTCAGGAGCTGTTCGGGTCCTTTGAAAACCTGAAGCAAACTTATATTTCCACCCCAGTCCTCCAGTACTACGATGTAAGTCAGCAAATCATAATGGAACCCGACACCAGCCAAAACACTGTGGGAGAAATCTGTCGAGTTTGTCGCAGAATCTTCTATCGAACGCAGACAAGATCGACCCTGATATCATGAAGAGCAACGATGACAAGGCAAAGAAAAAAAGACACTTACTACTACAACAGAGAAATTCTCCTGAACTTCAGGTCGGTGACAAAGTTAGAGTCAGAATTGGTCAACAATCATCCTGGGAACAGTTGAGTACAATCGATTCTACCGCCACCCTTAAAATGCCTCACTCGTATATTATACGCGTTGGTGACAAAGCTCATAAAAGGAACAGATGCCATCTCAAATCTTGTACTACGTACCTTGATTACCTCCTGCATTGCCGCATTCACAAGATGTTCCTGAAGAGCCTGTCTATGAAACTCAAATTGATATTGGAACGGAAAACCTTTAATTGACTTTAATTGAAGCAAGAAAGCGGTCTGGAACAGAATAATGCCCATCATTTCTCCCAGATACCAGTCAGGTGGAACATCCAGGCAGTGTCATGCAATTTTGTTTGAAAGTGGGGTTCTGTTTATTGTTGTTCTGATATGTGTGTGTTCAAATTTTATACTTAAGAAATGGCAATTTATTCTGTTTTATCCAGTAATTGTTCTGTTTATCACTAACTAGCAGGGGCACCCGGCATTGCCCGGTGGGTACCCGGATTTTCTTGGTGGGTACTCAGCGTTGCTGTTGCTATTTTGAAGAAATCAATTTTTTATTTTCCCAATTTTTAGGTCCTCGTGGAGGATCTCCAAGTCTTACTCACGTTGTTGTTCTTCATCTTCTTCTTGTGGACTTTTTGTTTTTACAGCCTACAGTTTTCATCGAAACTTCCTGAAACTTGGCGTATATATGTAAAAATACCCTGCGCAGACAGTAACCATCTCCAATTTTGAAAATTTTGAAAAAAAAGTTATGACGTCAAAATATCTCCGCTAATGGAAATCGCCTAAAAATTATCTCCGAAACTCTGCAACTTTTTGAATTCTGTTTGCGGAATCGAACAGGGCATTAGCAGAGATGAATTACCGCACATATGTACATCACTATGACGTCATACCAATTTTTATGACGTCATTCCTATTTTTTGACATTTTTTGTTTCACAACCCAGATTTTCATCGGATCTTCGTGAAACTTGCCATGTATATGCAGAAAGCCCACCCGCAGGCAGTAACCATCTCCGATTTTGAAATTCTTCCTAGAAAAAAAGTTGACTCATAATATCGCCGCTAATGGAAATCGCCTATACCATTATCTCCGAAACTAGGCAAGCTGTTTGAATTTTGTTTGCGGGAATCAAGCCGGCAATTAGCACAGATAATTTATCGCAAACCTGATACATCACAATGACGTCATATTCGTTTTATGACTGTCCATCATTAAGAGGACGAGGATCTTAGCTCATTCGAGCTTGTTTTTCAAAAAACTTTTATTTTTACCAAAAGCACTCCCCGGAATCCACTGATGAGCCTCTGAAAGTTTGGAGAAGATCCGTTCAGCCATCTCTGAGAAAAATGGCAACAAACGCAGACAGACAGACAGACAGACAGACAGACAGACATATGGCTATTATAGTATAGAGTAGGTGATAGGCTTTTGAAGCCTTTGAGGCTTATTTTTTCGGAGAGATGTTGTGGAAGTAAAGCTCATATACTGCATATGTTAATAGCAGGCTGATGACAAGTCAGTTTGGCACATGTATAATAAAGTAATTCCATCATGGCTGCAGGCCTGGTGTTGGCTTAATGATTAGGGTGGTGAGCTTGTGGATCCTTGGGTCCTGAGTTCATGTCCTGTTTGGCTGTTGAATTAATGCCAGGTGGGGTCGATTCAGCCTGTCATCCTTCTGAGGTTGGCAAAATGAGTACCAGCTTGCTGGGAAGAATGAGCCATTTGAGTATTCTATGTCAGTGTGGTGACATGTCCAGGATTGTGTCCAAATAGACCAGGAGACTGCTTCAGCAGCACTGATGCTCTGTACAGAGTATGGTACCAATGGATGGATGGATCATGGCTGCAGCTGACATTTGGCTCCTGTGACAGATACTCCATGGTGTGATTCATGAACCGAGTTAAGCATTTTGCACCTGAGGATTGGCAGGATGACAAGGAGCATATCTTTGTCTGAGTGAGACATCACTGTCTGAGTGTCAATTGCATTCTGGATTCAAAATAAGGACGGACACATGCCAGGATTTCCTTTCGGGAGTCAGACCATCCACTCTTAATCACTCGTGATTTCGAAGAACTGGAACTTGTGGACAGACTCAAAGTCCTTTCCAGCTTCTGAGCCGGTGTCCGGTAGAGGTACAAAGGAAAATATGTGTGGAAGCACGAGCTTGGAACCACGGCAGTACTTAACCTCCAAATCATACCGCTGAAGCTTGAGCAACATGTGCTGTAAATGCATGGAAGAAGACGACAGGAGAGGCTTCTTAAAGATTTCCTCAAGCAGCTTATGGTCATTTTATATGACTAATTTCCCAAAGATGTAGTCGTGAAATGCCTCTTTCACAGGGATAATTGTGAGCATTTCCTTCTCGATCATGGTGTAACGACGCTCAATATCAGTGAGGCTGCATGCTGTGAATGCTATAAGGTTGATGTGCTGGAGCAAATGGGTTCCCACAGTGTTTTGGCTGGCGTCGGCTTGTATTTCGACTGGCTGACTTCCATCATAGTACTGCAGGACTGGGGTGGAAATACATGCTTGCTTCAGCTATATCAAAGGGCCCCAACAGCTCCTGAACTACCTGCCAGGTGAACACTACATCGGTCTTGTAGAGATCATGGAGGAGTTTGCTTATGTCACTTATCATGGGGATTCACTTCCCTAAATAATTTACAAACCCAAGGAAATGCATGACACTTTGTTTGTCTGTTTGACATGGCATTTTCTCAACTGCCCTCATCTTGAATGAATCTGGCCACGCTCCTTCTGCTGTGAGTAGGTAGCCTATGTAAGGGACCGAAGATTGTCAGATTTGGCACTTCCTGAAGTTTAGCTGCAGCTTATAACTTGTGGCCCATTGCATAAGTCAACTTCAAGACAGTCGTGGTGGATGTTTTCACAACCAGCAACTAGGATGTCATCCATCACTGCTGTTGTCCCTTCTCTACATTATATCATCTGGTCCATAATTCACTGATGAGCACTTCAAACCATAGGGAAGACGCAACCAGTGGTATCTCCCCACAGGTGTATCGAACGTGGTCAGGAATGATGATGACTCATCAAGATGGATTTGCATAAACCCACTGCAGGCATCAAGCACAGATTGAGCTAAGACTTCCTGAGCAGTTCTCATCAGGTAGTGTTCATGCTTTATGCACTTGCTTAAGTCCTTGGGGTATATATAGATGCAGACTTTGCTGTTATGAAGAGCTACGACCATGGAACTCTCACTCCATCAGGTGTTCTACCTTTGTGATGTGACCTTCAACAATCTTCAATCCTACAAGTTAGGGGGTGAACTACTCCCTCTGACCTTTCTACAAGCTTGATCCGATAAGTTCCAGGAAGAGTTCCAGTTGGCTTGCCAACTTCTGGAAACTCAGTGACCACTGCATGCTGAGGCACGTCGACTGCAGGCTGAACAAGAGACAGCTTGTTGAGCTTAACAATAAGGCTTCAGGCTTTCGAAGTAGCACCTGATATTGCATTCTCCCGATCGGGATCAATGACCTCAAATCTGGCCATAGTAGTCTTGTCCGTGTGTGTGTGTGTGTGTGTGTGTGTGTGTGTGTGTCACTGTACCTACAGAGTTAATAGTGTGATACGAGTACATTTTCAGAACTCTGCAACATTTGTAAATCACCTGCTAGGTAGGACTGCCTGGTAGTCGCTAAGTGTTAGTGTGTTGCACCGAGCACCCGTGCCAATCTGGAACCGAGTCGGCTGACCCAGCAATGTGGCAGTCTGTACCCATTTGTCACAAGGAGTGATACTGCCACTTGGATGAAGAGCGTAGATCCTTAGAACGTCAGATTCCTGGACTCGTTCTTCAGAAAGATCAACGTGATATGGATCAGTCTCTACATCAAGGGACTTTATGTTGTGAAGTCTCTTCCGCCCCGTCACACTGCTAGCCAGTGACCAGGCTTCTAACAGTAGGAGCAGTCATGGTTAATTGCTGCAAACTTGGCTTGACTGTTCACTAACTGGCCACATCTGCTGCAAGAACCACCACTCCATCCATCCATCGGGACCAGACTCTGTGCAGAGCGTTGGTGCTGCCTAAGCAGTCTCCTTGGCTATTGGTCACTATCCTGGACGGGTTGCCACTCCGACACAGGATACCAGCAAGCTGGCACTCATTTTGCTGACCTCGGAAGGATGACACGCAGAGTCAACCCCACCTCGTATTAATTCAACAGCCGAGTTGGATTTGAACTCAGGATCCTAGAATCAAAAGGCCCACGACCCTAACCATTAAGCCAACACCAGGCATGACCACCACTCCGACACTCCGACACAGGACGGGTCGCCACTCCGACACAGGATACCAGCAAGCTGGCACGCATTTTGCCGACCTCGGAAGGATGACAGGCAGAGTCAACCCCACCTCGTATTAATTCAACAGCCGAGTTGGATTTGAACTCAGGATCCTAGAATCAAAAGGCCCACTACCCGAACCATTAAGCCAACACCAGGCATGACCACCACTCCGACACTCCGACATAGGACGGGTCGCCACTCCGACACAGGATACCAGCAAGCTGGCACTCATTTTGCCGACCTCGGAAGGATGACAGGCAGAGTCAACCCCACCTAGTATTAATTCAACAGCTGAGTGGGATTTGAACTCAGGATCCTAGAATCGCAAGCCCACCACCCTAACCATAAAGCCAGCACCAGGCATAACCACCACTCTGAAGCCGATTCTTCACTTTCAATAGTTTGGATGTTTTTACACACTTGTTAGGCTTGCCCCTAGAATTAAGAATATATGGAGTACATATTTGCATATTTTTAGGATGAATAATCAAGTGGAAATCTATTTTTTGTCATTGATATCAAATTCATATTTTTGTGAACTCCACGCTTATTCTCCACGGTGGCTTTAAAGTCACTTTACCCCCAACTAAATTTCTCAAACCTCCCTCCCTCCCTTCCCCTCTGCCTTCCCCAACTGCGGTATGCGGCAACACTGACTCGGGAGAATGATGGAGTGCATAAAGACACAATAACTGATTCATTATTGTAAGTACTGGTACTGCGAAGTTAGAGCCTGTATATTAAAAGAGTTCATGAAGGAATGCTTTACTGGGGAGGGGTAAAGCGACTTTCAGGGGACCCTGTATGAGGGCACCCCATTCACATGAATTCAATGACAAATCAATATCTGCTAGTTGCATCATTCTTGAAATGCGGCGATACCGCCAACGTGGTGCCCTTGTTGGAAACCCTTGTTGGTGCCCTGGCTCACCACAGTCCGCTCTTTTCGACGGTACATTGCTATACGGTGTGGATGGTTCCCTAACCTGATGCAAGTCTTTGGGGAGTTTCTGAGCAGCCAGGGGAATAAAAACCATATTAGTGAGTGAAACTAAACGAGGCTTTTCCAATCCAACATCTTTATCCACGGGGCGTTCAGCCATTTTTGCAACAATATAGTGTTACAAAAATGTCTTGAGGTTAATTTTAGAGATTAATTAGTTATTTCATAACGAACAATTGTTAGCATAAGGCATTTTGACGCATCCAGTGTAGCAGCTAGCTACCTGTACCGAGCATATAGAGAGCTCCCCGTCACCTTAGCCCCTATATCTGTCTCTTTTTCCCCCCTTTTTCCATTTGTACTTAGTGTTCTTAATCCTTCCCGGTTGTATTTTCTCACTTCCCTACGTGACTGTGAAACCACCATGGTAAGTCCACAGGAGCAAGGTTTGATGCACTCTATCAACATGGCGGAACCACGTGTGCGACAATTGGCGGAGGGGAAATCCTCGCCGTAGATGAAGTTGGGACCGGGGGTATAAAAGCCCACACAGAAGCATCACAGCAGTGCCAAGGCAGAAGAAGTTGAGGTCGTTGAGGCTAGTGCCGAGCTCAGTCCTGCAATCAGCCCCAGCTCGAGAGCGCCGCAGTACGAGCTATTCTAGCTATAGCATAAGCCATACGACCTGTGGTATGAGTCACTCCGAGTACAGGCCGACCCCAGCCACAGTAGAAGCGACGTGGCCCTCACACGCAAGCTTATCGGTGCACCACGTGTGTCACAGACACATCAAAAGAAGCTTGCCTCCACATTAACCCCCCCCATCTGTGTCCTGTCTTGTCTGTCTTGTGTCCCCAAGCAAGTCTGTGTGTGATAAAATTAGTCTAGGGTTGGTTGTCAAGTCCATCCTTGTCGAGTTTTTAAGTCTGCTATTGGTTCCTTTATTGTCATATCTTTCTCATTTGCCTTGCTGTCTCCCCATCCTTGTAATTATAATTAGAATTAAAATTTTCCCTCCGTGTAACTAAATTATCCTTAAACTGAATGTGCACCAAGCGATGACGTGCAGGCTCGATTATTTAATTATTAACCGCACCATGGTTTTGCCACAAGACAGTGCGAGTGAAACACCTCCTGTTCGGCATATTGGGAGTTAATCTCCAGTGGTTTTGGGTCACCCATTAGGGAGGGACAATTAGGGGAGTTAGACCTTTCCCTCATGTCTAATGGGTAAACGGGACAAAGTGCATTGTGTGGGTCTCATAGTTAGGTCTGATTATATCTCTTTCTTCCTTTCCGCTGCCATGCTATGTATGAATGTCCTCGCGGAGGCCAAAAGAAGAATCAACCACACGATGGAAAAACCCTCTGCTGCACGAATACGGTGTCTAAGGGAAAAGTAGAACCATACATTAAATCCCAACACTGTATAGGACGCGCGCGGCGCGCTCTTTTCAACCCAAATCTGCATCTAATAATTATATTCAATCCTTTCTTTCAATCCATGACACAGATCGGGGCTGGCATCGCACTCAGGCAGCCACCTGTGAGGATCACCACTGTGATAAATAACCGCATGCACGATAGCGGACCCACGTGCAGCCCCGTGATAATTACCATCGCACTGTACGGGACGCGCATGGCGCACATCTTTGTTCGGGTCTGCACGTGTGTTTACAATGGCATCTTACCGTCGATCTTAGCTCGTCACCGCGGCCACCAATATCTACCGCAGACGGCAGAGAACTTCTCACATCTCCACCTCGATGCAGTCGTCACCAAGCAGAGGCATGCTGTACGGCCCGGATGACTCGGACCGCATGGCATACGGACGAAGCAAGCGCATTGATCAGCGCCAACCGCAGCGTGCCGCGGGTGCCCGAGCAGGCATGCGGGGCCGACGCAGTCCCCGGGCAGTCGCCGGAGCATGGCCCGGAAGTTCAGTGCAAGGCGATTCATATCGTGGGGTTCGGAGCGAGACGATTCCGCAGCTTGACCATGTCTCGCCGGATGTAAAATAAGATCGCTTCCGGCCATGGCGGCCGGGTCGCGTGATGGCCGGAGTCCAATGGGAGCGCACGATTCGGGTGACGATGCATCGGTTTGAGTCGTCGTCTCCACCCTGCATGATGGATCTTACAAAAGTCTATCGCAAAGCCGTTCAACACTCGCCTTGCCTCAAAAGCTGTGATCTCTACATTCGCCGCTGGTTACACCCACCCGCCTGACTCCGCCTACCTTCTCGAGTGCTGACTCCGCCTTCTCAACCCACCCGCCTGACTCCGCCTGCCTTCTCGAGTGCTGACTCCGCCTTCTCCCCCCACCCACCTGATTCCAACTGCCTCTCGCCACTGGCACAACCCACTCACCTGGCTCCACCTGAAGTCCTTCCTCATGCCAGACGGCCTTGCCCTTTCTCTGGATCGGTGCACGCGCTGCGCCGGCACCATAGCCAAGCAAGAGACAACGTGCCAACTCTCAAGGAGGAATCGCTCAGCAGAGCATCCCCCCTAAACGTACTGGGTAGCACGGTATGTGAACCGTGCAAGGTATTACGAGACCGTTAGCCTAATCTCCTCTCCTTTCTTCTAATTAACTCTTCTTTATTGGGTTGTGTGCGTGTGTGCGTGTGCGTGTGTATGTAATGACGCCAGTCCTAGTTTTAAGTTAAGATTGTAGAAGATATATCGGGATAAGTCTGCCCTGTGTCTGCTTTGTAAGTTGCTTGCCTTGCTGTCGCACCTTACAAATTTCTTTCTATCCCTGCTTACACACAACAATAAATCTATTCATTGTGCCACATGCTTTTCCTCGCCTGCCTGTTAATAAATGATTGTGTAGAAATGTTCCCAGCTCGTTTTTGTCTTTTCTTTCATTGATCCAGCATGATCCGTATCCTAGCCTAGCCGGGACTTTATTCCCAACGATCCGTTCTTCTAGCCAATACGTCCTTGGCAGTGTCGCTCGGCTGCATCTGACCCGGTAAGGTGACCCAGTTCGGACAAGGCGTACTGAGGGTGTGTTCCCCGGTAATTAGGTCACGTGATTAATTAGGAAACTGGTTTAGATGGAGGACCCGAGGTCACGTGGTTCAGTTATTGGCAATCACAGTCGATTAGCGACCCGCCGCGTCACGGAATTATCCGTGTGCGTCAACTTGGGATTCCGGAGAGTCTGGTGGAAACCCAAGATAGTTTCCCCCCTTGTGGTCTTCTCTCCCCGACCCTGGGTCCGCAACAATACATTTACATATATATATATAGATATTATATTATTGTTAAGCATTCAGCGTGGCGGGATTCGCACCCGACTCTTGACCCCAGTGTTAAGGATTCGGACGAGTGATGTCAATCACACCCTACTCTTGACAGCCAAATGCTGAAGATTCGGGTCACTTAACAGCACCGCCGTCTCCGGGGTTATAACGCCGGCTGGTTCGGCACAATTCTCGGGTTACGCGCCTCAGATCACGATACCAAAATACACCTGTGCCTTGCCAGCTGGGGGAATAGACCCCGGTTACAGACTGGTTTGTCAGAGACCGAGCGGAGTCTACCAGTCCGTAACCATTTTGGTTTTATATCCAAATCGAGCGGATCGGTCCTCGGCGCGGCACGAATAAATTCAAGGCGGCAAATCTCGTATAACTCAGCCAGATTTATTGGGGACACATTGGGAACACAACACAAGCAAAGCATTCACGACAATGTTATAATTAATTTATAACCCGTTCTTAACTAGGGAGCTACGGATTACGGGTTTCGAAGGGAACCTAGCGAGATAAACCTTAGACAACATGCAGACAAGACACAGAGTACTTGGTGATGCTTCATGGACGAGAGGAAAAGTGTCAAAAGCATGAATGCGGCTCGTGACAAGCCGATGTCAAGGATTCGAGCACCCGGCTCGAGCACGCTGCGTGGCAAGATGGCGGCGTCGTCCTTTTTCTTCTCCCGGCACCGCCCCGCACGCAGCCTCTGTGCGTCCAGACCCCGCGAGGTCGATGGCCCAAGACGAAAGATCTATGGTATGCTCCAGCTGGCTTTTCACAAGTCCAGCATACAAGTCCAGGCCTGGCCTGTTCACCAGGTTAGGCCAAATCGGGGTGTTGGGCTCCGCAGGCGGATCGACAAATGTGTCGAGCCTGAGGTGTGTAAGGACAGAGGCTCCATGGTTAGACGCAGTTGAACCTGTCGATGACTCCTCATAAAGTTGATCGCTGACTCACACAGCTGCCTGTTCCTCTCGACGCAGATTGCAGCCTCCCACTAGTTGTTTCTATACAGCAGAATCCTCACTCGACACTCAGGCTCAGTTACTCCCTCGGCAGATCGCCGACTCGACCCTCAGGTTCAGTTACTCCCTCAGCAGATGGCAGACAGACCTCATGCAGTCCCACCCTGCCTTTCTTTCGGCTCGCTCTCACGAAAGCCGATCGCAAAACAGACACAGCTGTCCCCTGTACAGCCGATCGCACCACCTCGGCGCTCTCAGTTTCACCCTTGCCTTCCGGCGCTCTCTCGCCTCCCAGCCGACTGCTCCTCCCAGAGCACTGGGCGGAGACTCTTCGGAGAGGGGAACGAAGAAGAAGAACCTCTCGGTACACCACCACTGCACGAACAAATGAACAGCCTGATACACCTCCCGACACACATGTAACGTCCAATTACCGAACAACCTGGAGAAACATGCATTTAATGGGGGATCTGGGTAATCCTATATTTAATAACACACTAAGGGCCATTTCCGCAACAATATGTTCCTCCCATGCTTTTCTTGCTGAAGAAAGTTGCATGAAGCAACCATGAAGAGCTACACAAGATAAACCCTTTGCTGTTTCAAACTCTACCCGGTTACTCTTCAGCTGCAAACATTTACAAGTCCTACATACATGAGAATCCCAATATTACATGCTCTCTCAGCCACCGCACCGTTTTATCGCTTATTGGTGAGTCTTTAATGACAGCGTAGACAGAAACGCTCACCGTCGAGGCCCCCAAGCATGTACCACATGCAATATCAACAGCAGTCAACATGTCGTGTAAATGAATAAAGGATCCAATCACGTCTCTCACCCGTAATTGAAGGGAATAACCAATCAACTCTCACCTAATCAAGGGAGCCTCAATGGTGTGTGTTTCTGTCTATGCTGTCACTGATGACTTGCCAATAAGCGATGAAAGCGGTCTGGTGGCTGAGGGGCAATATAGCATTAGGATTATCATGTACTGTATGTACTTTAAGAGTTGGGGAGGACAGAGTTGAGGATGTGGGAGAGGGGCAGAAATTTTGGAGAGGGAGGTTAAGCACTGGGGGGGGAGGACTTGGGGATGGGTGGAGGTTAATAACTTCAAGAAGAAAGGGGATGGCAGGACAGAGAGTTGGGTTGGGGAGAGAGAAAAGGGACAGAGTTGGGAGAGGGAGGTTGAGGTTGGGAGGGGGTGGGGGGGGATGAGGACTTCAAGAAGAAAGGAAGAGGAAAAAACAGAGAGTTGGGGGCAGAGAGTCAATAAAGAGTTGGGAGGGGTGAGGAACTGGGGGGGGGGTGGGTTGAAGGCTTCAGGTGTGGGGATGGTTGAGGACTTGAAGAATAATGAGGGAGGGGAAGACAGACAGTTGGGGTGGGACGGCAGAGAGAGGATAGAGTTGGGAGAGGGAGGTTGAGGCTTTGGGGGAGGGGGTGAGGACTTGGGTTGGGAGTAGGGGTTGTGGGCTTGGGGTTTGTGGACTTGTAGAAGAAGGGGAAAGGGGAGGACAGAGAGTTGGGGGGGGAGTCAGAGAGGGACAGAGTTGGAGGAGGGGTTCAGGCATTGGGAGGATGAGGTTGAGGACTTGGGGCTCAGAAGGGTAATTGTGGACTTGAGGAAGAAAGGGGGAAGGAGGACAGAGAGTTAGGGTGGCGGTGGGCAGAGAAGGGACAGAGAGTAGAGAGGGGTTGAGGCTTGGGAGGGGATGGGTTGAGGATTGGGTTGGGAGGGAGGTTGAGAACTCAGGGTTGAGGGGGTTGTGGACTTTGAGAGGGGGAGGGGAGGAGGATCTCATTTTGCTGGTTCAGAAGAG
>CM068963.1:59194862-59216552 GCA_035128595.1 Eptatretus atami
CCTTAGTGTGTTATTAAATATAGGATTTCCCAGATCCCCCATTAAATGCATGTTTCTCCAGGTTGTCGTAATTGGACGTTACATTGTGTCGGGAGGTGTATCAGGCTGTTCATTGTTCGTGCAGTGGTGGTGTACCGAGAGGTTCTTCTTCTTCGTTCCCCTCTCCGAACGAGTCTCGCCCAGTGCTCTGGGAGGAGCAGTCGGCTGGGAGGCGAGAGAGCGCGGGAAGGCAAGGGTGAAACTGAGAGCGCCGAGGTGGTGCGATCGGACTGTACAGGGGACAGCTGTGTCTGTTTTGCGATCGGCTTTCGTGAAGAGCGAGCCGAAAGAAAGGCAGGGTCGGGACTGCATGAGGTCTGTCTCCATCTGCTGAGGGAGTAACTGAACCTGAGGGTCGAGTCGGCGATCTGCCGAGGGAGTAACTGAGCCTGAGTGTCGAGTGAGGATCTGCTGTATAGAAACAACTAGTGGGAGGCTGCAATCTGCGTCGAGAGGAACAGGCAGCTGTGTGAGTCAGCGATCAACTTTATGAGGAAGTCATCGAGGTTCAACCTGCGTCTAACCATGGAGCCTCTGTCCTTACACACCTCACGGCTCGACACATTTGTCGATCCGCCTGCGGAGCCAACACCCCGATTTGGCCTAACCTGGTGAACAGGCCAGGCCTGGACTTGTATGCTGGACCTTGTGAAAAGCCAGCTGGAGCATACCATAGATCTTTCGTCTTGGGCCATCGACCTCGGCGGGGTCTGGACGCACAGAGCTGCGTGCGCGGGCGGTGCCGGAGAAGAAAAAGGACGACGCCGGCCATCTTGCCACGCAGCGTGCTCGAGCCGGGTGCTCGAATCCGTTGACATCGGCTTGTCACGAGCCGCATTCATGCTTGACACTTTTCCTCTCGTCCATGAAGCATCACCAAGTATACTTGTCTTGTCTGCATGTTGTCTAAGTTTATCTCGCTAGGGTTCCTTCGAAACCCGTAATCCGTAGCTCCCTAGTTAAGAACGGGTTATAAATTAATTAAATACATTGTCGTGAATGCTTTGCTTGTGTTGTGTCCCCAATGTGTCCCCAATAAATCGGCTGAGTTATACGAGATTTGCCGCCTTGAATTATTCGTGCCGCGCCCGAGGAACGATCGCGCTCGATTTGGATATAAAACGAACAATGGTTACGGACTGGTAGACTCCGCTCGGTCTCTGACAAAACCAGTCTGTAAGCCGGGGTCTATTCCCCCAGCTGGCAAGGCACAGGTGTATTTTGGTATCGTGATCTGAGGCGCGTAACCCGAGAATTGTGCCGAACAGCCGGCGTTATAACCCCGGAGACGGCGGTGCTGTTAAGTGACACCGAATCTTCAGCATTGGCTGTCAAGTAGGGTGTGATTGACATCACTCGTCGAATCCTTAACACTGGGGTCAAGAGTCGGGTGCGAATCCCGCCACCGCTGAATGCTTAAATATATATACATAATATATATAATATGTAAATGTATTGTTGCGGACCCAGGGTCGGGGAGAGAAGACCACAAGGGGGGAAACTATCTTGGGTTTCCACCAAGACTCTCCGGAATCCCAAGTACGCACACGGATAATTCCGTGACGCGGCGGTCGCTAATCGACTGTGATTGCCAATAACTGAACCCACGTGACTCGGGTCTCCATCTAAACCAGTTCCTAATTAATCACGTGACCTAATTACCGGGGAACACACCCTCAGTACGCCTTGTCCGAACTGGGTCACCTTACCGGGTCAGATGCAGCCGAGCGACACCATAGGACGTATTGGCTAGAAGAACGGATCGTTGGGAATAAAGTCCCGGCTAGGCTAGGATACGGATCATGCTGGATCAATGAAAGAAAAGACAAACGAGCTGGAAAATTTCTACACAATCATTTATTAACAGGCAGGCGAGGAAAAGCATGTGGCACAATGAATAGATTTATTGTTGTGTGTAAGCAGGGATAGAAAGAAATTTGTAAGGTGCGACAGCAAGGCAAGCAACTTACAAAGCAGACACAGGAGACTTATCCGATATATCTTCCAAATCTTAACTAAAACTAGGACTGGCGTCATTACATACACACGCACCACGCACACACGCCACAACCAATAAAGAAGAGTTAATTAGAAGAAAGGAGAGGAGATTAGGCTAACGGTCCGTAATACCTTGCACGGTTCACATACCGTGCTACCCAGTACGTTAGGGGGGATGCTCTGCTGAGCGATTCCTCCTTGAGAGTTGGCACGTTGTCTCTTGCTTGGCTATGGTGCCGGCGCAGCGCGTGCACCGATCCAGAGAAAGGGCAAGGCCGTCTGGCATGAGGAAGGACTTCAGGTGGAGCCAGGTGAGTGGGTTGTGCCAGTGGCGAGAGCATTTGGAATCAGGTGGGTGGGGGGAGAAGGCGGAGTCAGCACTCGAGAGGCAGGCGGAGTCAGGCGGGTGGTTGAGAAGGCGGAGTCAGCACTCGAGAAGGTAGGCGGAGTCAGGCGGGTGGTGTAACAGCGGCGAATGTAGAGATCACAGCTTTTGAGGCAAGGCGAGTGTTGAACGGCTTTGCGATAGACTTTTGTAAGATCCATCATGCAGGGTGGAGACGACGACTCAAACCGATGCATCGTCACCCGAATCGTGCGCTCCATTGGACTCCGGCCTCACGCGACCCGGCCGCCATGGCCGGAAAGCGATCTTATTTACATCCGGCGAGACAGGTCAAGCTGCGGAATCGTCTCGCTCCGAACCCCACGATATAATGCCTTGCACTGAACTCCGGCCATGCTCCGGCGACTGCCCGGGACTGCGTCGGCCCCGCATGCCTGCTCGGCACCCGCGGCACGCTGGGTTGGCGCTGATCAATGCGCTTGCTTTCGTCGTATGCCATGCGGTCCGAGTCATCGGGCCGTACAGCATGCCTCTGCTGGTGACGACTGCATCGAGGTGGAGATGTGAGAAGTTCTCTGCCGTCTGCGGTAGATATTGGTGGCCGCGGTGACGAGCTAAGATCGACGGTAAGATGCCATTGTAAACACACGTGCAGACCGAACAAAGATGTGCGCCATGCGCGTCCGTACAGTGCGATGGTAATTATCACGGGGCTGCACGTGGGTCGCTATCGTGCATCGGTTATTTATCACAGTGGTGATCCTCACAGGTGGCTGCCTGAGTGCGATCCAGCCCGATCTGTGTCATGGATTGAAAGAAAGGATGAATATATTATTAGATGCAGATTTGGGTTGAAAAGAGCGCGCCGCGCGCGTCCTATACAGTGTTGGGATTTAATGTATGGTTCTACTTTTCCTTAGACACCGTATTCGTGCAGCAGAGGGTTTTTCATCGTGTGGTTGATTCTTCTTTGGCCTCCGCGAGGACATTCATACACATAGCATGCAGCGGAAAGGAGAAAGAGATATAATCAGACCTAACTATGAGACCCACACAAGCACTTTGTCCGTTTACCCATTAGACATGAGGGAAAGGTCTAAATCCCTAATTGTCCCTCCTAATGGTGACCCAAAACCACTGGAGATTAACTCCAATATGCCGAACAGGAGGTGTTTCACTCGCACTGTCTTGTGGCAAAACCATGGTGCGGTTAATAATTAAATAATCGAGCCTGCACGTCATCGCTTGGTGCACATTCAGTTTAGGATAATTTAGTTACACGGAGGGAAAATTTTTAATCTAATTATAATTACAAGGATGGGGAGAACAGCAAGGCAAATGAGAAAGATTGACAATAAAGGAACCAATAGCAGACTTAAAACTCGACAGGATGGACTTGACAACCAACCCTAGACTAATTTATCACAACAGACTTGCTTGGGGACAACAGACAGACAAGACAGGACAAGATGGGGGGGGTTAATGTGGAGGCAAGCTTCTTTTGATGTGTCTGTGACAACACGTGGTGCACCGATAAGCTTGCGTGTGAGGGCCACGTCGCTTCTAACTGTGGCTGGGGTCGGCCTGTACTCGGAGTGACTCAATACCACAGGTCGTATGGCTTATGCTATAGCTAGAATAGCCGTACTGCGGCGCTCTCGGCTGGGGCTGATTGCAGGACTGAGCTCGGCAACTAGCCTCAACGACCTCAAACTTCTCTGCCTTGGCACTGCTGTGATGCTTCTGTGTGGGCTTTTATACCCCCGTCCACTTCATCTACGGCGAGGATTCTCCCCTCCGCCATTGTCGCAACGTGGTTCCGCCATGTGATGAGTGCATCAAACTTGCTCCTGGGACTTACCATGGTGGGTTTCAACGTCACGTAGGGAAGTGAGAAAATACAACCGGGAGGATTAAGAACACTAAGTACAAATGGAAAAGGGGGGAAAAAGAGACAGATATAGGGGCTAAGGTGACGGGAGCTTCTATATGCTCGGTACAAGGTAGCTAGCTGCTACACTGGATGCGTCAAATGCCTTATGCTCAATTGTTTCGTTATGAAATAACTAATTAATCTCTAAATTAACCTCAAGACATTTTTGTAACACTATATTGTTGCAAAAATGGCTGAACGCCCCGTGGATAAAGATGTTGGATGGAAAAGCCCGTTTAGTTTTCACTCACTAATATGGTTTTTATTCCCCTGGCTGCTCAGAAACTCCCAAAAGACTTGCATCAGGTTAGGGAACCATCCACACCGTATAAATGTACCGTCGAAAAGAGGGACTGTGGTGAGCCAGGGCACCAAACAAGGGTTTCCAACAAGGCACCACGTTGGCGGTATCGCGCATTTCAAGAATGATGCAACGCAGATATTGATTGTCATTGAATTCATGTGAATTGGGGTGCCCTCATAAGGGTCCCCTGAAAGTCGCGCTTTACCCCTCCCCAGTAAAGCATTCCTTCATGAACCTTTTAATATACAGGTCTAACTTCGCAGTACCAGTACTTACAATAATGAATCATTATTGTGTCTTTATGCACTCATCATTCTCCCGAGTCAGTGTGCCCGCATACCGCAGTTGGGAAGCAGAGGGGAAGGAGGGAGGAGGTTTGAGAAATTTAAGTTGGGGTAAAGTGACTTTAAAGCCACCGTGGAGAATAGCGTGGATTCACAAAAAATGATTTGATATCAATGACAAAAAATAGATTTCCACTTGATTATTTCATCTTAAAAATATGCAAATATGTACTCCATATATCTTAATTCTAGGGCAAGCCTAACAAGTGTGTAAAACAATCCAAACTATTGAAAGTGAAGAATCGGCTTCAGAGGGTGTTATGCCTGGTGCTGGCTTATGGTTAGGGTGGTGGGCTTGCGATTCTAGGATCCTGAGTTCAAATCCCACTCAGCTGTTGATTAATACTAGGTGGGGTTGACTCTGCCTGTCATCCTTCCGAGGTGGCAAAAAGTGCCAGCTTGCTGTATCCGTTGTCGGAGTGGCGACCGTCTATGTCGGAGTGTCGGAGTGGTGGTCATGCCTGGTGTTTGGCTTAATGGTTCGGGTGTGGGCCTTTTGATTCTAGATCCTGAGTTCAAATCCAACTCGCGTTGATTAATACGAGGTGGGTTGACTCTGCCTGTCATCCTTCCGAGGTCGGCAAAATGCGTGCCAGCTTGCTGGTATCCTGTGTCGGAGTGGCGACCGTCCTGTGTCGGAGTGTCGGAGTGTGGTCATGCCTGGTGTGTGGCTTAATGGTTAGGGTCGTGGCCTTTGATTCTAGGATCCTGAGTTCAAATCCAACTCGGCTGTTGAATTAATACGAGGTGGGTTGACTCTGCGTGCATCCTTCCGAGTCAGCAAAATGAGTGCGCAGCTTGCTGGTATCGTGTTGTCGGAGTGGCAACCCGTCCAGGATAGTGACCAATAGCCAAGGAGACTGCTTAGGCAGCACCAACGCTCTGCACAGAGTCTGGTCCCGATGGATGGATGGAGTGGTGGTTCTTGCAGCAGATGTGCCAGTTAGTGAACAGTCAAGCCAAGTTTGCAGCAATTAACCATGACTGCCCTACTGTTTAGAAGCCTGGGTCACTGGCTAGCAGTGTGACGGGGCGGAAGAGACTTCACAACATAAAGTCCTTGATGTAGAGACTGATCCATATCACGTTGATCTTTCTGAAGAACGAGTCCAGGAATCTCGACGTTCTAAGGACTCACGCTCTTCATACCAAGTGGCAGTATCACTCTTGTGACAAATGGGGTACAACTGCAACATTGCTGGGTCAACCGACTGGTTCCAGATGGCACGGGTGCTCGTTGCAACACACTAACCTTAGCGACTACCAGGCAGTCCTACCTAGCAGGTGATTTACAAATGTTGCAGAGTTCTGAAAATGTACTCGTATCACACTATTAACTCTGTAGGTACAGTGACACACACACACACACACACACAACACACACACACACGAACAGACTACTATGGCCAGATTTGAGGTCATTGACTCCGATCGGGAGAATGCAATATCAGGTGCTACTTCGAAAGCCTGAAGCCTTATTGTTAAGCTCAACAAGCTGTCTCTTGTTCAGCCTGCAGTCGACGTGCATCAGCATGCAGTGGTCACTGAGTTTCCAGAAGTTGGCAAGCCAACTGAACTCTTCCTGGAACTTATCGGATCAAGCTATGTAGAAATGGTTCAGAGGGAGTAGTTCACCCCTAACTTGTAGGATTGAAGATTGTTGAAGGTCACATCACAAAGGTAGAAACACTGATGGAGTGAGAGTCCATGGTCGTAGCTCTTCATAACAGCAAAGTCTGCATCTATATATACCCCAAGGACTTAAGCAAGTGCATAAAGCATGAACACTACCTGATGAGAACTGCTCAGGAAGTCTTAGCTCAATCTGTGCTTGATGCCTGCAGTGGGGTTTATGCAATCCATCTTGATGAGTCATCATCATTCCTGACCACGTTCGATAACACCTGTGGGGAGATACACTGTTGCGTCTTCCCTATGGTTTGAATGCTCATCAGTGAATTATGGACCAGTATGATAATAATGTAGAGAAGGGACAACAGCAGTGACTGGCATGAATCCTAGTTGCTGGTTGTGAAAACATCCACCACGACTGTCTTGAATTGACTTATGCAATGGCCACAAGTTATAGCTGCCGCTAAAACTTCACGAAGTGCCAAACTGACAATTCTTCGTCCCTTACATAGGCTACCTACTCACAGCAGAAGGAGCGTGGCCAGATTTCATTCAAGATGAGGGCAGTTGAGAAATGCCATGTCCAAGACAAAACAAAGTGTTCATGCATTCTTGGTTTGTAAATTATTTAGGGAAGTGAATCCCCATGATAAGTGACATAAGCAAACTCCTCCATGATCTCTACAAGGCGATGTAGTGTTCACCTGGCAGGTAGTTCCAGGAGCTGTTGGGGCCCTTTGCATATAGCTGAAGCAAGCATATTTGTCACCTAGTCCTGCAGTACTATGATGGAAGTCAGCCAGTCGAAATACAAGCCGACGCCAGCCAAAAACTGTGGAACCATTTGCTCCAGCATCTCAACCTTATAGCATTCACAAGCATGCAGCCTCACTGAATATTGAGCGTCGTTACACACCATGATCGAGAAGGAAATGCTCACAATTATCCCTGTGAAAGAGGCATTTCACGACTACATATCTTTTGGGAAATTAGTCCATATAAAATACAATAAGCTGCTTGAGAATCTTTAAGAAGCCTCTTCCTGTCGTCTTCTTCCATGCATTTACAGCACATGTTGCTCAAGCTTCAGGGTATGATTTGGAGGTTAAGTACTGCGTGTTCCAAGCTCGTGCTTCCACACATATTTTTCCTTTGTACCTCTACCGGACACCGGCTCAGAAGCTGAAAGGACTTTGAGTCTGTCCACGTTCCAGTTCTTCGAAATCACGAAGTGATTAAGAGTGGATGGTCCTGACTCCCAAAGGAAATCCGGCATGGTGTCCGTCTTATTTGAATCCAGAATGCAATTGACACTCAGACAGTGATGTCTCACTCAGACAAAGATATGCTCCTTGTCATCCTGCAAATCCTCAGGTTGCAAATGCTTAACTCGGTTCATGATCACACCATGGAGTATCTGTCACAGGACCAAATGTCAGCTGCAGCCATGATCCATCCATCCATTGGTACCAATACTCTGTACAGAGCATCAGTGCTGCTGAAGCAGTCTCCTGGTCTATTTTGGACACAATCCTGGACATGTCACCACACTGTTACATAGAATACTCAAATGGCTCATTCTTCCAGCAAGCTGGTACCATTTTGCCAACCTCAGAAGGATGACAGGCTGGAATCCCCCACCTGGCATTAATTCAACGCCAAACAGGACATGAACTCAGGACCAAGGATCACACAGCCACCACCCTAATCATTAAGCCAACACGCAGGCCTGCAGCCATGATGGAATTACTTTATTTACATGTGCCAACTGACTTGTCATCAGCCTGCTATTAACATATGCAGCATATGAGCTTTACTTCCACAACATCTCTCCGAAAAAATAGACCTCAAAGGCTTCAAAAGCCTATCATCACCTACTCTATACTATAATAGCCATATGTCTGTCTGTCGTCTGTCTGTCTGTGTCGCGTTTGTGCCATTTTTCTCAGAGATGGCTGAACGGATCTTCTCCAAACTTTCAGAGGCTCATCAGTGGATTTCCGGGAGTGCTTTGGTAAAATAAAAGTTTTTTTGAAAAACAAACAGCTCGAATGAGCTAAGATCCTCGTCCTCTAATGATGACATCATAAACGAATATGACGTCATTGTGATGTATCAGGTTTGCGATAATTATATGTGCTAATTGCCGGCTTGATTCCCGCAAAACAAAATTCAAACAGCTTGCCTAGTTTCGGAGATAATGGTATAGGCGATTTCCATTAGCGGCGATATTATGACGTCAAACTTTTTTTTCTAGAAGAATTCAAAAATCGGAGATGGTTCTGCCTGCGGGTGGGCTTTCTGCAAATATACATGGCAAGTTTCACGAAGATCCGATGAAAAGTCTGGGTTGTGAACAAAAAATGTCAAAAAATAGGAAATGACGTCATAAAAATTGGTATGACGTCATAGTGATGTATCATATGTGCGTAATTCATCTCTGCTAATGCCCTGTTCGATTCCGCAAACAGAATTCAAAAAGCTTTGCAGAGTTTTCGGAGAATAATTTTTAGGCGATTTCCATTAGCGGAGATATTTTTGACGCATAACTTTTTTTTCAAAATTTTCAAAATTGAGATGTTACTGTCTGCGCAGGGTATTTTACATAATATGCCAAGTCTAGAAGTTTCGATGAAACTGTAGGCTGTGAAAACAAAAAGTCCACAAGAAGAAGATGAAGAAGCAACAACGTGAGTAAGAGTGGAGCCATTTCCGCAACAATATGTTCCTCCCATGCTTTTCTTGCTGAAGAAAGTTGCATGAAGCAACCATGAAGAGCTACACAAGATAAACCCTTTGCTGTTTCAAACTCTACCCGGGTTACTCTTCAGCTGCAAAACATTTACAAGTCGTACATACATGAGAATCCCAATATTACATGCTCTCTCAGCCACCGCACCGGTTTTATCGCTTATTGGTGAGTCTTTAATGACAGCGTAGACAGAAACGCTCACCGTCGAGGCCCCCAAGCATGTACCACATGCAATATCAACAGCAGTCAACATGTCGTGTAAATGAATAAAGGATCCAATCACGTCTCTCACCCGTAATTGAAGGGAATAACCAATCAACTCTCACCTAATCAAGGGAGCCTCAATGGTGTGTGTTTCTGTCTATGCTGTCACTGATGACTTGCCAATAAGCGATGAAAGCGGTCTGGTGGCTGAGGGGGCAATATAGCATTAGGATTATCATGTACTGTATGTACTTTTAAGAGTTGGGGAGGACAGAGTTGAGGATGTGGGGGAGAGGGGCAGAAATTTTGGAGAGGGAGTTTGAAGCATGGGGGGGGAGGACTTGGGGATGGGTGGAGGGGTTAATAACTTCAAGAAGAAAGGGGGATGGCAGGACAGAGAGTTGGGGTTGGGAGAGAGAAAGGGACAGAGTTGGGAGAGGGAGGTTGAGGTGTGGGAGGGGGTGGGGGGGGATTGAGGACTTCAAGAAGAAAGGAAGAGGAAAAAACAGAGAGTTGGGGGCAGAGAGTCATAAAGAGTTGGGAGGGGGGTGAGGAACTGGGGGGGGGGGTGGGTTGAAGGCTTCAGGGTTGTGGGGATGGTTGAGGACTTGAAGAATAATGAGGGAGGGGAAGACAGACAGTTGGGGTGGGACGGGCAGAGAGAGGATAGAGTTGGGAGAGGGAGGTTGAGGCTTTGGGGGGAGGGGGTGAGGACTTGGGGTTGGGAGTAGGGTTTGTGGGCTTGGGGTTTGTGGACTTGTAGAAGAAGGGGAAAGGGGAGGACAGAGAGTTGGGGGGGAGTCAGAGAGGGGACAGAGTTGGGAGGAGGGGTTCAGGCATTGGGAGGATGAGGTTGAGGACTTGGGGCTCAGAAGGGTAATTGTGGACTTGAGGAAGAAAGGGGGAAGGGAGGACAGAGAGTTAGGGTGGCGGTGGGCAGAGAAGGGACAGAGAGTTGAGAGAGGGGTTGAGGCTTGGGAGGGGATGGGTTGAGGACTTGGGTTGGGAGGGAGTTGAGAACTCAGGGTTTGGAGGGGGTTGTGGACTTTTAGAAGGGGGAGGGGAGGACAGAGATTTGAGGTGGCAGGACCGAGTTCGGAGAGGGGGGTTGAGGTTTTGATTGGGGCAGGGAGCATAGAGGACCGAGTTGGAGAGGGGGGTTGAGGTTTTGATTGGGGCAGGGAGGGGGTTTAGGACTTGTGGTGGGGGGTTAAGGACTTGGGGTTTTGGGGGGAGTTGAGGACTTTAAGAAGAAAGGGGGGTGGGACATATAATTTGGGTGGGGGGTAGAGAGTTGGGAAAGGGGAATTGAGAGTTTGATGGGGAAGGGGGATTTGAGGACTTGGGGATGGGAGGAGGGGGTTGAAGACTTGAAAGAAATTCCATAGGTCCCTGTTCGTACTCCATTATATATTTTGTTCTTGTTTTTAATATACCTGATTTTTCGTTTGAAAGATAGCTTCTTCTTTCTCTCTAAGGTCGCCCGCCGCACAAAGGGCAGCAGGAAATAGTCACGTGGGTTTGCAACATTCCGATGGTGACAAGTATAAGAGGCACGACAAAGCTGTGACAAAACCTTATAAATAGAAGCTTGTTCCTCTGACCGAAGGTTCCAAGCAACAAGAATCTGGAAATAAGCTCATAGGTTTGAAAAACTGTTTCCTGCTCCTGATTCATTGGATTACACACTAGGAATTTTAACAGTCAGAAGGAAGCCATTTTGCCCATCATGCCTGCACCAGCGAGCTACATCAACACCACAATCACCTACCTATCCAAATTTCCATACCAAAGCTACCTTCGTACCAATCATGTCAACGTGCACGTATCCCCTCTATCTCCAATACTACTTCTAGGGACCTATCTAATTCCAGTTTAAACCCAACTACTGTTTCTGCTCCTTCTGCTGAGGACATAGATTATATGCATAAACACCAATGTTCATTCATACATTTAAGTCTGAGCTCATTCCTCATCTGCTCAATGTTCTTCATCAAGACACCACGGTGTCCTTCTCAAAGAGCAAACGAGTTATCACTGAACCCCCAAGACAAATATTACAAGGTCTTGCCACTTTCAGCTGCAGTGTCTGTAATAGTCGTAGTAGTAGTTCGTCGTGCTTAAATTAGCACTTTCTGCTTTAGGTGAAATTGCTGGGGTGCATAGGCTTCTTGATACCCCCACCAAGTGGGTATGTGTCCAAGCTCATGACTAAGTTGGAGTAAGGCTTTCAGAGAGATGTAGACAATCATTTATAGGGGAGGTGGGGTGAGGCAGGGCGTCGAGGGCACAGTGATTGTGTGACACTGAAGTGGGGAGCAGGGGGTGGTATTATTAGAAAAGAAACTGCAAGGAACGGATTGTCAAGAAGCTTTCTTTGCTTGCATGAGAAGTGAAAGCACAGCCAGATGGACCTTTGAATTCACGACTACTCACATGCTAATGGGACTCGCTGATTATTCTTTGTGCTGTTACATGGGCGTGAGCAATGGACAGTAACAAAAGCTGAATGGCACATTTGGCGCCTTTTACTCCGCTTTTCGACAAGAGTGCAATTCCATATTAGCCCGATTCCCCCCACATCGAGGATTGCAGAAATTGTCTGTGCAGATCACTGTCTGAAAAGAGAGAGAAAAAAATAGAATATGACCACAAGCACAACACAACTGCTTTCCAAAAATGTATTCCATATAGTTCGAACAACTTTTCAAAAGTTCATGGAAAAGCTTGGCAACATCGCATGAAAAGGAAGCACCCGGGCAATGGAGCAGACAAAGGGCACAGAGAAACAGGCAGAACAAAAAGGAGCACAGACAGGGATGTGGAATAATGTGGCAGAGGGAAGGCAGTTGGGGATGGGACACAAACAGATGGGACAGCGAACAAACTGGATAAATGCAAAGAGGGAAATTTACAGGTGGACAGAGGGAAAAGGTGAGTGAGGTCGGAAGTATAAAATGGGTAGACATGGGAGACAGCACTAGATGGCAGTGGGACATCACCTCTTGGGATTACGAGGAGGAGGAATATTTTGCAACAATTCTGTTCTGCAGACTGGAGGAAAGGGGGACAAAGTCGTGAAGGTTATCAGTGAAACTGGATTTGAGAAACAGAACAAGGTCTGGGTCTCTGGATGAGTGTGCATCCTGGTGGGACTGAGAAACAAGTGGTTTAATCTTGGTAGAGGGAGCAAAACCGTATGAGACAGCAGAGGGCCACCACATATCCACCAACCTATCAGCAACCATCAATCTGTTTGAAGTGGGAGAGAAGGAATTGGTGCGCTTTCCTCCAGAATCTTTCAAGATGACGATGCGATGCACATAACACTTTAGCCAAGTATGTAACGACTTTGGTCAAGTATATCACAGAAGAGAAAATGCAATAAGTGGAAAAGGAGGGTGAAGGATGTAGGTGGCTGGTATGGTGATGATGAAGGAAGATAAACAATCGCCATGATATGTACTTGACCAAACTTAACCAAACCATAAATATCCCTTTTTCAGTACACTGCAGCACAATGCTCTCCCTTAATTCATGCTACAGAGTGCTGTTTGGCAGACTTGCAGTGTTTGCCAAGTGTGAGAATCCATGGAACTCAAACCTGACATCAGTCAGAAGAGAACAAGGACAAATGTGTCCAAGAGCCGCGTCCTAAAGGTTTTGTCTTCACCAGAAGAAGAAGAAGAAGAACAAGAAGAAGAAGAACAACGCGGAGCTCTCTTAGAGCCAGCGTTCGCAACGCGACGTGGCTAAAAATATATATAAAAAGTAGATAAATATATAAATAAAGGTTTTGTCTTCACCAGAAGAAGAAGAAGAACAACAACAACAACGCGGAGCTCTCTTAGAGCCAGCGTTCGCAACTCGACCAAACCAGGCAACTCGACCAAAGCAGGCCATTCAACCAAACTGGGCAACTCAATCAAACCAGGCCACTCGAGCAAACCACACAACTCGACCAAACCAGGCACTCGACCAAACCAGGCCGCTCGACCAAACCACACAACTCGACCAAAGCAGGCACTCGACCAAATCGTCAAATCGACCAAGCCAGGAAACTCAACCAACCAGGCAACTCAATCAAACCAGGCAACTCCAACCAAACCGGCAACTCAACCAAACCGGGCAACTCAACCAAACGGGCAATTCACACAAACCAGGCAACTCGACCAAGCGGGCAACTCGACCAAACCGGGCAACTCGACCAAGCCGGGCAACTCGACCAAGCAGGCAACTCGACCAAACGGGCAAATCGACCAAACCGGCGCAACTCTACCAAACCGGGCAACTCGACCAAACCGGGCAACTCAACCAAGCCGGGCAACTCTACCAAACCCGGGCAACTCGACGCAAACCGGGCAACTCGACCAAACCAGACAACTCGACCAAATCGGGCAACTCGCCCAAACCGGGAAACTCTACCAAACCGGGAAACTCTACCAAACCGGGAAACTCTACCATACCAGGCCACTCCACTAAACCAGGCAACTCAACTAGACCAGGAAACTCAAACAAACCAGAAAACTCATCCAAATGAAGTAACTCAACCAAACCAGGAAACTTGTCCAATTGAGGCAACTCAACCAAACTAGGCAACTTGACCAAATTGGGCAACTCGACTAAACCGGGCAACGCGACCAAACCACGCAATTCGACCAAAGCAGGCAATTCGACCAAACTGGGCAACTCAACCAAATCAGTCCACTCGGCAAAAAAACGCACCTCAACCGAACCAGGCAACTCGACCAAAGTATACAAACTTGGGGTGGCCTGTTCGTGTTCACATATGAGACCCTGGCTCTTGATGCAGGGTACTCGGTTTCAAATCCCCATTTACCAAACGTGTTTAAGTCCATTGTCTACTGATGTCCTTGCAATTCATGTAAAAGTACACTCTTGTCACCTGATGTCCTTATGTCTTTGTCCTTCACGTGATTTATGCACATGCTCCTCCCTGAGCCTCAGAATCACTGTAGAAAAGAAGAATACTCCACAAATCGTTAAAAGTCAAATAAAGCGGAGTACGGCATGAGATTTAAACACGATTTACAACAAATACACACTCTGAAGCCGAAAGTGAAACTCATGAAATTAATTGTTTATTCTTCGAGCATGTTCTGATCAGCTGTGTTCGTTCCCTTGTTCTTATTTAACCTAGAGGCATGTTTATTCCTGCCTGAAGAACGCAACCTCCAATCCCCAGCATCCCTAAATCCAGCATTGTCTCCAACATGCAGGTCCCAGAGAGAGCAGCAGGAAACACCTGCCTCTCCCAAATTATTGCATCTCAAGCTTTTCCTGTCATTTCTTTCTCTTTGGCTATTGTCCTGCATTATCCATGCTTCCTGCAATCTGCACTATAACCTGCTTCGCTATCGATCATTCCTCTGATTTACGTTTAACATATAAAATAATAGAATTATACTTGCTGTATACATTTTCGAGCTAACTTGTTACTATGTAAACATACAAGCAGAGGTACCTACCTGCACCTTGTGCAGAAGGAATTTAGAGGATTCCAACGGTTTATATTTAGAGGATGCAATATAATGGTTGTTACCGGTGGGGCCGATTCTTTCAATGGACAGACAGACAGACAGGAAATACAACTATAAATATATATATATATATATATATATATATATATATATATATATATATATATATATATAGTTGAATTCGCGCCCGCCGGCGTGCACGACCACGTGACTCGAATCGCGGCCGCTTCGCCACCGGACGGACAATTCTGTTCGTGACCCTCTCGGACTAACGCCGAGACACCACGGGCCTTTCCTCCACCACGATCGTGCCAATGCCACCCGCGTGGATAGGGTTGTTCGCCAAACTCGACCTACCTAAGTACCCACGCGGATGTAAACCGGGCGATCACCTCGCCGCAGGTCGACTTCGGACACGGGCCGCTTAACGATCCGTTCTCGGCTACTGATACCGAGCGGTGTTATCGTCGGCCTTGACGGTTCCTGATCAATTATCGGGCGTCCCGCGCCCTCCAAACCCTTACGTAAAGCAAGATGGAGACCCACAAAGGAAGCGCAGCGAAAGCAACAATTCAACAAGAAGCACATTTATTCACGCCTCACATAGAACACACATATGCAGTATTTACAGCAACAGTAATCACAAATGCACATATATCAATTAACAAAAAGCAACACAATGAAAGCAACGCAGAGCTACGACCGACTAAACGCGAACATCGGCAACACTTACAATACTACTTTCGGACATGGCGCCACCACACACTTCACACAGAACCCAAAAGAAAATGGAAGTCGCACTTCCCTGCGTTTGAGTCCTTGGCGACCGTCCTCCTCTCGCGATCTGCGAGCTCTCTCCCCTCCACTCGACGCGAATCCTCCGCTCCACTCGGACGCAGATCCTCCGCTCCACTCGACGCGAGATCCTCCGCTCCACTCGACGCGAGATCCTCCGCCCCACTCGGCGCAGATCCTCTTTACACAGACGCGAGATCCTTCCCTCCACTCGATGCGAGATCCTTTTCCTCCGTCGCCTTCGCCGTCCCTTTACCGCGCGCGATTCTCCTTCTCTCTCTTCTTCCTACTCCGTCGCCTCTTTTAGCCCGGGGCCCCCCTCCACTCCGCCCCCGTTTTCGGCTCCACCCCTCTTTCCAGAACATTCTGGAACTTCCAGAAGGGGCGTGGTCCTCCGTCCAATCGGTCCATTCGTTCGGGGGGAGGGGAACGGGGCCGGGGCCGCCTGTTTCCCTTTGAAGGCCAGCCTCTGGCAACCGTGTGCGCTCGGAACGCCGTGGTTGTTGCAGTGGTGGCGTGGTTGGCGTTTGTAATGGCGGCTGGTTGGCTGTTTGTGTTGGCGTTGTTGTATGGTGCGTGGTTGGCGTGTTTATGTGCGTGGTGGCTGTTAGTGGTGCGTGTTGGGTTGTGTAGTTGGTTCGAAAATAAAGCAAGAACAGAAAAACGCCTAACTCAAAGTGTCGCAGCCGAACGAATCACATTAATTCCCTCTAAACAATGGTTGTGGCTAACTACACATGTACTTAAAAAAATCTCACCTACGGACCTGAATTGTGTTTGCGAATTTCCACAGCCGTAACTAATATATTAATAATATATATATATCAGCAGGGTGTGCTGACACATTGTGTATAAACATACGAACAGTGTTCCCCATTGTCTCAGGTCTCTCATCTGCATTCATTTTTTCATTTCTTTTATTTCATTTATTTTTTTTTCTTTTATTTATTTTCATTTATGGATGCTTTCGACGGTTCCGTTAATTTCCCCGCCAACCAACGAAGTTGGCGGGGGATATAGAAATGGGTTCGTCCGTCCGTCGTCCGTCCATCACATTTCGTTTCCGGAGCTTAACTACAAATCCGCTCAAGATATACTTACGAAATTTGGTTCACATATCAAGCAAGTGGTGAACTGGTGCCTTTTGATATTTTCTAATTGATATCACATGGTTTGGCAGCCATGTTTATCAAGAAAAATATTAAATAATGTTTTCTCTGGAATCACATAACCGAACGAAGCGAAAATTTGCAACTATCATCTTCCATCATGTCTGCATACATAGTAAAAATTATGACGTCACAAGTCACATGGTTTGGCGGCCATCTTGGATAGAAAAAACAACCTCATCCATTAACACGAAACTTCACACACCTATTCTACTGGAAGATTGGAGCAAATGTAAATTTATTGATGTCATAGGTCACAGGTTCGTCAGCCATCTTGGATTGAAAATTAATAAATTTTAAAAATCTTCTTCTCCAAACGGCTGGACAGAAGAGCAAAATTTCACATACACTTTCTCCAAGACATCCTTTCAGAAGTTTGTTAATTTCTAATTGATGGTCACATGGTTTTGGCCATATTTAATTTACCCTAAAACCTTCAAACACTTCTCCAGAACGGCTGGTCAGATCAAGGGGAAACTTCAACATATTGCACACGCTTAGGGGATATAAGTTTGTTAATCCTCATTTACTATGCGGGGGATATCGAAGACTTTGTCTTCAACGGATGCTAGTTTTATTTTCTGTCTATCGGCTTCGAGTCTGTCGAGACACCAAGTTACCGTGCTTCCCCATTTGTCTCAGGTCGCTCACCTGCATTTTTTTTCATTTATTTATATTTTCATTTATGATGCTATCACCGATTCTTGATTTTTTTTCAGTTTACCGGCTTCGATGTCCATGGGCACGCAAAATTTCAGCTTTCTCTCACCCAAAGTACTCAATCTTTAATATCAATCAGTGAATCAGTGAGTGAGTCGGTCAGTGATTAGAAAAAGCTTTATATTTGAGATAAGAAGGTGATTTGTAATCCTGCCTACCACCAGGTGGTGCTATAGAATACACATTTACTTTGAGAGAATCGGGGTCTTTCCCCCATCCTGAACCCTCGACCCTTTTGGTTTGAAAATGTTTTCTTGCATCTCCATTTGCCAAGAGGATTCCACAATATGATGGGGTTACTACTGGTGGGGCTGATTCTATCGATGGACAAACAGACAGACAGACAGACAATACAACTTTATATACTGTATATTAGTGGGGCAACTTAGCATAACAGTTGTGCATTTTGTGAGGAAAGCACCAAATTTGGCACACTAGTAGCCTATCATATTATGAACAGATTTGGATATTGGGCCATCTCAAAATTTTTGATGGCAGTGGAAAATGGCTGCCACAGCCATCAGCGGCTGAATTTGAGATGGCCCAATATCCAAATCTGTTCATAATATGATAGGCTACTAGTGTGCCAAATTTGGTGCTTTCCTCACAAAATGCACAATTGTTATGCTATATTTATCTAAGTTGCCCCACTATATATATATAGATGTTTAAAAAAATGTTTTGGAGATTGATCTCACATGAGGTTCATGGAGGAGTTTTCACTTATATCACCTGCAGGACAAAGACATTTAGACAAGTCGACTTCAGTGTGTTTTTACATGAATTGAACAGAGATGAATAGACATCAATGTAGTTTTACATGAATCGCAAGGACATCAGGACACAATGGACAAACGTACGCATTCTTTCTTTCTCCGTTTTGTAACTGTGTGTGAAATAAACTTCTTTGTTGAGATATCGGCCTTTCATCTGTTTGTCCTTGCACTGAAGAAGTGCGATTTTCCTCTTCCACCAAGGCTTGTCCAAGTTAACATTAACCGAGCTAGCCTCCACAACTTGCTGGGGGAGACTGTTTCAGTTGTCGACCACTCGGATGCAAAGGAACTTGTTTCTAACTTCCAAGTGACTCATTTCTTTGAACTTCAGGGAGTGCCCCTTTGTAGTTGAGTGGTGGCTTGGGGCCAACAGGATGACCTCGAGGTACGCACACTAACCTCGAAGCCATCTAGCCTTGGTTCGAAACCAGACCCAGCTATAAATTGCCATCCAGGTGTTCCACGGTCAGGATGATTCATCAATGTGTGTGCCATCCCTCAGATTGACGTTAAACTGGCATCCCATCTGCTATATTATTTGGTGGATGTTAAATATATTATGGTGTCCTTCATTAGGAGTAGGCGAGCTGTTGCCGGCACCCTGAACAAATTACAAATTCCATTCCTAACTACTGCTGGAAGAGGGATGGCAAAGCACCCTGCATGATCCTTGCCAAGAAACTGCTTCGGTGGAATCAATGCTCAATAACCCAGAGAATGGAACATCACTCAGTCAGTGGTCCGGAGTGAAAGAGTAACCTGGTTCCAGTTTGACAATGCCGTGCAATATTTTGTGCACCAATATCATACCTCCTCATCATCTTTGGTCGTCGAGAGAATGCATATTCAACTCCCTGAGCCTTTCCTGGTAGCTAAGGCTGCTAGGCTAGCATACTTCAGAGACAAGTTTGGTTGCTTTTCTTTGTACTCTTTCAACCATTTCAGCATCTTCTTTGTACCACAAGCGGTTTCCATATTCCAAGTGAGGTCGAAAGAGTGTCTTGAACAGGAGAGAGAGAGAGAGAGAGAGAGAGAGAGAGAGAGAGAGAGAGAGAGAGAGAGAGAGAGCTTTTACTGAGGCCAAGAAATGCTCTCTTGACTGCCTGAGTAGGTAGGCCTTGTTAACTACCGATGAGACATTCTGGTGGAATTTCAACTCGGTGTCAATGATGACTCCTGAGTCATCAAGTCATTACACCACCAGACTCGGTGTGGAATGGTTAGAGCAAACACTCCGATTCTGGGAGGGTGGTGGTTCAAACCCTCGCTGAGTCATACCAAAGACTTAAAAAAGGGTACGTGCTGCTTCCTTGTTAGGCATTCAGCATTTAAAAGGATAAGAGCACGCACGATCCCCATATGTTGACATCCATGGGGAGGAGGAAATTCCTCGTGACTAAATGCCCCGCCGAGTGCGATGAGAAAGGCAGAGCCACTGTTGTGGCGTCGTTGGTCCCCAGAGTACCCCAGGAAGTGATGGCACTCCCCCCAAGCTCAGTGGCTGTTTTTTTAGTCCAACATTCCAGTGTTGTGTGTCATGTATTCGTTTGTAGGTCCATGTGTGAGATGTGTGTGTGGCAGTTCCACCAACGAGCCTGAAATCTTGTGAATAAAAAAGCCTTTTCCAAAGTAACACGTTGAATTTCAGTTTCTTTGATACTGCACTCAAAATTTCTGTTACCTCTGCCCATTGGCAAACATAGCACGTCGCTTCGTTGAAAAGAAGTTGCCATCTTTCAGAATAGGCGATCACCCGATTCAGATCAGTTTGAAGATCTTATGTCTGGGCAACGTTACATACTGGGCCGTACATCTTGGTGTTGTCAGCAAACAGCTGGACCATTCCTTCCACTTCTATTGGTAGGTCATTGATGAAGACCACAAACAGCGATGGCCCCAGAACACAGGTTATCCAGTTCCGTCAAGTTATGTCCGACATCGGGTGACATTCAAACTCCATCAGATTTCTCCAAACATCCCAATCCTGCACTGCTTCCAGAAGCTCTGGTAGAGACAGCTCAGTTGCAGCTTTTACCCCATCAATCAGGCACAAACAAGGTCTGCCTCTTCCTCGTCTTCCACTTCTTTCCTCAACCATTCCCAGCGTGGTTGATTTCTCCAGACTTTCACATGACGTGTCCAAAGTATGACAGTTTCTGTTTTAACATCAGCATTTTTAATGCACATGGTGGTCTAATTTCTTCCATCACTATTTTTTTTGTTCTTACAGTCCATGGAATTTTTAACATTCACCTCCAGCATCACATTTCAAAACTGTCAATCTTCTTCCTTTCTTTCCTGTTCACTGTCCGTGACTCACATCCATACATTGCAACTGGATATACCATAGCATTCACCAGCTTCCTCTTGGTTTGTTTTGTCACATCTTTGTTTTTCCAGATCCTTGTCAGTATGACATTGCTGTTCTTCCCAACGCGAACCACATATTTATTTCTCCTCCACATTCTCCACTCATTTCAATCTTAGAACCCAGGAAGATGAAACTTTCCATCTCCACGTGATCGGCTCCCGATGTGAACACATCGATCTTCTCAGTTGACTAGATTTTAGTCTTTATTTTTTAGGTTGAAATAAACATCAGCTTTTCTTCTTCACTGTCCGAAGCAGTTTCATAAAGTCCTCTTTACTTTCTACCAACAGAATGGTATCATCAGAATACCTTGGATTGTTGATACATGTTCCTCCAATCTTGACTCCAACTTCTATGTCATCCAAGTTTGATTTCCTCATTATGTACTCACCCCACAGATTGAACAATTAAGGGGAGAGAATGAACCCCTGTGCGACTCCTTTTCGAACTCCAAACCATTCCGTCTCTCCATACTCTGTTCTTCCTGGAGCTTCTTGTTTAATGTACAGGGTTCTCGTCAGACTTATCAGGTGCTCTGACATCCCCATTTCTCTCAGCATAGTCCACATCAATTCATGATCTACACAATAGAACACTTTGCTGTAATAATCTATAAAACAGAGATACACCTTCCTTTGATATTCCCTTGATTTTTCCATGTTCCACCTCAGATTTGCAATTTGATCTCTCGTACCTCTGCCTCTTCTGAAACCTGCTTGCTCAACGGCCATTCCTCGCTAAATGAAGTCGATTCTGTGTTGAATGATCTTTAGTAACATCTTACAAGCGCGTGAAATCAATGCAAT
>CM068963.1:59238557-59252179 GCA_035128595.1 Eptatretus atami
ATTATTATTAATCAATTGCAGATCCGCACATTCTCAGTGTATATATATATATATATATATGTTGCGAATTCCGCCCGCCGGCGTGCGAACGGCCACGTGACTCGAATCGCGGCCGCCTCGCACACCGGCGGACAATTCAGTCGTGACCCTCTCGGACTAACGCCGGGAGCTAGTCACGGTGGGGGTTTAACCTCACCACAACCCAGTCCGCATTCTACCCGTGCGAGGTAGGGTGAATCGCCGAAAGTCGATATACCTAAGTACTCGCACGGGTAACCTACCGAGGGGTTGCACCACGCCACAGGTCGACCCGGACACGAACGCTTAAGGCGCCCGTTCCGTACTATCGGGATAACCGAGCGGTGTTATCGTCGACCTTGACGGTTCAGATTAATTAATCGGGCTATCCCGCCCACTCGAACCCTTTACGTGAAGCAAGATGGAGACCAACAAAGGAAAGGACGCGGCGAAACGGGGAACAATTCAACAAGCAAGCATTTTATTTACACGCACACAGATAGCACACATATACAGCATGTATTTACAGCCAAACAGTCAGAGATGCACATATATCAAATAAAAGAAAGCAACAACGACGCAGCTCTACAACCGACTACGCGCACACACGGCAACACTTATCACAGTTCTACTCACGAGACACGGCGCCACACACACACGTTCACACAAGAACCAAAAGAAATGGAAGTCCGCGACTTCCCTGAGCGTGTCGAGTCCCTCCCCGACGTCGTCGACGTGGTCCCGCCTGGCCGCGACTCCGTGCCCGAGCTGTGGCGGCGAGGCTCTCCGGCGTGCCTCGCGCCTGCACGTGCTGGCCACTCGACGCCACGGACCGAGTGTTCGGCACTATCCCAGCGCGGATAGGGGGAGGGGACGTGGATGCGAAGTCGGGAGAGGGGAATGGGGACGCTCCTTCCCGCCAGCGGGGTCTTACAACGGCCCCACAAAAGACCCGGCCAGCGCCACCAGGACGAGCGAGCCGGAAGACGAGAGCAACCACGAAGCAAGAGCATCGACAAAACTGCTTCCCCGTCTCCGACTTTTATTTCCTCGGAGCTCCGCCCTGTTGCTCCGCCCCTTCTTTGCTCCACCCCACCCTTCGAGGCGCTTCGAGAAAGGTCTCGAAGAGGGGCGTTCCTCCTCCCTGGCCGCGTCCACCCATCACCAATCGAGCGCCAGCTGCCCTCCCCTCGCTTCTCTCCCTCACACCAAGCGCGGAGAAGAATGGCGCGAAAAGCCCACCGAGCGTCCTCGTTGGTTTTATTTGAAATAAAAGATAGAGAAAGAAAAACGACTGACTCAAAGTGTCGCAGCCCGAATGAATCACATTAATTCCCTCTAAACAACGGGTTTGGGCAACTACACATGTACTTAGAGATACCTCACCTACGGGACCTGAATGGTGTTTTGCGAATTTCCACAGCCGTACAATATATATATATATATATATAATATATATATATTTTTATATATTAATTCTATTGTTTTCAATAGCAGATGATTCGTGTCTGCAGCGTATATCTCTGTGAAGGGGGAAAAAAAAACACCCCAAAAACAAGAAGGGCACTCTTCGACGTCACCAGATATCCTCAGACTACTTATTGCATCATTATAATACTTATACCAAGTTTGATTTAAATCCCTGAACATAGATTCAAAATTAAATAATTCTGGCTGCCAGACTTTGCGTCTGATCAAGTTGAAATCAAAACATATATTCCCATCACCATTAGATCATAAATGACGTTTCACACCAATTGATGAAGTGGTTCAAGAGAAATGCTATTTTTTTTTTTTTAAGATATTCGTTCAATCCAATATGGTTGCCACACCATGTGACTGATTAAATATTTGTGAACACCCTGGATCCCCAAGGCTTGGTGAGCATGTGGGTGGTTTCCCTTCGATCTGTCAAGTCGATCTGGAGAACAACATTTTAAAGGTATATTCTTCAAATAAATAAATAAATCATAACTGCCACACAATGTGACCTATGACGTCATGGTGGAGAACTTTTTGTTCCTCATTGAGAGGCGATCATACCTGGAAAATTTTGCTTCGATCTGTTCAAGCGTTTCAGAGAAAAAGGTTTTTGAAAGTTTCCTTGTTAAAAAAAACAAAATGGCTGCCGAATCACATGACCTACGACACCAAAATAATCATTAAAACATTCTACACGAGTAGTCGCACCTCTGGTGAAACTGTCATTCGGATAAGCAGTTGAAGAGAAAGCAAAGAAAATTAGTACGGACAGACGTACATAAACACGGACGGACAACCTGAAAACATAATGCCACCAGAGGCATTTAAAATAAATAAATAAATAAATAAATAAAAACCACCAAGTGTGGATTGAGAATCACAACCAGAAAAAAAGTTCCTCTGAGTGGACCTGTGATATGTCAAAGGCTACGCCTATTTACGAGCGCATGGTCCAAGCTACCCTAACCTCAACCCCATCCAACATCACCAAATCATGGTAAGCAGGTGTAAAATAAATAAATAAACCAGAGTAGGTGTCAAAGCCACCCAATGCTCACCTGTTTATACATTTATCGTTTTTAAAAGACTCGTCTAATAATTAATATTTTTTATAAAGCATTGCAGTGAAGTCTGATCCAAATAATTTTAAAGCAATACATGTATTTGTATATTGTAATCAGTAACAAGAGCGCAAGTGAGCACAATATACGCCCGAACAAGAAGGTATATACAGAATTGTGCTACTACATGGAAAACAGCATCCTGGTTGCCATGGCAACCACTTTAGATGACGAACGTATGTCGCGACACACCGTCTCCACAGTCTGTACCTATGTACCAAATATGAAACGTGAAAGTTGAAAATTTGGGAGTTAGAGTGCGACAGGAACGAACGGACGGACAGATGGACGGACGGACGGACGACCGGTATCACATAATACGCCCCGATATATATATATATATATCGGGTGTATAAAAAATAGTGTGGTAATAAAAACATTAGAAAGGAAAAAATAACTTGCACCAAAAACTTTAACATTTTCACGCTCACGCCGGGGTATCGCTTTAGCTCTCTGTTCTCGAACAGGCGAGCTAAAAACTAAATCTTCATCTTTATTTATTTTTCAAATCTAACATGTTCATTGCACTTGTTATACAGTATGTATGTTTATTCTCGTCAGCCAAGAACCTTCGCCTACGTAAAATACATTTTTTCAGGTTCGTTTAGTATAGGCCGATAATTTACCTATCGTATAGAATACGTTATCGGTAAGATAGGACGGGTACTTGTCAGCCATGAATCTGTAGCCTCAAGCCTCGAGACAAATAGTTGCATCTGCAATACAATAGTGTCACAATTTATCGTTGGTATGAAACATCTCAAAATGCCGTCGCACGTGTAAACTTATCAGTATTCATCAAAACAGAATCAAACTTTGTACAAACACGTCATTCCTTGTGAAGTGTGCCCGAGTCAAGCAGTGTAATGCTTTCATTGGCCTGGGGACATCTTTAACACATGAGGCCACAGCTTTGTATCAATTGAACAGATCAACAATAGCTGCAATCTGTACACTTTAGCAAAGATAAAGTGTCCAAAAGTAGATGTTTTGGATATCTAGTATCGGAAGCATACCCGAAAGGAAATTTAATGCGGGAATGGTATAAGAATGCAAAAATAAGTAAATAATTTTTTTTAAGTGAAGAGAAGGAAAGTTCTGGAAGGGTTGAGACTTGAGAAAATGAAAATTGAGAATATTATAGGGAATCGAACTGTTAATGAAACACTATTTCTTTGTTCATTTGTACGCAATTCACTTTCCCCATTAACAACAAAGTCGACCTCACAACTTATTTAATCCGTTTGCACAGGCATTCTTTTTAATTTTTAATTTTTTTTTTTTACAAAGGATGAGACCCCTTTCACCATCACAGAACCCAATTTGTCAGCCGACACAAAGCCAAAAGAGTTATGCTTTGCAAAGGTTAATTTTTTTAAAATTATTATTCACCAATAATACAGAGATGTACACCTTGGACGCCTGACTCCGCAATTGGTGAATAAATGTACAGATATATACACTATGGACACTATTCTGTGATTGGTCAAGTTTATTGTATGGGTTTCAATAAAATAGACATTAACAAAGCTTTTCGTCTTGCACTCCTCAGGATAAAACTGCAACCAGATGAGGAAGAAGCACCAAACTCACGTTTTATGAAGTTACAATGTAATGTCCTCAACGTTGATTGGTTGAGAGAAAAAGGATTGGATTACCTGATTGGTGGAAACGTAGAGCATCATGAATAACGATCAGGTGGAGATGAATCGCCAAAGTATCAGTGGAAACGTAATGCTGAGGGCTATATGGGGTGGGGGGGGGGGGGGGGGTGGTTTTCATGATGACTCAAACTGGTTTTATAAGTGTCGACCGATTTCTCAATGAAGACATCCAAGAAGGGAAGTGCGCCGGAGCATTCCATCCCAAAGGTGAATTCTAGGGATGGATGGAGAGGGTTCAGGTATTCCAAAAAGACTTCACATGCTGAGGTTGACTCAAAGACAGCAAAAGACACCCATTCTTACAATGGGGATCAGACGGGGGTCAGTCAACCGAACAGGGACAACCAACTCGGGCTTTTAAGAATGTACACAGCATGACAACTATTCCCTGTGCCTCTGCAATTGGTTACCATTTACTTCGAATAATCCTCCTTGTGCAGAGTAATATCGTATTGGCTGGTTTAAAATCTTGAGTGGAGGATGCAGTTTAGCTCACCTTCATGCAATGGGGGCCACATTCATCAGATCAAGCAATCCTATTCTTTGCAGACAGAATTTGTCTGAACTTTATATCTATTTGGATTATGATGGCTTGACTGTGTGACAACTGTACCACAGTCAATGTTGAGTCATCATGAAGATCGCACTCCCTCCCCCCCCAACTAGCCCTGAACTGATTAGCATTACGTTTCCGCTGGTACTTGGTGATTCATCTTCGCCTAATCATTATTCACGATGGTTCATTTCCGCCTTCTTATTATTCACGATGCTCTATGGTTCCACCAATCAGGCAATCCCGTCCTTTCTTTCTCTTAACGAATCAACATTGAGGACATTACATTGTGATTTTATGAATGAGAGTTTGGTGTTTCTTCTTCATCTGCTTGTGGTTTTACCCTGAGGAGTGCAAGTCAAAAAGCTTTGATGATGTCTATTTTATTGAAATGCATAATTAAATTTTGTTGTACGAATCGAATGTTTATTCTTGACTTTCATCTGAACATCAAGGCTGGCCGGCCAGTTCATGAAAGACTTGAGCCAAAAACATTCCCTGGCAGGCCCTTCAAAAAGCTGGGAATAATTGGGGTGGTAGCAGTCATTGGTGTAGTTTGTGATTTGATTTATTTTATTTTATTTTTGGAGTCATGATTTGATGGCCTATCTCACTTCCTTTTCATGTCATCTTTAAACGACACTAAAAGGTAGTAAATGTACATTCACACTACCTGATGTCTTCTCTGAGCCATATCTCCAAGTATGTGGTTGCAGAAACTTTTTATTTTTGATGAAATGTAAAAACAAAAAAGTTATTTATTTAGCTTTCACGTAGCTCTGCTATACTCGGCTGCTTTCATTTGAGTAACCTATTGGGACCATCTATTTATCATACACTTCAAAATATAGTTTTTGAATCATCCCAGAACACTTCCTCATTGTCCCTTCTATTTTCTCTTCCCTACATTTTTCTCATCCTCTGCATCCCTCTCCTTTTTTGCTTGTGCCTTGTATTCGTAAGTGCTCCCTCGGATCCACGTGGTTGGTGTTGGTGTGTTATTATATTGTTTATCTTATAAAGATTTTTTTTTTTTACAGCCTACCCATTGCTAAATGATTATTTTGGTTCATACCTAATAGGCGGTGACCATTTATAGTGAATGTGAAATATGGCTCGTGTTGTAACTTGTGATAACAAATATTGTCAGTCATTCTCCAGGGTAATGGACTGCTTATTATAATTTGTTGATTGAAACTAGATAAATGGAGATAAGTAGGCGGTGACAATTTATAGTGAATGTGAAATATGGCTCGTGTTGTAACTTGTGATAACAAATATTGTCAGTCATTATCCAGGGTAATGGACTGCTTATTATAATTTGTTGATTGAAACTAGATAAATGGAGATAAGTACTAACTAAATAAGATAATAACTAAATAACTAACTGACTAAATAAATAAAATAATGGTACTAACTTCCTGTTGTCCTGTTTGTAATGGCATATCTGTATGGTGGTGAAAGATTCTGCCATTATCGGGTGGGGTTTGCTCTGTGTGTGTGTTAACTCACACACACGCACACACTATTATTTTATTATTTTTTTTAAGGTGATCAACCAACCACTTTTTTGAATGCTGGTATGCCACATTAGATTTGCACCAAACCTTTGTATCAGCGACTGCAGGAATAAATGCAACAGTACTGTGCTCTTTTTGACTTGCACAAACACCATTAACAGTGAACTCCAGTAAAAAGCAATTAAAAATAAAAAAAGTTTTTTTTTTTTTGGTGTACATCGTCAAGATTCATGGAAGAGCTAGATCACAGAATGATCATGGTGCAACACACAAAAAGAAAGCAGGAGAAAGGGTAAACAGCAACATCAGGGAGGAGGAAAATAGACGACGACAAACGAGGGATGCAGATGATAAGGGGTAGGGTGGACAATATGGATACAGAAACAAAATTTGGGGAGGGGTAGGGGGTGATTTTAATGGGTGTAGAAAAAAAAGATTGTTTTGATAGGATGATTTCGCTGGTGGTGAACAGCTGTCTTGAAGAATGAGATTGATGAGGGTGTGTAAGTTGGCTCCACAAGTTGAGAATAAGAGATACAATTGAGTGGAGTGAGCAGTGATCCTGGATTTAGGCAGTTTCATGAGGAAGGGGTTTCTGGTGGACCGCATGTGTCCTGCAGATACCTGGGGAGGGGGTGGGGGGGGGCAAGCATGGAGAGGGCAGAGGGTGCAAGATCAGAAAGGATGCGGAGAAAACGAGAGACCACTGACCTGTCTGCAATGTTCGGTGATCGGCCCATAGACTCAGCTTATCGTTGAGGGATTCCAATGATCTTAAAGGTCTTTGTTTCCACAGCATCAAGCTGAGCAAGGTGCGAGGCAGGGAATTGGTTGAGGGGGAGCAGTATCCCATAAAGCCATGGATGAAAGCCTTGTCGGTGGACAGGAGGTCAGGTGTGCCAAGGAAGGACTTGGCACGACGGAGGATGCCCAGTCGGCGTCTGGCTTTGGAGGCCAACTTTGCAACGTGGCTTTCCCAAGAGAGACGTTTGCATTTGTGAATATAATTGTTTTAAGATGCGTTCACTTTTTGTACAAATTGCTCGGTTTAAAAAAGGAATACATGTGGTTTCTTGGCACCCTGCTCTCAAACACCTTTTGGCTGGAGTTGTCGGATGACAGGAATCTGCTCCAAATAAGTCATCTTGGCAGAATGCAAAAGTGCCAAAAATTGTTTGTGGAGTCTGACAGATTTTCTCTTGCTGAACAATGCAAACAAATAAGTTCA
Organism: Eptatretus atami; assembly: GCA_035128595.1. NCBI lineage: Eukaryota > Metazoa > Chordata > Myxini > Myxiniformes > Myxinidae > Eptatretus > Eptatretus atami. The sequence continues at coordinate 59,246,144 of CM068963.1, forward strand.
TTAATTACCTCTGCCACCGAAGGTGAAGGAGGTTGTTTTCACCCCCTTTCTGTTTGTTTGTTTGTTTGTAAGATATCTCGAAAAGTTGTATACAGATCCGGATGAAATTTTGTGGACAGGTTGGGTGTGTGACAAGGATCCTTGATTGGGTTTTGGTGAAGATCTGGATGTGAATCCAACTAGTAGAATTTTAAAAGTGATTCTTCACCATTGGGAGATGGGTCTAAATTTATATATAGCATGATGTCTCAAAAAGTTGTGGACGGATTCGGATGAAACATGGTGGACAAGTTGGGTGACCTGTCAACGACTGCAACCCTTAACCTGAAGGTGTGAGGATGATGAACAAAACAAACATTTGTAATGCTATCATTTCAATCAGGAGGCTGACAAAGGAGAATCTAAATTTCTGAGGAGGAGAACCAAGCTTTGAAGCTGTGTGAGATACTGTTAGAAGTAAACAGCAGTCAGTTTGCTTCTGTAATATATCCTTTACAAAAACATCTTGGTTTGCTCAATCTGTACAGAATACAACCAAGATGTACAACTTGCTTTCTTTACACTTGGGGGAAAAAAACTAAAAAAAGAAGGTTATTTTGATGTTCATTTCTAAATTTGAGTCGTCACTGTGAAATAGTTTTTACTGGGAAAAGATTTTTTTATCATAAAAACTTCAGTGATTTGATACTCATGGAGGAGGTTGTACATGTATTGCATGTAGAAGGACATTATGATGTCATACTTTTTATATGAATTGCAAGGACATTGATAAACGATAGATAAATGAACATATTATCTGCCAGTCTTGCACTTGAGATCACACATCATCGTTAGCCGTGTAATTGGATGTGAATGCTTAACAGACCAATCCAAAAGTTGTTTTTAGACAGTGTAAGTGAATGACTTGTGGATTGTCATTGAGATGTATTCTAAACCAATCAACTAACCTGACCTATCTCATAACTTGATAGGTACAGGAAATATAATCAAACTAGCAGGGACCTGTGGAACCTCCATGCAATGTATAATGTGTCTACAAGTCCTCAACTCTCCTCCCATCCACCTCACAAACACCAAGTCTTTAACCTCCCTCTCCCAACTTGAAGGCTTCAATCCCCTCCCTTCCCAGAAGTACTCAACCCCCCCTCCATCCCCCAAGTCTTGCACTCCCAACTGACCCATCTTTGCTGTCCCCCCCCCCCCCCCTTCTCTCAAAACCCTAACTCTGTCCTACTCTCCCTCTACCCTCCTCCCACTTATAAAAGTGAAAGGGCATTCTTACATCGATTTATCATGTTACCACAATCAGTCTAGTGTGCATATATTACAAAGTAATTATTACAAATTTTATTATTATTTTATACAAAAGTAATTACAAATTATAAATTTAATTTCAAAGTATCTTACTTTGAACCTCCTTATCATTACTCGTCAAACGCCTATCTCAGTATTCTGGTGTATTTTATGTCACTGATGAGCTCTCAAAGCATTTTATACCACATTAGGGAATGAATGAATGAATAAATAAGTAAGTAATGGCGGACATAATATAATTTTTTGAGGTTACAATTGTGGGTGGAGTCAGGCCATCCAAGCTTCACCCTGGACGGACAGAGCGACATACAGACTGGCGGAGAATATTATAGGGGATTCCTTTTGTTCCCCTTGCTTATAGTAAGTTGTTCCAGGGGTGATGAGACGTGTGTTGGTCCCCATGGGTCTGGAACTAAACCAGAATGGCACCAAGTTCCTTGACCTTGCAAGAAGTCATGAACTTGGGGTGGCTGTTTTCATGGTTTCAGCGTCCAAAGGCTCATCGCTGGAATTGGTATTCCAACGCTGGTGTTTTGGCAAAGGAGATTGACCATGTGCTCATTGATGGTCGCTGGAGGATGATCCAGAACTGCAGGGTCGACTGGAGTGCTCAGTTCCTCAATACCGACCACGGGCTTGTGGTAGCAACTCTGAAGTTGCAACTTGAATCCAGGAGAATGGCACCATCCCAGCCTAGGCTAGATGTTGACAAGCTCAAAGATGAGAGGGTAGCAGAGGAGTTTGCGTACAGGCTGAGTGGAGATTTAGGTGGTCTGTGTGCTTTGGGGAATCCTGAAGTTGTGGAGTGCCTTCAAGACCACCATCCTAGATGTTGCCAGTGGATATCTTGGAACTCACCGAAGGGTAAAGAAGAATTTTGTCTTTCAAGAGACACTGGATACTATTAACCAGTCATAGAGCTGAGCTCTTCATGGAGTTGAGGCCTAAAACTGTACGTGTGCTGAGGGTGGACAAGGAGGCCTATGTGCGAGGAATCTGAGGGCATAGAGCATCACCCGTGGTCAAGTGAGTCTCGTCCTGCTCACAGGGGAATTTGTGCATTGCGTTGCATGCAGTCCTGTGCTCTGCCTGAAACGCAGGCATTATCCCAACTGACTGGAAGAGGGTCTTGTTGTTCTTCTGGAAAGGGAAGGGTGATCGCCAGGACTGCAACAACTACCGAGAGGTGAAGCTGCTCTCAGTGCCGGGCAAGGTCTTTGCTCGGATAATTCTTGATAGGGTTCGCCACCAGCACCCAGAGCAGTCAGGCTTTACACCAAAGAGGTCAATGATTGACCGTATCCTTGCCCTTTGGGTCCTCACTGAATGCAGACGAGAGTTTCAGCAGGGGCTGCTTGCAGCATATGTTGATCTCTGCAAAGCGTTAGATTCAGTGAATCTGTGTGCTCTCTGGAAGATTCTTGCTCTTTGTGGGGTGCCACCAAAACTGATCAATCTGGTGTCTGAACTATACTCGGGTACTGAGTGCTGTGAGATGTGGGTGGTGATACCATCTCTGACTTACTTCCAGTTATTACTGAAGTTTGTCAGGGGTGTGCACTGGCCACCACAGTTTTCAGCACTTGTTTGGACTGGATTCTGGGGAGGATGTCAGAGAGATCAAGGTGCTGATTGAGGAGTCGGAGCCGCTGGGATTACAGGTTTCCTGGGTCAAAACCAAAATCCAGGATTTCAATGATGTATTGGATGCTGCTATCTTGTCTGTACCTGTTTGTGGTGATGATGTTGAGGTCACGGAGAGATTCACTTACCTTTGGCAGTGATATTCATGTCTCTGCTGGCTGTGAGCCAGAGGTCATTCGATGTCTGGGTCGGGCCTGGGAGTCATGGATTCACTGGATCTGGCGCTGTCGGTACCTGTGCGGGAGGACGAAAGTTTGAGTCTTCAGGTCCTTGGTGCTTCCAGTCTTGCTCTTTGGATGTGAGACTTGGACTCTGACCAGTTATCTGAGACAGAGAATTAATTCCTTTGGTACCACGTCTCTTTGGAGAATACTTGGCTATTGTCACATTTTGTGTCCAACGAGCGGTTGCGGAGAGAGACTCAAATGAGATTTGTTACTTGCATAGTCCGTGAGCGTCAGCTGCGGCTGTACGGACATGTGGCTCGTTTTATTGACGCTGAATCTTCTCACCAGATTCTCTCAGCGAGGGAGCCTCGTGAGTGGAGGAGACCAATGGGCCGACCACGTACCTTGTGGTTGCAGCAGGTGGGGAGATGGGAGAGATGGGGATGGATGTCCCAGGCATCTGCCTGGGTGATGGCCAGACGGAGGTCTCTGGACTACCGGCGCAAAGTGGATGCAGCGACGCGCTGCTCCGGTGCATGCTCCCACACCTGACCTGACCTGTTCCTGTGCCAAAAATGAAACCACCTGTGCAACTTGCTCGGTTACCACATTGTCATTTCTGGGAATTTTATTGTGGTATTGCTTCCACACTTTTGGTCATGACATCTCACTGTTCAGCATATAGTGAGATCGAGTCCAGGGCTAGCTAGACTTAGCTAAAAGGAGTGGCTGAATGAGGCAGGACTTTGTACATTGCAAAGGAGGTGATTTCGAGGGATCTGATAGATATTTATTATAATGGAAGGAGACCAAATCGAAGCAGGACAGTTTTTTAAAATTTAATTTATTTAATGTTTTTTTAAATATACGAAGATTGACAGTGACAGGACCAAAGAATGTAGTTGTGAAATAACAAGTTCGAATTGCGAACATTTCCCGTGGGAGTTCATTCGTACAACTCTCAGGTGAGCGATAACACGGACGACACATAGTTTTGAAATTTGGTAAGATTTTCATCGCATCAGAAAAAGAAACCAGAACACCTCACAAGAGTGAGTGAGTTTCATATCATCATTTGCGACTTAATTTTGCCCAGCGCATTTAACTTTTTTTTTTGAATAACAATTTAAAGAAAATGGGCCGAAAGGGCCGTTTCTTGGCCCAAAGGGCTGGAATCTCACTTTGGGCACAGTTATTGCCTGGGGAATGGTTTCTAGAATATACCTGTCAAGTTTGGTTCGGTTCCGTTCACGAACAACCGAGAAATAGCAATTTAAAAAAATGGGCCGAGAGGGCCGTTTGTCGACCCAAAGGGTCGGAATCGCACTTTGGACTCAGTTATTGCCTGGTGAATGGGCTCTAGAATATACCTGTCAAGTTTGGTTCGGTTCTGTCCACTGATAACCGAGAAATAATAATTTCAAGAAATTGGGCCGTTCCTCGTCCCGAAGGGCCGCAATCGCACTTTGGGCTCGGTTAGTGCCTGCGCATATGTGTAGTATATGCCTGTCAATTTTCATAGAATTCTGTTCACGAATAATGGAGAAATAGACGTTTCAAAAATGAACTGTACACAGAAAAGAGAGAATGCGAGCGGTGCTTTGACCCCGTGGGGTGGGTCAATTAATTGAAACTTGGCAATAGCAAGTCCTACTCATGGGGAATAAGTGTGATTTTTATTATTATTATTATTATTACTAGTACGTGCCCGTTAAAATAAAAAAAAAAAAAAGGATATAATAAATATTCCAACCGCGAGCAAGAAACAACAACCACACAGGCCGTTTCTTCGCTCTCGCGTGCCCGTACGTGCGTGGCGGCGAAGTTCGCATATCACAGTTACGATGATTCGCAATTTAGGTTTTAATGGCCAATTATTCAATTAACGCCAACGTATTTTACCTTTTCGCAATGTCGTCGCAAGGAAAAACAAAAAGAGAAGAGAAGAGAAAAAAATTTACTTCCTGGTTCGGAGCATACCAGCACTCTGATGTTACCGAAATTTATGCACCGTCTAATATGAAAACGATCATAACTTGGGGCATTGTGTTTATCTATAAATGCGCATAAGAATCGAGAAATTATGAGAATACACGAAGTCATCACCTCTCGAAGCCCGTACGTTGTAACCTGTAATGGGGAACGCGGCTGAGCTTCCCTTCTCCATCGGCCACGCCCACGCAACAACGTGTCTAGTCATTGGTTTGGTAAATAAATGGCCATAACTTGGGAAGCACTTGTCCGATTAATATCAAACCTTGAAAAGGCACATCCTCAGGCCCCAGCAATATATCTGGCAAGTTTCAATTAGATCGGACCAGTGGTTGTCGAGAAACAGCGGTCAACAGACACACACACACACACACACACACACACACACACCACACACACACACACACACATTGCTGGAATTATAGATAGATTATTATTTTAATGATGTCATCGGTGCCTTCGTTATGACATCATAATTGCATATGTGGGATGCTACATCTGATCAGTATGAAAATGTTTGAGGGTCATCTCGGGATAAAATGGTTCATAAACAAATTTGATACCATCGGTCATGTGATTCGGCAGCCATATTTAAAAAGTAAAAATAAAACCTTCAAAAATCTTCTTCTCTGAAGTGGCTGAACAAAAGTTTCACACATTTGGTTTGGCAGCCACATTGCATTTACTCTAAAACCTATAAAAAAATCTTCTCCAGAATGGCTGGACAGATCGAGGGGAAACCACGCAAATGTTCCCCAAGCCATGGGTTTACAAGTTTGTTCAGGAATAATTGATAGGTCACTTGGTTTGGCAGCCACATTGCATTTACTCTAAAACCTATAAAAACCTATTCTCCAGAATGGCTGGACAGATCGAGGGGAAACCACGCAAATGTTCCCCAAGCCTTGGGTTTACAAGT
>CM068963.1:59257396-59270522 GCA_035128595.1 Eptatretus atami
GATTTAAACCCCCACCCGTGACTAGCTTCCGGCGTTGTCCGAGAGGGTTCACGACTGAATTTGTCCGCCCGGTGTGCGAGGCGGCCGCGCATTCGAGTCACGATGGCCGGTATCGCACGCCGGCGGGCGCGAATTTCGCAACAATATATATATATATATATACTATATATAATATATATATAATTATATATATATTATATATTATATATATATACACTGAGAATGTGCGGATCTGCATTGATTAATAATACAGAGATGTTACACCTTGGACGCCTGACTCCGCAATTGGTGATAAATGTACAGATATATACACTATGCGCAACATATTTCTGTGGATTGTCAAGTTTATTTTGTATGGGTTTCATTAAAATAGGACATTAACAAAAGCTTTTGTCTTGCACTCCTCAGATTAAAACTCAACCAAGATGAGGAAGACAGCACCAAACTCACGTTTTATGAAGTATACAATGTAATGTCCTCAACGTTGATGCGTTGAGAGAAAAAGGATTGGATTACCTTGATTGGTGGAAACATAGAGCATCATGAATTAACGATCAGTGGAGATGAATCGCCAAAGTATCAGTGGAAACGTAATGACTGAAGCGGCCTAGATGGTGGGGGGGGGGGTGGCGGTGGTTTTCATGCATGACCAAACTGGTTTTATAAGCCGTCGACCCGATTTCTCAATTGAGACATCCAAGAAGGGAAGTAGACGCCGGAGCATTCCATCCCAAAGGGAATTACTAGGGATGGATGGAAGCAGGTCAGGTATGTCCAAAAATGGACTTCACATGCTGAGGTTTGACTCAAAGAAGCAAAAGACACCCATTCTTAACAATGGGGATCAGACGGGGGTCAGTCACCGAACAGGGACAACCACTCGGCGCTTTAAGATTTACCACAGCATGGACACTATTCCCTGTGCCTCTGCAATTGGGTTACCATTTACTTCGAATAATCCTCCTTGTTGCAGTAGTAAAATATCGTATTGGCTGGTTTAAAATCTGAAGTGGGAGATGCATTTAGCCTCACCTTCATGCAGATGGGGCCACATTCAATTCAGATCAAGCAATCCTTATCTTTGCAACAGAAATTTGTCTGAACTTTATATACTATTTGGATTATGATGGCTTGAACTTGTGGACAACTGTACCACAGTCATGTGAGTCATCATGAAGATTCGCACTCCCTCCCCCCCCAACTAGGCCCTGAACTATTAGCATTACGTTTCCGCTGGTACTTGGTGATTCATCTCGCCTAATCAATTATTCACGATGTCATTTCCGCCTTCTTATTATTCACGATGCTCTATGGTAATCACCCAATCAGGACAATCCCGTCCTTTCTTTCTCTTAACGAATCAAACATTGAGGACATTAATTGTATTTTAATGAATGAGAGGTTTGGTGTTTCTTCTTCATCTGCTGTGGTTTTACCCTGAGGAGTGCAAGTCAAAAAAGCTTTGATGATGCTCTATTTTATTGAAATGATAATTAAATTTTGTTGTACGAATCGAATGTTTATTCTTGACTTCATCTGAACATCAAGGCTGCGCCGGCCAGTTTCATGAAAGACTTGAGCCCAAAAACATTCCTTGTCAGGCCCTTCAAAAAGCTGGAAATAAATTGGGGTGACGCAGTCATTGCGTGTAGTTTGTGCATTTGATTAGTTATTTTATTTTGGCGGGAGGTCCCCATGATTTGATGCCTATCTCACTTCCTTTTCATGTCATCTTTTAAACGACACTAAAAGTGAGTAAATGCGTGTACATTCACACTAACCTGATGTCTTCTCTGAGCGGCATATCTCGCAAGTGATGTGGTTGCAGAAGAGCTTTTTATTTTTGATGAAATGTAAAACAAAAAGTTATGTATTTAGGCTTTCACGTAGCTCTTGCTAGTAGTCCGGCTGGCCTGTTCAGTTTGAGTAACCTATTTAGGACCTATGCTATTTATCATACACTTGTCAAAATATGAGTTTTTGAATCATTCCCAGAACATTCGCCTCATTGTCCCTTCTATCTTGTCATCTTCCCTACATTTTCTTATCCTCTGGCACCTCTCCTTTTTTGCTTGTGCTTTGTAATTCGTAAAGTGCTGCCCTCGCATCCACGTGTTGGTGTTGTGTGTTATTATATTTTTATCTTATAAAAGATTTTTTTTTTTACAGCCTAGCGCCATAGCTAAATGATTATTTTGGTCATACCTTATAGGCGGTGACCATTTATAGTGAATGTGAAAATATGGCTCGTGTTGTAACTTGTGATAACAAATATTGTCAGTCATTCTCCAGGGAATGGACTGCCTATTATAATTTGTTGATTGAACTAGATAAATGGAGATAAGTAGGCGGTGACAATTTATAGTGAATGTGAAATATGGCTCGTGTGTAACTTTGAGATAACAAATATTGTCATCATTATCCAGGGTAGAATGGACTGCTTATTATAATTTGTTGATTGCAAACTAGAATAAATGGAGATAAGTACTAACTATAATAACTAAAAACTAACTGACTAAATAAATTAAAATAATGTACTAACTTCCTGTTGTCCTGTTGTAATGGGCATATCTGTATGGTGGTGAAAGATTCTGCCATTATCGGGTGGGGTTTGCTCTGTGTGTGTGTTAACTCACACACACGCACACACCTATTATTTATATTTTTTTTAGGTGATCAACCAACCACTTTTTTGAATGCTGGTATGCCACATTAGATTTGCACCAAACCTTTGAATCAGCGACTGCAGGAATAAATGCAACAGTACTGTGCTCTTTTTGACTGCACAAACACCATTAACAGTGAAAATCCAGTAAAAAGCAATTAAAAATAAAAAAGTTATTTTTTTTTTTGTGTTTACATCGTCAAGATTCATGGAAGAGCTAGATCACAGAATGATCATGGTGCAAACACAAAAAGAAAGCAGAGAAAGGGTAAACAGCAACATCAGGGAGGAGGAAAATAGACGCGACGACAAACGAGGGATGCAGATGATGACAAGGGGTAGGGTGGACAATATGGATACAGAAACAAAATTTGGGGAGGGGTAGGGGGTGATTTTAATGGGTGTAGAAAAAAAAAGATTGTTTTGATAGGATGATTTCGCTGGTGTGTGAACAGGCTTGTCTGAAGAATGAGATTGATGAGGGTGTGTAAGTTGCTCCACAAGTTGAGATAAGAGATACAATTGAGTGGAGTAGAGCAGTGATCCTGGATTTAGGCAGTTTCATGAGGAAGGGGTTTCTGGTGTGACTCGCATGTGTCCTGCAGATACCTGGGGAGGGGGTGGGGGGGGGCAAGCATGGAGAGGGCAGAGGTGCAAGATCAGAAAGGATGCGGAAAGAAAACCGAGAGACCACTGACCTGTCTGCAATGTTTCGGTGATCGGTCCATAGACTCAGCTTCATCGTGAGGGATTCCAATGATCTTAAAGGTCTTTGTTTCCACAGCATCAGCTGAGCAAGGTGCGAGGCAGGAATTGGTTGAGGGGGAGCAGTATCCCATAAAGCCATGGATGAAAGCCTTTGTCGGTGGACAGGAGGTCAGGGTGCCAAGGAAGGACTTGCACGACGGAGGATGCCCAGTCGGGGCGTCTGGGCTTTGGAGGCCAACTTTGCAACGTGGTTTCCCAAGAGAGACGTTTGCATTTGTGAATAAATTGTTTTAAGATGCGTTCACTTTTTGTACAAATTGCTCGCGTTTAAAAAGGAATACATGTGGTTTCTTGCACCCTGCTCTCAAACACCTTTTGGCTGGAGTTTGTCGGATGACAGGAATCTGCTCCAAATAAGTCATCTTGGCAGAATGCAAAAGTGCCAAAAATTGTTTGTGGAGTCTGACACGATTTTCTCTTGCTGAACAATGCAAACAAATAAGTTCTATTAATTACCTCTGCCACCGAAGGTGAAGGAGGTTGTTTTCACCCCCTTTCTGTTGTTGTTTGTTGTTGTTTGTAAGAATCTCGAAAAGTTGTATACAGATCCGATGAAATTTTGTGGACAGGTTGGGTGTGTACAAGGATCCTTGATTGGGTTTTGGTGAAAGACTGGATGTGAATCCAACTAGTAGAATTTTAAAATGATTCTTCAACCATTGGGAGATGGTCTAAATTATATAATAAGCATGATGTCTCAAAAAAGTTGTGGACGGATTCGGATGAAACATGGTGGACAAGTTGGGTGACCTGTCAACGACTGCAACCCTTAACCTGAAGGTGTCGAGGATGATGAACAAAACAAACATTTGTTAATGCTATCTTTCAATCAGGAGCTGACAAAAGGAGAATCTAAATTTCTGAGGAGGAGAACCAAGCTTTAGAAGCTGTGTGAGATACTTGTTAGAAAGTAAACAGCAGTCAGTTTGCTTCTGTAATATATCCTTTACAAAAAACATCTGGTTTGCTCAATCTGTACAGAATACAACCAAGATGTACAAACTTGCTTTCTTTACACTTGGGGGAAAAAAACTAAAAAAGAAGGTTATTTTGATGTTCATTTCTAAATTTGGAGTCTCACTGTGAAATAGTTTTTACTGGAAAGATTATTTTTATCATAAAAACTTCAGTGATTTGATACTCATGGAGGAGGTGTGTACATGTATTGCATGTAGAAGGACATTATGATGTCATACTTTTATATGAATTGCAAGGACATTGATCAAACGATAGATAAATGAACATATTATCTGCCAGTCTGCACTTGAGATCACACATCATCGTTAGCCGTGTAATGGATGTGAATTGCTTAACAGACCAATCCAAAAGTTGTTTTTAGACAGATGTAAAGTGAATGACTTGTGGATTGTCATTGAGATGTATTTCTAAAACCAATCAACTAACCTGACCTATCTCATAACTTGATAGGTACAGGAAATATAATCAAACTAGCAGGCGACCTGTGGAACCTCCATGCAATGTATAATGTGTCTACAAGTCCTCAACTCTCCTCCCATCCACCTCACAAACACCAAGTCTTTAACCTCCCTCCTCCCAACTTGAAGGCTTCAATCCCCTCCCTTCCAGAAGTACTCAAACCCCCCTCCATCCCCAAGTCTGCCACTCCCAACTGGACCATCTTTGCTGTCCCCCCCCCCCCTTCTCTCGACAAAACCCTAACTCTTCCTACTCTCCCTCTACCTCCTCCCACTTTATAAAAGTGAAAGGGCATTCTTACATCGATTATCATGTTACCACAATCAGTCTAGTGTGCATATATTAACAAAGTAATTATTACAAATTTTATTATTATTTTATACAAAAGTAATTACAAATTATAAATTTAATTTCAAAGTATCTTACTTTGAACCTCCTTATCATTACTCGTCAAACGCCTATCTCAGTATTCTGGTTATTTTATGTCACTGATGAGCTCTCAAAGCATTTTATACCACATTAGGGAATGAATGAATGAATAAATAAGTAAGTTAATGGCGGACATAATATAATTTTTTGAGGTTACAATTGTGGGTGGAGTCAGGCCATCCAAGCTTCACCCTGGACGGACAGAGCGACATACAGACTGGCGCGAGAATATTATAGGGATCCTTTTGTTCCCCTTGCTTATAGTAAGTTGTTCAGGGGTGATGGACGGCTGTGTTGGTCCCCATGGGTCTGGAACAAACCAGAATGGCACCAAGTTCCTTGACCTTGCCAGAAGTCATGAACTTGGGGTGGCTGTTTTCATGGTTTCAGCGTGCCAAAGGCTCATCGCTGGAATTGGTATTCCAACGCTGGTGTTTTGGCAAAGAGATTGACCATGCTGCTCATTGATGGTCGCTGGAGATGATCCAGAACTGCAGGGTCGACTGGAGTGCTCAGTTCCTCAATACCGACACGGGCTTGTGGTAGCAACTCTGAAGTTGCAACCTTGAATCCGGAGAATGGCACCATCCCAGCCTAGGGCTGATGTTGACAAGCTCAAAGATGAGAGGGTAGCAGAGGAGTTTGTGTCAGGCTGAGTGGAATTTAGGTGGTCTGTGTGCTTTGGGAATCCTGAAGTTGTGGAGTGCCTCAAGACACCATCCTAGATGTTGCCAGTGGATATCTTGGAACTCACCGAAGGGTAAAGAAGAAATTTTGTCTTTCAAGACGACACTGGGATACTATTAACCAGTCATAGAGCTGAGCTCTTCATGGAGTTGAGGCCTAAAACCTGTACGTGTGCTGAGGGTGACAAGGAGGCCTATGTGCCGAGGATCTGAGCGGCATAGAGCATCACCCGTGGTCAAGTGAGTCTCGTCCTGCTCACAGGGGAATTTGTGCATTGCGTTGCATGCAGTCCTGTGCTCTGCCTGAAACCGCAGGCATTACCCAACTGACTGGAAGAGCGGTCTTGGTGTTCTTCTGAAAGGGAGGTGATCGCCAGGACTGCAACAACTACCGAGAGGTGAAGCTGCTCCTCAGTGCCGGGCAAGGTCTTTGCTCGGCATAATTCTTATTAGGGTTCGCCACCAGCCACCCAGAGCGTCAGGCTTTACACCAAAGAGGTCAATGATTGGACCGTATCCTTGCCCTTTGGGTCCTCACTGAATGCAGACGAGAGTTTCAGCAGGGCTGCTTGCAGCATATGTTGATCTCTGCAAAGCGTTAGATTCAGTGAATCTGTGTGCTCTCTGGAAGATTCTTGCTCTTTGTGGGGTGCCACCAAACTGATCAATCTGGTGTCTGAACTATACTCGGGTACTGAGTGCTGTGAGATGTGGGGTGGTGATACCATCTCTGACTTACTTCCAGTTATTACTGAAGTTTGTCAGGGGTGTGCACTGGCCACCACAGTTTTCAGCCACTTGTTTGGACTGGCATTCTGGGAGGATGTCAGAGGATCAAGGTGCTGATGAGGAGTCGAGCGCTGGGATTACAGTTTCCTGGTCAAAACCAACAAATCAGGATTTCATGATGTATTGGATGCTGCTATCTTGTCTGTACCTGTTTGTGGTGATGATGTTGAGGTCACGGAAGAGATTCACTTACCTTGGCAGTGCATATTCATGTCTCTGCTGGCTGTGCAGCAGAGGTCATTCGATGTCTGGGTCGGCCTGGGAGTCATGGATTCACTGGATCAGGGTGTGGCGCTGTCGGTACCTGTGCGGAGGACGAAAGTTTGAGTCTTCAGGTCCTTGGTGCTTCCAGTCTTGCTCTTTGGATGTGAGACTTGGACTTCGACCAGTTATCTGAGACAGAGAATTAATTCCTTTGGTACCACGTCTCTTTGGAGATACTTGGCTATTGTCACATTTTGTGTCCAACGAGCGGTTGCGGAGAGAGACTCAAATGAGATTTGTTACTTGGCATAGTCCGTGAGCGTCAGCTGCGCGCTGTACGGACATGTGGCTCGTTTTATTGACGCTGAATCTTCTCACCAGATTCTCTCAGCGAGGGAGCCTCGTGAGTGGAGGAGAACCAATGGGCCGACCACGTACCTTGTGGTTGCAGCAGGTGGGGAGATGGAGAGATGGGGATGATGTCCCAGGCATCTGCCTGGGTGATGGCAGACGGAGGTCTCTGACTACCCGGCGCAAATGGATGCAGCGACGCGCTGCTCCGGTGCATGCTCCCACACCTGACCTGACCTGTTCCTGTGCAAAAATGAAACACCTGTGCAACTTGCTCTGGTTACCACATTGTCATTTCTGGGAATTTTATTGTGGTATTGCTTCCACACTTTTGGTCATGACATCTCACTGTTCAGCATATAGTGAGATCGAGTCCAGGGCTAGCTAGACTTAGCTAAAAGGAGTGGCTGAATGAGGCAGGACTTTGTACATTGCAAAGGAGGTGATTTCGGGGATCTGATAGATATTTATTATAATGGAAGGAGACCAAATCGAAGCAGGACAGTTTTTTTAAAATTTAATTTATTTAATGTTTTTTTTAAATATACGAAGATTGACAGTGACAAGGACCAAAGAATGTAGTTGTGAAATAACAAGTTCGAAATTGCGAACATTTCCCGTGGGGAGTTCATTCGATCAACTCTCAGGTGAGCGATAACACGGACGACACATAGTTTTGAAATTTGGTAAGATTTTCATCGCATCAGAAAAAGAAACCAGAACACACTCACAAGAGTGAGGTGAGTTTCATATCATCATTTGCGACTTAATTTTGCCCAGCGCATTTAACTTTTTTTTTGAATAACAATTTAAAGAAAATGGCCGAAAGGGCCGTTTCTTGGCCCAAAGGGCTGGAATCTCACTTTGGCACAGTTATTGCCTGGGAATGGTTTCTAGAATATACCTGTCAAGTTTGGTTCGGTTCCGTTCACGAACACCGAGAAATAGCAATTTAAAAAAATGGGGCCGAGAGGGCGTTTGTCGACCCAAAGGGTCGGAATCGCACTTTGGACTCAGTTATTGCCTGGTGAATGGGCTCTAGAAATATACCTGTCAAGTTTGGTTCGGTTCTGTCCACTGATAACGAGAAATAATAATTTCAAGAAATTGGGCCGTTCCTCGTCCCGAAGGGCCGCAATCGCACTTTGGGCTCGGTTAGTGCCTGCCATATGTGTAGTATATGCCTGTCAATTTTCATAGAATTCTGTTCACGAATAATGGAGAAATAGACGTTCAAATGAACTGTACAAAGAAAAGAGAGAATGCGAGCGGTGCTTTGACCCCGTGGGGTGGGGTCAATTAATTGAAACTTGGCACATAGCAAGTCCTACTCATGGGGAATAAGTGTGATTTTATTATTATTATTATTATTACTAGTACGTGCCCGTTAAAATAAAAAAAAAAAAAGGATATAATAAATATATCCAACGCGAGCAAGAAACAACAACCACACAGGCCGTTTCTTCGCTCTCGCGTGCCCGTACGTGCTGGCGCGGAGTTCGCATATCACAGTTACGATGATTCGCAATTTAGGTTTTAATGGCCAATTATTCAATTAACGCCAACGTATTTTACCTTTTCGCAATGTCGTCGCAAGGAAAAACAAAAAGAGAAGAGAAGAGAAAAAAATTTACTTCCTGGTTCGGAGCATACCAGCACTCTGATGTTACCGAAATTTATGCACCGTCTAATATGAAAACGTCATAACTTGGGGCATTGTGTTATCTATAAATGCGCATAAGAAATCGAGAAATTATGAGAATACACGAAGTCATCACTCTCCGGAAGCCCGTACGTTGTAACCTGTAATGGGGAACGCGGCTGAGCTTCCTTCCTCATCGGCCACGCCCACGCAACAACGTGTCTAGTCATTGGTTTGGTAAATAAATGGCCATAACTTGGGAAGCACTTGTCCGATTAATATCAAACCTTGAAAAGGCACATCTCAGGTCCCAGCAATATATCTGGCAAGTTTCAATTAGATCGGACCAGTGGTTGTCGAGAAACAGCGGTCACAGACACACACACACACACACACACACACACACACACACACACACACACACACCACACATTGCTGGAATTATAGATAGATTATTATTTTAATGATGTCATCGGTGCCTTCGTTATGACATCATAATTGCATATGTGGGATGCTACATCTGATCAGTATGAAAATGTTTGAGGGTCATCTCGGGATAAAATGGTTCATAAACAAATTTGATACCATCGGTCATGTGATTCGGCAGCCATATTAAAAAGTAAAATAAAACCTTCAAAAATCTTCTTCTCTGAAGTGGCTGAACAAAAGTTTCACACATTTGGTTTGGCAGCCACATTGCATTTACTCTAAAACCTATAAAAAAATCTTCTCCAGAATGCTGACAGATCGAGGGGAAACCACGCAAATGTTCCCAAGCCATGGGTTACAAGTTTGTTCAGGAATAATTGATAGGTCACTTGGTTTGGCAGCCACATTGCATTTACTCTAAACTTAAACATCTCAGAATCTGGCATGAGGGGAACCACCAAAGTTCAACTGTTTACAAGGCATATGTAGTACTTTTGCGCAGCCATCAATGTGGACAGATGAGGGGAAACACGCAATGTTCCCCAAGCCTTGGTTTACAAGTTGTCAGAATAATTGATAGGTCACTTGTTTGGCAGCCATATTGGATGAAGAAAAATAATAAATGTTTCACTGAAGTTTCACATCGATTGATTAACCGGTTCCACAGTAATGATCCTGTAATGATGGGGAATATGTTTCAAATTTCAACTTTATCGGACACATGGTCTGGCAGCCAGAATTGTTAAATTTTTTTTGATCTGGGTTCTTTTTGATATACATTTTAATTTTTTTATATATATTTTTTTATTTTGGAATAAGGCTCACTTGGCTGTGCTGGATGGGTTTGAGTGTAGAGGAGGAGCAGCTGAAATGCGAATCCTATCCAGGTCCTCCTGATGACTTTTTTTGGGGGGGGGGGGTGGTATTTCCTATCGAGGCTCGTATGAGAGCTAACACACAGAAACACACAACAAGGGGGTGGGAGAGGGAAGAAAAAAGAGTGGGGAACAGAGACATGAGATCTGTGGAAGGGAGAGGGATAGTGTGGGGTACACAGGGTAAACTAGAGGGGAGCACTCGGTAGAGTGCAAAACCTCGCCGCCAATACTGCTAGGTCACTCAAGTGAACCTGAATATCCTATTCATTCAATTTGACGTCAACAGTGCTCAGAGTTATAGTTTGCACTTTCCCTTTTACTTTTAACTTTTACATACTCAATTCATTCGTCATAACTAGATTCCTTGAGACAAGAAATTGATTTTATGTGGGTATATCCACCTGAAGTTCCAAAATCGGCCGCAATTATAATTTTGGCACGTTTTTTGTTGGTCACTATTTAGGAAATGCCCATAAAAAAAAAAAAAATCGAAATGTTGAAAAAAAGTTGCAAAATTTTCTGTTTTTTTTTCTCTAACAATTTTTTGTGGGGGGTGGGGTGGAAATTACTTAAAACATGTAGAAATGCAAAAACAAAATTCAAATTTTTTCAAAATGGCGCCATAGCGGGCAATATTGGACTTTGCACCAAGTCCAAAATCGAATGCATGATCCTTGGACCATACTACCCCCCACCAAGTTTCGTCGAAATCCGTTGAGTTTTTCCGTAATACTGTTCACAAACAAACAAACAAACAAACAGACAGGGGTGAAAACAGTAACCTCCGTCCATCTTCGATGGCGAGGTTAACAAGATGGACACTACAGGGACTTTCAAATCTTTCACCTTACACCTGACTTCGTCTTTGCTTTTTGCTTGTTTGGGTTCCGTCAGTGATCTACGGCCTCCCTCCCCTAATCTCTCCTATTCCTATATTCCTTTGAATGGAATCAGATGATTAAAAAAAAAATTTTTTTCTGTGATATTCACCATTGAGTGATGGGGCCAAATCGTCTCCAATTCTATTATTGATTTATTATTATTATTATTATATTTTAAATATCAATATTCGCGTATATCGATATTATTTATGCCTTGTGTTGGCTTAATGGTTTGGGTGGTGGGCTGGGATCCTCGGGTCCTGAGTTCAAATCCGTTTCGGCTGTTGAATTAACACCAGGTGGGGTTGATCAGGTTGTCATCCTTCTTGAGCGGTGCAAAATGAGTACCAGCTTGCTGGGATGATTGAGCCATTCGAGTATTCCTGTGTCGGAGTGGCGATCCATCAAGGATTGTGCCCACTAGCCCAGGAGACTGTTTTGGCAGCACCAACGCTCTGCACAGAGTATGGTCCAATAGATGGATGATTACTCCAATGCAGGAATGTACCTATTTGGTCTTCCATTTGATTTGAATTGAATATAATTTTAATCCATTCTAAATTAAATTGAATAATTAATTTTTTAAAAACATCATGGGTCAGCGGTCAGGTGTCAACAAAGCGGAACATCTTGGTACCGGTCATCACTGCCAGCAGTTATAAAGTGGCAGTTCTAGTTCTGTCTCCTTTAATTACATAACACACCAGTACACCAACACTCCACAAAATACACCATAAAAAACAAGTCCTGGTGAGGGTCTGCAATCTCTGGTTGCTCTTTTTATCTTGCCAAACGAAGTTTTTGCAAGATATGTTAGTCAGTCTGTATGTTTTTTTTTATTTATATTATTTTTTTTTTGTTTGTTTGTCTGTAATCCACGAAAAAAAAATTCTGCAGACCACAGTTTTCATTGGAAATTTTTTGTACTTCGCATATCGAGGCCTATGGAGGTCCCTTTCAGGCCATAAAATTTTGAAGTCAAGTCAAAGGTCAAGCCGCACTTCGCAAATCAGGGGAATCGACAAACCCTTATTTTTTTTTGAGTAATTTTGATCGGATCGTCTCAAACTTCATGGGAATTGTTCTGGGTCTGGCGTCACTATTAATTTTGGTGGCGTTGGCCTTGCTTCATGTGTTTTTTTTTGTGTGTCTGTTTTTTTATATCTTGTAATCACGTATAAATACTCTGCAAGAGCACAGTTTTTCATTGGAAATTTTTGTAAACTTCGCATATTCAGAGGCCTATAAGAGCGTCCCTTTCAGCGCATATAAATTTGAAGGTAAAGGTCAAAGTCAAGGCACTTTGTCGAATAGTGGAGATCGACGAAACCCTTATTCTGGAGTAATTTTGATCGGATCGTCTCAAACTTCAATGGGAATATAGTTTCATGGTCTGGCATTCAGCTGATTAATTTTTGGTGATGCGATTGGCCTTAGACCTTCATTGTTAGACGTGCTAAGGTCAAACATATTTGACCCAGAGTAAATATTTCAAAGTTTTAGGACCTATCGTGTAGTACCTCAAATTTGAACACCCTCGATGATGTGCTTTATAGATATACAGCTGAAATTATGACGTGATTTTGTGACGTTATGAGGCAACGCATATTTTTCATGGTTACTCTGTAGAAGATTCTCATCGCGAATCTCTCTGTAGGCAGATATTCCTCAAGGAGTCTGTCCTGGTGGATAGCAGCTCTGTTCCTCAGTGTGACCTTAAAGAGTCACACGTGGTCACCTTTTGGCAAGATACGGATCACCCTACGGGTGACATTGGTTTATTCTTGTTTTTGTCTGTGGTCCCAAATATGCTGTCAATTTTGGTCATACAAGTGATGAGTGGTGGAAAGAATCTGTTGGGATTCGCTAGATATCCGTTATTGTCGGGTTTTCCGTCTGTGTGTGTGTCTGCAACGCAAGGCTCCACAGCACAAACCAGCAAACCGATTTCGATGAAACTTGGCGAA
>CM068963.1:59308367-59339497 GCA_035128595.1 Eptatretus atami
GTTATGACCGAGACTACTGCGCAGTTCTACTGCGCAGCTCCACTGCGCAGCTCGAAACTGCACAGTTTGGTTAAAGATGACTCGGCATTTTGGCGCGCGTGCACGAAATTATATTTTGAAAATAAATGCGTACGTTTACATTTCGGGTTTTGAAAACTTTTTGCACTTTCGGCGGAAAATGTATAAATATAATATACAAGGTCAGCTGCTATGCAATGACACCATTCACTACTTTTACAAAGCCCAGTAGAGAATATATAGCCTCTTGAAGGTAGGGCAGTTTTTGCAAACTTTGAAGTCACGTGACGCGAAAACGAAAGCGAAATTCGAAAATCCGCCCGACCAAATTTAGATATTGTCCCATAGATTCATATGCCACAATCAAATTCAGATTGCCTGAGAAATTTAGGAAGAGATAGATTTTAGAAGAATCGTCATTTTCGCTATTTTTTGCCAACTTTGAAGTCACGTGCAGCGAAACGAAAGCGAATATCGAAAATCCGGCCTGACGCAAATTTAGATATTGTCCCATAGATTCATATGCCACAATCAAATTCAAAGATTGCTTGAGAAATGTAGGAGATAGATTTTGAAAATCATCATTTTCGCATGAAAATCGTCATTTTCGCATTTTTTTGCCAACTTTGAAGTCACGTGACATGAAAACGAAAGCGAATATCGAAATCGGCCAACCAAATTTAGATATAGTTCCCATAAGATTCATATGCCACAATCAAATTCAAGATTGCCTGAGAAATGTAGGAAGAGATAGATTTTGAAAATCGTCATTTTCACATTTTTTTGCCAACTTTGAAGTCACTGACACGAAAACGAAAGCGAATATTCGAAAAATCCGGCCCGACCAAATTTAGATATTGTCCCAATAGATTCATATGCACAATCAAATTCAGATTGCCTGAGAAATGTAGGAAGAGATAGATTTTGAAAATCGTCATTTTCACATTTTTTTGCCAACTTTGAAGTCACGTGACACGAAACGAAAGCGAATATCAGAAAATGCGGCCCGACCAAATTTAGATATTGTCCATAGATTCATATGCCACAATCAAATTCAAGATTGCCTGAAAATGTTAGGAAGAGATAGATTTTGAAAATCGTCATTTTCACATTTTTTGCCAACTTTGAAGTCACGTGACACGAAAACGAAAAGCGAATATCGAAAAATCCGGCCCGATCAAATTTAGATATTGTCCCATAGATTCATTTGGCACAATCAATTCAAGATCGCTTGAGAAATGGCGGAGGAGATAGAATTTGAAAATCGTCATTTTCGCAACTTCAAAGGCCTCGTGACCTTGACCTTGACTTCGGTGACCTTGAAAAGTCATACCATCGTGTACGTCTCATCGACCTCTATCAGGATCACTAATGACCAGATCTCCCGCTTCAACTTCAATTGTGGAACGGGACGGACGGATCGAAGGACATCGACACCCATATTATTAGGTCATGCTCGAAGAGATGACCTAAAAGGAGAGGGGGAAACAATAATGGCGTTGTGGGACAAAATGGAGAGGGTCATTGAAGATTTTTTTTTTTTTTTGGATCGGGCATGATTTAGGTGGTGGCGAACAGCCGTCTTGAAGACCTGGAGGGAAGAGTGAGATTGAAGAGGATGTGGAAGTTGATTCCACAGGTGGGAAAAGAGGAACAAATGAGTGGAAGTAACCAGTGATCCTGGATTTAGGTAGTTCCACTGGAAAGGGTTGATGCAGACCCTTGTATGCCCTGCAGAAACATGGGGGTGGAGCACAGAAAGAGCAGAGTGTGCAAGACCAGAAAGGAGGTGGTGGAAGACAAAACCACCGACCTGCCTACGATATGAAAGTGATGGGCCTCTCTGTAGACTCAGCTTGTCATGGGAGATTCCAATGATCTTGAAGACATTAGTTTTCCTCAGCTTCAAAACTGAAGCAAGGTGTGAGGCTTGGTGCAAGTCCAAAGCAGAGAGTTCTCCATTAAGCTGTGGAGGAAGGCCTTGTTGTGCGTACGAGTTCAGGTGTGGCCAAGGAAAGACTTTGCATGACGGAGGATGCCCAGTCGGCGACTGGCTTTGGATGCTAACTTAATGGTGTGCTTTGACCAGAAAGATCATGACTGAAAGTGAGGCCAAACGATTGAGTGACTGAACTTCTTCAGAGGATTGTTAAGAAAGTAGATCGGAGGTTTTTTCGGAGAGAGATTGTGAGTGAGATTTTTCAGGATTGAAAGACATATTCCTAGTGTTTTGAAGAGCTTGTGATTTTGTCAATGTCTGAAGAGAGGGAAATAGGCTGCAGCCCGCCTGTCTGAAGGATGAGGATGTTACGGCAGAGTGGAGTAATCAGCAAATGGGATAAAGAGGATTTTTCCTGAGAGTCAGAAAGATCATTTATGAAAGATCCAGAATAGGACTAGGCCCAGAACACTGCTTGGGGCACTCCAGTCTTGACAGGGAGAGGAGATGAAAGGATTCCGTTGAGAGCCATACATTAGCTACGAGAATGGAGAAGTCAGGAAGCAAAGTGTTGAGTTGGCCTTGGATGCCAGAGATAGAGAGTTTGGAGGCAGGGTGGGGGACAGGCTGCATCGAATGTTCGAGATATTTCTAGAGAGATGGCCCTGATCTCATGTTTGATATTGAGGACCTCCATCCGTTGTTGGAGAGGTGAAATAGCATGTCCAAGGTGGAGTGGCCTGCTCTGAGATCAGACCGTTGGAGAGAAGGATTTTCATCAACGGCGGAAAATGTATAAATATAATATACAAGGTCAGCTGCTATGCAATGACACCATTCACTAACTTTTACAAAGCCCAGTAGAGAATATATAGCCTCTTGAAGGTAGGGCAGTTTTTGCAAACTTTGAAGTCACGTGACGCGAAAACGAAAGCGAAATTCGAAAATCCGCCCGACCAAATTTAGATATTGTCCCATAGATTCATATGCCACAATCAAATTCAAGATTGCCTGAGAAATTTAGGAAGAGATAGATTTTGAAAATCGTCATTTTCGCATTTTTTGCCAACTTTGAAGTCACGTGCACGAAAACGAAAGCGAATATCGAAAATCCGGCCTGACCAAATTTAGATATTGTCCCATAGATTCATATGCCACAATCAAATTCAAGATTGCTTGAGAAATGTAGGAGATAGATTTTGAAAATCATCATTTTCGCATGAAAATCGTCATTTTCGCATTTTTTGCCAACTTTGAAGTCACGTGACATGAAAACGAAAGCGAATATCGAAAATCCGGCCCAACCAAATTTAGATATGTTCCCATAGATTCATATGCCACAATCAAATTCAAGATTGCCTGAGAAATGTAGGAAGAGATAGATTTTGAAAATCGTCATTTTCACATTTTTTGCCAACTTTGAAGTCACTGACACGAAAACGAAAGCGAATATCGAAAATCCGGCCCGACCAAATTTAGATATTGTCCCAATAGATTCATATGCCACAATCAATTCAAGATTGCCTGAGAAATGTAGGAAGAAGATAGATTTTGAAAATCGTCATTTTCACATTTTTTTGCCAACTTTGAAGTCACGTGACACGAAAACGAAAGCGAATATCGAAAATGCGGCCGACCAAATTTAGATATTGTCCCATAGATTCATATGCCACAATCAAATTCAAGATTGCCTGAGAAATGTAGGAAGAGATAGATTTTGAAAATCGTCATTTTCACATTTTTTGCCAACTTTGAAGTCACGTGACACGAAAACGAAAGCGAATATCGAAAATCCGGCCCGATCAAAATTTAGATATTGTCCCATAGATTCATTTGCACCAATCAATTCAAGATCGCTTGAGAAATGGCGGAGGAGATAGAATTTGAAAATCGTCATTTTCGCAACTTCAAAGGCCTCGTGACCTTGACCTTGACTTCGGTGACCTTGAAAGTCATACCATCGTGTACGTCTCATCGACCTCTATCAGGATCACTAATGACCAGATCTCCCGCTTCAACTTCATTGTGAACGGGACGGACGGATCGAAGGACATCGACACCCATATTATTAGGTCATGCTCGAAGAGATGACCTAAAAAGGAGAGGGGGAAACAATAATGGCGTTGTGGGACAAAATGGAGAGGGTCATTGAAGATTTTTTTTTTTTTTTGGATCGGGCATGATTTTAGGTGGTGGCGAACAGCCGTCTTGAAGACCTGGAGGGAAGAGTGAGATTGAAGAGGATGTGGAAGTTGATTCCACAGGTGGGAAAAGAGGAACAAATGAGTGGAAGTAACCAGTGATCCTGGATTTAGGTAGTTCCACTGGAAAGGGTTGATGGCAGACCTTGTATGCCCTGCAGAAACATGGGGGTGGAGCACAGAAAGAGCAGAGTGTGCAAGACCAGAAAGGAGGTGGTGGAAGACAAACCACCGACCTGCCTACGATATGAAAGTGATGGGCCTCTCTGTAGACTCAGCTTTGTCATGGGAGATTCCAATGATCTTGAAGACATAGTTTCCTCAGCTTCAAAACTGAGCAAGGTGTGAGGCTTGGGTGCAAGTCCAAAGCAGAGAGTTCTCCATTAAGCTGTGGAGGAAGGCCTTGTTGGTGCGTACGAGTTCAGGTGTGCCAAGGAAAGACTTTGCATGACGGAGGATGCCCAGTCGGCGACTGGCTTTGGATGCTAACTTAATGGTGTGCTTTGACCAAGAAAGATCATGACTGAAAGTGAGGCCCAAACGATTGAGTGACTGAACTTCTTCAAGAGGATTGTTAAGAAAGTAGATCGGAGGTTTTTTCGGAGAGAGATTGTGAGTGAGATTTTTCAGGATTGAAAGACATATTCCTAGTGTTTGAAGAGCTTGTGATTTTTGTCAATGTCTGAAGAGAGGGAATAGGCTGCAGCCCGCCTGTCTGAAGGATGAGGGATGTTACGGCAGAGTGGAGTAATCAGCAAATGGATAAAGAGGATTTTCCTGAGAGTCAGAAAGATCATTTATGAAGATCCAGAATAGGACTAGGCCCAGAACACTGCCTTGGGGCACTCCAGTCTTGACAGGGAGAGGAGATGAAAGGATTCCGTTGAGAGCCATACATTAGCTACGAGAATGGAGGAAGTCAGGAAGCAAAGTGTTGAGTTGGCCTTGGATGCCAGAGATAGAGAGTTTGGAGGGCAGGGTGGGGGACAGGCTGCATCGAATGTTCGAGATATTTCTAGAGAGATGGCCCTGATCTCATGTTTGATATTGAGGACCTCCATCCGTTGTTGGAAGAGTGAAAATAGCATGTCCAAGGTGGAGTGGCCTGCTCTGAGATCAGACCGTTGGAGAAGAAGGATTTTCCATCAACTACCATGATGGATTCCATGATCTTGCTGATCATTGCAATATAGTTGATATTGATATTGAAGATAATAAAGTTGAAGCTGAGAGGGTGCAGGACATGGTATGGGGTGTAGCTGGGAGGTGGAGCGGTGGAGGGTAGCTGGGTGGTTGGGGGGGGGACAGAAGGGGTGGGACAAGGGGAAGCAGCGAAGGGGGAGGGTACTGACATGGAGGTGTTTGACACCATTAATAGATGTGAATGGGAATATTTTAGGGTACATGCGGAGAGAACCTCATTGGAGGGCGGGAAAAAAAAGTTTTCCATTTTGTGAAATTAGCCTTGTCAAGATTCTGATGATGATGATTAAGAAGAAGAAGAATAAGAATAATGCATGGATTGTTCCTGACAGAGTATTACGGCTTTTAAGAAGAATCCAGAGAGAGGCTTTTAAAAATTTTTTTTTTTTTTTTTCATGTTAAGAGCTTTTAAAGGAAGAAATGTTTAATTTGATGAATATTCAATTTGGTGATATTGAAAAGGAGAAGGGATCGAGAATGAAGAAGGAACTGAGCACAGCAGATTGAGGTTTTTTTGTTTGTTTGTTTTTTGGATTGAATACATTTTTGTTGTTGAGTGAAGAGGGGGGGAAAGGATCAAGCTGAGGGATCAGAAATGACAATATTTGGGAGAAATGAAGCGAAAATGAAGCATGTTGAGTCAAAGCAGACACAGAAGCAAGCAGAGTAAGTGAGTAGGTCGGACTTTAACACGGACACTAATTTGACAATTTAATACAACTAGGTACGGTTTGACATGGAAAATTGGACAAAAACACAACCAGCAATGCAGAAATGAAAATAAAAGAGCAAAACATAACGGATCTAGTCCGAGAAACTTAGCTTTGATGAGTTGGAGAGAGGAATTGCTCAAAGCGGCGTCGCACATTAAGGAACTCGGAACCTGACCAATTTCGCGAAGTGTGGATTGAAGGAAAAACTTTGGTCCATTGTGACCCTTAAGTTAGAGACCAAAGTGGCAGTGATAAGGTGATGATCCCCTAGTTTCACTATCTGAGGCTGAAGATTTGCAAGAACCGATGAAGAGTCAAGGAATAGCATGTTCGTCTTGGCAACATCAAGTTTGACAAAGTTCATGGGGATTCTTTTGTTTGTTTAGACAGAAACATGATTTTATGAGCGACTTTAAAAGTTATCAGCAGTCAGCACGGTAATTTAACTTATCATGATTGAATCATATCTGCGTGAACCCGCATCGTTTCATTGTATAATTGTATTTTAATGAAGTAATTTTTAAGCGGTGTAGCCACGACAATACTTGATTTTAAAGCTCGAGCAAACCTGCTGACATGTTTGTTGCTATTTTGCGAGAGCAATCTCTCCCAAGGGTGTGACTGTGCTGATGCCTATTATGTAGTTTTATGTCTCTGACCAAGATTCAAATGCAAATTTGTTTTTCTAATTTAATTGTTGCTGAAGTGTGGTTAAACATTCTGATTTATGGTGGCCGTCTATCAACTTTCGGGGCATTTGAAATTGGGCCACCATGGTACCCATCCAAATGCTTCCTACTTCTTTTTTTTTTGATACATTGTCGAGGCTCGTGGAAGAGCTTGTACACTGAACAGATCAGGATGTTACAGAACAAATGAACAGTGGAGAGAGGGGGAGGGGGGACACACAGCAGGGTTGAAGGCCAAGATAGAGGGAGACTTGGACAAACAATGGGCAAGGGACGAATGGGGGTGGGGGGGGGGGACAGGAAAGGACGCTTGGGGTGGACAAGATGGATACAGACGGAAACTCGGGAAGTAAAACTGGAAATTGCCAAAAGTTGCTGTGTGGTTTTGATATGCATAATTGAGTGTTGACAGACACAACAGCTGTATTTAACATGTATTCATCATATGATCGTAGACGGGTATGCTCCTCGATGCTCCGACTTCATGTTGGCAATGTACCATACGTCTGGGATGGTTTGGTGCAACTCTGTTGAGGATTGATGAGCACAAAATTCTGAGTAACTATCTGAGTTTCCATTGTTTCCTTCGTATGTTTAATTGGCCATCAAAAAACCCACAACATAATAACTACTAAAAAACAACACTTGAAAATGTTAACGAAAAAGGGGAAAACAAACACTTACTGTTCAGAATTTATTTTTTTCATAATGTATTGGCAGAACAGCTCAGAGGTAACGTACACGGCTTTGATCTATCGGTTGGATTTAATTCTTGGCTCGACCCCAAGCTATTATCCTGATCTTTCACAGGCAGGGCATTGCATTGGCAGGTGTGGTTTAACACCTCTTTTAAATGATGCAGCATCATCATTCGAAAGTGGTGTTAAACCTGGTGTCACACCCGCTGATCTTCGTCTGCGGACTTGTGGGTACCTTTCAAAAGAATAAACCATTGTGTGCAGGTTTTCCTAACAAATGACAAGTTCCTTCCTGAACAGTCGCTGCAGCAGCAGCTTGCCATCGAGTTCATGTCCACGGTAAATTCTCAGCTTGTGACATATTTATGGAATCCTGGTGCTATGATTTATATTTTTAATGCTGGTGTATATATTTTTTTAGTTTTCATTGTATCATCATGTTTAAATTATGCATGAAGCGTGCTCGTAGTCATCCCTGTCTCACCTACTATTAAGCTAAAAACCAATCTCCCTTAATCCTTGTGGCTTTGCTGACTGAAGTGTTTTGGCAGAATGTCAGAGACTGCTTTCTCTTGTTGCTCATCTGTGATGGTCCTTTGTACTTGTCAGTGGTAAATGTGGAGCAGCCCGTACACTAAATTTAGGTTTCTGTGAATTAGCAAGCCCGATGACAGGCTGGCATTACAAGACTTCATCCGAAAGGAATCTGTTCTTTCAACATTGGGACTTTCTTGTGTTGGTTTTGCCTTCCAAGGCAAAATGCAGATGTCATTTACAGGGCTAAACAGACTCTTGTAGGCCACATTGGTCTGGCTGAAGCCTTTACGGAAAGTAGTGAAACGTTTATAATCCTTCGAAATTGTCGAACACCTCATTTAATCATGCTGCTGCATTCCAATTTTTATTTTTATCACACACCAGCCTTTATTAGATTTGTGCTAAATTTATAATTGCAACGTTTCATTGGTTAACGTTTCCCCTGTTACATGGTGAATTGACTGCAAGTTTCACAGCCACTGGTGGATTTGGCTGGACGTGGCTTTGGTCAGCTGTAAGGACAGCTCATCAGTTTGCTCATTATTTGCTTTGTCATCCTTCCCAAGGTTAATCTTTACGCCGAACCCGAATGTAGAATAGGAAGTAGCCGTTCAAGTAG
This sequence comes from Eptatretus atami, assembly GCA_035128595.1. Taxonomy (NCBI): domain Eukaryota; kingdom Metazoa; phylum Chordata; class Myxini; order Myxiniformes; family Myxinidae; genus Eptatretus; species Eptatretus atami. Next base: position 59,316,985 of record CM068963.1, read on the forward strand.
TCATTGTTGGTCGGATTCAATGTTTATGAGTTTTCTTTTGAGGTATGTAAGTGAACTGGTTTGGCATCATTTGTCAGTTTTAAACTCCAGGTGAGAATGTCAGATCTCCATTGATATTGAAATGCACTTTAATAATTTTGTCCTTTTATTTGAAGGAGAAGAATGGTGCCAAAGTTGTGGTCCACTGATTGTCCAATGACGTCTGCAAAAATACAACAATTGAAGTAGAGTAGTGTCTCCGCAACGCCCCCCCTCCCCCTCACTCACCAAATGACTTCACGCTGCAACTTGTTGTACCATGGTTCATTTTGCTACTGTTGTGTTGACTGCAGGGCACTATCACCAATGGATCATTGGCTAAAAACACTCATTGAGGAGGAAAACAAGTGAAAATAATAACTAGAGAGTTCAAAAGATATCTTGCCCCATGCAGGCTTGAGTGGGGGGGGAACAAAAAAAGGACATTGGCAGGATCTGCGAGCAGCAAATTTGATTGGTCATAATGACATAAAATGCGGTAATATTTTGTCCCAAATACTGCTAAACGAAAGGGTTTTGAAAAGTGCGAAATAGGCGATTTGTGTTCTCCAGTGTTCACCTATATTGTTACAGCTTCAGGGGAACAAGGCACGTGGTGGGGGGGGGGGGGGGTTCATGAGTTCACTCGAACCTGCTTCCTTGACCTCGGAACCTGAAGCTGACAAGCCATGGTTAACTCTGTGGCCCGACAGATTGCTAAGCAACCGCAGTCGCCGGTTGGTGCAATTAGATCTAGCAGGGTCACAGCATCGCATTACCTTAGCTGGTGACCTAGTTACTTCAACTGGGGAACCGTGCTCTCAGCGTCCCAATCTCGTTCATTTATCAGGTACGGCCGAGTATATTTGTAGGTGGGGGCATTGGCTATCCAGCGTAGTGAATCGGTGAGGCACAACTTCCCTTCTATTTATTACGTACACGCGATGCCGCACCATTGAAGGAAAGAAAAAAACCCAAAAACGAATAGGTATGAAACAGTTTCTCAATGATGATGCTTGCATTTAAGACAAATATTAACGAGGCACGTATTTGCAGATGCAGATACACAAGAACAATCTTGACCCTTAAGCATGCACTTGCACACCCTGGGGAGAGAGGTAAAGAGATGGATGGATGGATATATATATATATATACAGTATATATTTTCTTATATTTACTGTATACACAGTGCCTCAAAGTATTTACACCCCTTGACTTTTTCACATTTTGTTGTGTTGAAGTCTGAATTTAAAATGGATTACATTAAAAACTAGAGGGGGAGCACTCGGTAGAGTGCAAAACCTCCGCCACCAATACTGCGGGTCACTTAAGTGAACCTGATATCCTATTCATTGTAGGTCAAAACGGATCAGACTACTGAACCACGATTGAATAAACTAAACTAGATTGACGCGCATGTAGAAATGCCAAAAAAAATCGAAATTTTTTTGAAAAAAAGGTGCAAAATTTCCTGTTTTTTTTTTTTTCTCTAACAAATTTATTTATTTATTGGTTGGAAATCACTTAAAACATTAGAAATGCAAAAACAAAAAATTCAAATAATTTTCAAAATGGCCGCTATGGCGGCCATATTGGACTTTGGACCAAGTCCAAAATCTAATGGCATGATCCTTGGACCATACCTAATCCCCCACCAAGTTTCGTCGAAATCGTCCAGGAGTTTTTCCGTAATACTGTTCACAAACAAACAACAAACAAACAGACAGACGGGTGAAAACAGTAACCTCCGTCCATCTTCGATGGCGGAGGTTAAAAATTGGCACCGATCTACACAAAATACTCCATAATGACAAAGTAAAAACAGGTTTTCAGAAATTTTTTGAAATTAATTAAAAATGAAAATCTGAAATGTCTTTTGTCAATAAGTATTCAACCCCCTGAGTCAATATTTTGTAGAAGCGCCCTTGACAGCGATTACAGCTTCCAGTCTTCTTGGGTATGTCTGTGCAGATTTGCTCAAGCTCTGTCAAGTTGGATGGGGAGCGTCGGTGAACAGCAGTCTTCAAGTCTTTCCACAGATTCTCAATGGGATTCAAGTCTGGGCTTTGGCTGGGCTACTGAAGGACTTTGACATTCTTGTTCTGAAGCCATTGCAGTGTTGCTTTGACTGTATGCTTGGGGTCATTATCCTGTTGGAACATAAATCTTTGCCACAGTCAAACGTCTTTTGCACTCTGAATCCGGTTCTTCTCAAGGATTTGGCTCCATTAATTGTTCCCTCTATCCTTACAAGTCTCCCAGTCCCTGCCACTGAAAAGCATCCCCATGCTTCATGGTATGGATGGTGTTAGATGGGTGATGAGCTTTGCTCGGTTTCCGCCACACATAGCGCTTTGCATTCAGGCCAAATAGTTAACTTTTCATCTCATCAGATCACAGAATATTTGCCTGATGCCTTCAGAGTCTTTCACGTGCCTTTTTTGTAAACTCCAGGTGTGCTCTCACGTGCCTTTTTCTCAGGAGAGGCTACCGTCTGGCCACTCTCCCAATAAAGCCTAGATTTCTGAAGTGCTGCACACAGACACTGTTGTCCTTTTGGCAGTTTCTCCCATCTCAGGTGAGGAACTCTGTAGTTCTTTTCAGAGTGGTCATTGGGTTCTTGATCACCTCCCTGACTAAGGTCGTTCTTGCCCAGTTGCTCAGTTTGGTCAGACAGCCAGCTCTTGGAAGAGTCTGGGTCGCTCCATATTCTTTCCATTTCATAATGATGGAGCTCACTCTGCTCTTGGGAACTTTAAACACTCTAAAAATTGTTTTATACCCTTCCCTAGATCTATGCCTCCTCACAATTTTATCTCGGAGTTCTACGGACAGTTCCTTGGACTTCATGGCAGAGTTTTTTTCTCTGGCATGCACAGTCAGCTGTGGGACCTTGTATAGAAAGGTGTGTTTCTTTCTAAATCATGTTCAATCAATTGAATTAGCCACAGGTGGACTCCAATCAGGTTGTGGACACATCTTTTTTTCCCATTTTTTTGTATGCAATGTCGAGACTCATATAAGAGCAAACACACAGAACATATAACAAGGGGAACAGAAGATAAGAGAGATGGGAGAGGGTAGCACAAAACAGTGGGGATCAGACATTAGGATTATCAAAGGAAATTTGATGTTCTTGTGCTCAATTTGGAGTGTCATCGCAAAGGGGTTGAATACTTATTGACTCAACACATTTCAGCTTTTCATTTCTCATTAATTGGTAAAAAAATTCTGGAAAAAAAGAAAAGAAAACCTTTCACTTTAACATTATTTATGGGGTATTATGTGCAGATCAGTGACAAAAAAAATCTCAATTTAATCCATTTTCAGGCTGCAACACAAAACGTGCAAAAGTCAAGGGGTGTGAATACTTTCTGAAGGCACTGCATGTATATATTCAACTAAAGAAGCACGCTAACTGACATGACGACGATGTCATGTGCATAAATTACACCAACACATCACCTCCAAATTAGGAGGCATCCATATGGTCCTCAAGCCTTTGCAGACTGAGATTAAATAAAGCCTATGGTCACAAATCGACGAAAGCAGAGATGTCTAGATTTCACCCTTGTTGTGGGCTCATCAGGACAGCATACTGCTAGTTGTTTATTTGTGACCATATTAGGCTCATTAATATAACTGAATCGAACCCCCGAACTTGATGACAGGTCGTGCAGTAAGCGCTGTGATGGGACTCGATCTGTGCCCTGCTGCCTCATCAATTTCAGAGGTTCGATTCAGATTTTATTTATATATATACATACATACATACATACATACATACATACATACATACATAGTGGAGGGTAGAGAAAGGGAGGGAAGGAATGGAACGTGGTCCGTATGTCGTGTGTACATGTGTCTGGAGACACTGCGTCTGAAGTCCGTATGCTGCCGCTTTTTCCCGGAACCCTTTGATTAGCACTCTTCCAGGTAATAAAGCAGGCAGGAAGGTAGGTTTGCTCAACAGCTTGTGTTTGTTTCGGCAAACAGCAGTGCAGTAGCACAGTTCAGTAGACAGCTTCCCCATATATCTGTCCTGGACCAAACAGGGCTTCTTCACCACAGTGCTGTTAGGATTTGCCAGTATCATCTCCCTATTGGTGCGCGAGTGGCCCAGTGGGTCAATTCCACCCCGTCCATGCACCGAGCTACGCCCCAAGAGCGCAGCTTCAGCGTCTTGACTCTTTAGGCATCTTTACTTGGTGTGCCCTTCGTGCTGAGATTGACTTGCCCAAGTGCTAATGTCTGCTTTGATTGTGGTGTCAGTGTGGTTTTTGCTGTGGTGAGGTGCAGGGGGGAAGGATGGGAAAAAGGATTCATTGGAATTGAGGACAGGAGCTATTGAAATGGATTGAATGAAGAGGGAGATTATGGGGTTTGAGAGGACTGGGATGGATGGATGGATTGATTGATTGATGGATGGATGGAGCAATCACAATGGGAACATGCAAACACTCACAAGTCACAACGCATTTATTTTCCCCTTTCCCGATACGAGGGGAAGGTACCTGACTGAGCCCAATTATCAATGGGCTATCTAACTGAGGGTTCTTTATGTGTGAATGCTCCACCGTCTCTTTCTTCAACCACAACAATATAATTCAATTTAAATAAAATAAAAGTTTTAAAAGTTGTGAGAATTTTTCTTTTGAAATTTACTGCCGTTTATGTACACAAAATCACCTTTCATACCACCTTTTTAAAAACAAATTGCGTTAGTTCTTTGAGCCTGTTGTTTGTGTCCTTTATGACATCCTTAAAAACAGTAAGTTTCCTGTTTTGGATGATTTTCCCCTTTGTTTGACTGCCAGGTAGGCAGAGTAAATTTTTTTTTTATCTTACTCCTCTCAGCACATGCATGATCGGGACAAATTCAGAGAAAAAAAGTTCTGCACTGACAAACTACAGATTCGTGTTCAAAATATAACGTTGAATTTAAATGAAGTTGTTACTCGTACAATAAAACTGGACGTCTGTGGACAAATAGACAGACAGACAGACCAAGTGAACCGATTGCTTAGCCCTGCTTTTTAGCTCGCCTGTTCGAAGAACAGAGAGCTATAGCGATACCCCCAGCGTGAGCGTGAAAATGTTAAATTTTTTGATGCACGGAAAAACTCCTCGACGGATTTCGACGAAACTTGGTGGGGGGTTAGGTATGGTCCAAGGATCATGCCATAGATTTTGGACTTGGTCCCCCCCCCCCCCAAAAAAAAATTGTTAGAGAAAATTTTTTTTTTGCATTTTCTACATGTTTTAAGTGATTTCCAACCCCCCAAAAAAAATTTAGAGAAAAAAATGTTTTTTTTTGCATTTCTACATGTTTTAAGTGATTTCCACCCCCAAAAGAAATTGTTAGAGGAAAAAAAAATTTTTTTTGCAACTTTTTTTTCAACAAAATTTCGATTTCTTTTTTTTGCATTTCTACATGTTTTAAGTGATTAGGATTTGGACGAAACTTGGTGGGGGGGGGGGGTTAGGTATGGTCCAAGGATCATGCCATTAGATTTTGGACTTGGTCCCCCCCCCCAAAAAAAATTGTTGGAGAATTTTTTTTTATTTTTTTGCATTTCTACATGTTTTAAGTGATTTCCAACCCCCCCCCCCCAAAAAAAAAATTGTTAGAGTAAAAAATTTTTTTGCAACTTTTTTTTCAACAAAATTTCGATTCTTTTTTTTGCATTTCTACATGTTTTAAGTGATTTCCAACCCCCCCCCACCCAAAAAAATGTTGGAGAAAAGAACTATAACTCTGTCAGCACTGTTGACATCATATTTAATGAATAAGATATAAGGTTCACTTGAGTGACCCAGCAGTATTGGCGGCGGAGGTTTTGCACTTCCCGAGTGTCCCCCTCTAGTTTCCTTTTAATGTTTTTATCTACCACACTTTTTTATACGCCCGATATATATATATATATATATATATATATATATATATATATCGGGGCGTATTATGTGATACCGGTCGTCCGTCCGTCTGTCTGTCTGTCTGTCTGTCTGTCTGTCTGTCTGTCTTCCTTCCGTTCCTGTCCGCACTCTAACTCCCAAAGTTTTCAACTTTCACGTTTCATATTTGGTACATAGGTACAGACTGTGGAGATGGTGTGTCGCGACATACGTTCGTCATCTAAAGTGGTTGCCATGGCAACCAGGATGCTGTTTTCCATCAGTTCCTGTCCGCACTCTAACTCCCAAAGTTTTCAACTTTCACGTTTCATATTTGGTACATAGGTACAGACTGTGGAGATGGTGTGTAGCGACATACATTCGTCATCTAAAGTGGTTGCCATGGCAACGAGGATGCTGTTTTCCATGTAGTAGCACAATTCTGTATATACCTTCTTGTTAGGGCGTATATTGTGCTCACTTGCGCTCTTGTTACTGATTACAATATACAAATACATATATTGCTTTAATATTATACTTCACTGCAATGCTTTATAAAAAATATTAATTATTCGACTCGTCTTTTAAAAAAACGATAAATGTATAAACAGGCGAGCATTGGGTGGCTTTGACACCAACTCTGGTTGTTTTATACGAGCGGGGTAGTTATGAATTTGAGACCACCATGTACTATCACAGTGATTCATATCTATAAACGTATATAATATATATATTTCTTTGAGGCTTGGAAGGTGTCCACACATTTAAAGATGTTGGGAACCACTGATTTAAAGAATTTTGTTGCACTTCACTAATATCTTGATTCTGAAAAACACGTGTGTTTAGACATTTAACCATTGCTATAAATTTTACTGTGAATAGTCTTCCATCGACCTTTTTTGAGGGCTACTGGAGCACCTTGATCTGCAAGTACGAACCTTTCATTTTTAAAGAAGTGCAACGACCTTGGATTTTGAAGTTTGGTTGAAGTTTTGCATTGTGTTTGGTGGAATTATTAGTTTTGTTAGAATGTTCATTTTTCTTGTACATCTTGAGATCTAGTCTGAAGTATTGCAGCTGAAAGGTGCCAGTGGTCTGAAGTTGACCTTTCAAATTGGAATTCAAATAATAATTTGCTATTTCATGTACGATATATCCACCCAGGTTAATGCTTGCAGATTGATACTTGGAGATCATACGTGCTTTATTTTGTTGAGGATGACAATCGGTGCAACTTAAAGCCATCCCAACCACAACCCAACCCAAAAATCTCTGCTCATCCATTAGCCTTGATTTCAAATAAAAAAAAAATAGAAGAAATAATCGATAGAGGATCAGTTTCTGCCAACGGGTCATTCTGATAACTGGTGCAGGATGCTTCCCCACCCCCCATTCATTGCAAATGCATAAAGACTGTTTATGTAACAACAAAGAGATGCAGTAAGGTATTTGAAAACAAGACGTCACGGATGTATGTTAGCTTAACCCACCACTGAGAGCATCAAAGGAGTTGGGCCGGTTTGTCACCAGTGATGGTTGGGTGGGGTTCTGCTGTCAGATGCTGGCGCCACGTTTGGTTCAACAACCAAGACCCCTATCGCTTTTGATGTTTGGAATCGCCCATTCATAATATAATAATCTGTGTAAGTGAATAATGAAGCTAGGATAATGCATCTATTACTAAGAGCCAGGTTTCTTGGGTGGATGAAATCGACTATCTTGCATGTTGTTTCAAAGGGAGGGCCTGGGGCCAAATAAATACCTTGCGACAAACAGGCCTTGGGACTGGATTCTGAAAAGGAAACAGGTTTTTAATTTCTTAAATAATATAGTGTAATAGCAATTGTTCCATCATCAACATCATTATTTCATTTCTTTCTTTTTTCTTCCAATTTAAAAAATAAATTATTATATGAAATATTTTGACTCTTAAAAGCAGGTGCCTCGGTCGTCTGTTCCCTCAGGACTGCTGTCTGTTTTGACTAAATCTGCTTGCGATGCTTTATCTGAACTTTCAAAAGAGATAATGTGCCCATCTCCTACTTTCTCAAAAATCTTAACCATTAGTGTTCATGTTCTGTTCTCGTGGGAACCGAGAATTACGGTCGTGCAATCGATCTCCAGCAGCAAACGAGGTGAGCAGTAGGTAATGGACTGCTTGATGAATGCCCAAAGTAAGCGCTTTAGACCTGATGTTATCTGAATTATTTACTGCGAGCGAGCATCCTTTTAGTGACCACGGTGCTTGCCTTGTTCAGGAGCTTGGCGGTGGAAGAGGGCGAGTAGGGGAGGAGAGCAATTTTGTTTTTTTTGTTAAATGGCCATGATGTATTGCATGCAGAAGGTAGTTTGTAGAGTAGTTTTTTAATGACACATGGGTATGGTGTCATATAGGTTGATAACATGCACATCAACCTATACGACACCAGATGTATGATCTGGAAAAGCAAGTTGAGGTTAATGCAGAGGCTCGGAAGCAAAAAACTCGGTTCGAATCCAGATTGGTAATTTTGGCAAAAATTTACAGGGTCCCGGATCGGCTTGAAACTCGGATAAGTTTGCAAATTTTATTTATTTATCATTTTTTTATTTTTTAACATGATTGAGGCTTGACAAAGAGTTCGAATAAAGCGTGTGTAACTTAATTGCATAGGGGACGCATGGTTTCAATCTAAGCAGCGTTGACAGGTACAGCTGGCCACAACACTACTCGTATCGCAATACAACTGTCATATGTAGGAAATTATAATGTTTAATTAGTTACTTAATAGTGCAAAGTTTATTTCTATCCTTTTCATTCTATCTGTATATAAAAGGAGCTGAGTTTCTCCATCACGAGCTTCATTCTGAAGGGTTTCTGCTGTCGGAGAATAATACAATTGGTACTGTTGGAAAGCTAATAATCGATTTACTTGGAACAAAAATTTGTTCGTTTAATCACAAACTCGCCTTTTTGATTTTGATGAAGAAGAAGCATGTATGGTTTCTTCACATAGCTATCTGAATGAAACCTTTGTCATTCTGCTAAAGCAAAGCAGGAACCATACTTGGTTTTGTGGACATTGCCATTGAGGCCTTGAGCTGGTTATCCTGCCGCTACGTGTTGGAGCAAACCTCATTTGCAATCGATCCCCTCCTTCCCAGTGACTCTATGCTGATCAATCTGATGCGATATCCACATTTTGTGCATTTCTTCATGAGTTACTTGTTTAATCTCCTCCATCATCCCCACGCTTTTTGAAACATACGGGAGGATATTGTAAGCGACTCTGACACTGTCTGTCTGTCTGTCTGTCTGTCATGCTATCTCCGAACTACATGGTTGTGCAGAAATTCACCATTTGTAGTTGTGATCACCACATGGCACGGAGGTGCAAGAGCAGTATAATTTTTGCCCCGCCTCCTGGGGTGCGGTCAAAAGGGCAAATCTTAAAAAATTCAATGACGGGCCCATTTAAATTTTTTTTTTTTTGTGAAACAATATATGCAATCAACATTGGGGGACACATGAAATATGTAACGATGTTTGGATTTTACTTCCGTTTCATTCCCCAGGGTGTGGGGACTTCGGGTGATGGGTCAATACAGGGAGGGAGGGCTTGGGGGGGGGGGGTTAAACTCATTTTGATACTCGGTCATTCCCTGTGGAGCGTTTTGCCATCTTTCGAATTTCCTTTCGGTGGGAAGCATAGGGATTTGTGATGGAGCACCATCGACTTCGTTCTAGTTCATTTTGCCCACATGTTTCAACTGCTGCACATATGCTACAACAAAATTTAAAAAGCAATGCACCTCTAGTTGATTCACTTGATTTGAAACATTGTCATACTTTCTCTAGTTTGGACTGGATAAATTTTGGCAGCATCCAGCTTTGGGTTAAGTGCGTGTGCTCGAGATTAGGTTAGAATTTAATTTTGGTTATTTTCTGTGCAAAATGCCAAATGCTTATGTTGTGCTCATCCAGATTTAATCTGAACTACAAATGCATGGTCCCAGGTGGATTAACTACATAGTATTGAAGCTTCAACATGCTAACCTCCATTCACATTGAACTGAACAAGAGCGTCTTGATCGAACACTTAAATGATTTTCAACACATTAATGTATGCACAGGAAGTCTTACAAAATTGTCTTACATATTTATCCCCACACTTTTTGAAAAAAAGAAACCAAGGGGATATTGTAATCTGCTCCGTCCGTCCATACGTCCATAAATGTCGGTTTATGATCGAGGAACAACTTATTTAAATTGAATGTTATATTTTGAACATGAATCGGAAAATAAACCAGCCGTTTGACAGCACTTTGGCTCTGAATCGTCCCAACCGCGCATCCGCAGAGAGAAGTGAGATATTTTAAAGTGGTGCAGTCGTTTCAATATTTGCTACATCCGTCCGTCCATCAATTTTTTTTAAGCGGTGCAGATGCTGAATTGGTACAAGGGGGAGCTCCAGCTGCCTAGCATCACGAGAAGGAAAATTCCAAACTGCACCGCTTCCTTTGGACACTGGTACATATATATATTTAATATATATATATAATATTTTATTATTCTGTCTGCCTACCTAGCAGTCAAAATAAATTTAAAAATCATTCCAAACAGGAATGGTAATGTTTCTAATGATGTCATAAAGAACATAAACAAACAAATAACTAACATAATGTGTTTGACAGGGTGATGTAATCGCCACTGTGTCAACTGCGGTAAACTTATGGAATTGTTTAAAAAATAATAATAATATATATATTTTTTTAAAGTGATCTTCACCATTGAGAGTTGGGCCAAAAACGGTGTGTTTGTGGTGTTGTGTGTGTGTGTGTGGTGTGTGTTGTATATATATATATATATATATATATATATATATATATATATATATATATATATATATATATATATGTATACGTATATATAATCATGATATTTCAAAACGTTGTGGACGAGTTGTGAAAAACTAGTTGGCTGAGTTGGTTAGGTGACGAGAACAAGCTGACTAGATTTTCTGGATCGGATCCAGATCTGGCCTCTCATTGGAATGCAAAATGTAAACTGTTCAGCCTGCCAGAGGTGCGCGCTCTACCGGGTGCCATTCTCGTTTTAATTGGAATTGAGAAGCAAATCCTCGTTTTGTCGGCCACCCTCTTTTTTGTATGTCCCCTGCCCCTCCTTCAAACCGGTTCATTCCCCATGGGGTGGGGAGTTGGGGGTCACAGGGGTCAAAACGGGGGGGGGGGGTGGAGAATTTAACTCAAATTTTAATATCGGGTCATTCCTGGTGGAACTTTTTGCCATCTTTCAACTTTACTTGAGGGTGGGAAGAATGGAAATTTACGACGGCGTGCCATCGACTTCGCTGTTGTTCTTTTCTTTGTCTTCAATTTATGTGTAAGGTAAGGTTCATGGAACTTGAATGTACATTTGGAAACTGGATGTTTTTTCAAACTTTAACGATTATTTTTCTCTCGCTAACTGACTGCCATGTGGTTCTCAGAACTGGCCACTGCCTGAGGCCAGCAAAAAAAAGGCTAAATCCACAGAATAACAGATTCGTGAAAGAATGTTGGTTAAGTAAAACTAGAGCATATTTTTTGCCTATTTACAGTGCATGTGAGTATGCTTGAATCAATGTACAAAAATAAACTCCAAAGAGACTGCTCGTCTTTGACTGGTACCAAATTACATCTTGCCTTCTTATTCATTCATCCATTCATTATGTTCCATTTTCTTCTCTCCTCCAGTGTAGTGATTGAAATCCACTTCACTCCAAGTAGAAATTATTTCCAAGGATTATTATCTGCGCCTGCTTATGCGTTACATAATGGAAAGCATTGAAGGGATATTCTTTTTAATAATAATCATTGCTGTTCAAAAATAAACTGGAACAATGTGGTACACCAGGGAACGTTGGCTACATGAGAATACGACGTAATGAATAATGTGAATATATGTGCTGCCAGTTAGTTTACCCGGGGCTGAGTTTTCCAGGGACGTTTTGTTACCAGTGTTCCTTTATTAATTTTTTTTAAATATTATTATTATTATTATTATTTGCATCGGACATTCCCACTGTCATGTTTTGTGTGTTGCTTGATTGTGACATGATAAGTGAGTCTTGTTCTAGGAATTGGAGACATTCTGTGGACTGGTTGTATTTTATTTATTTTTTTGTACACAGAGCCGCGACTCATGGAAAAGCGAGAACATTGAATGGATTAGTATGCATCAGGCCAACAGAACAGAACTGAGATCGAGGGTGGGGGGTGGTTAGAGGGGTCACTAACAGCTGAGTTGAAGGTCAAAATGGAGAGAGACTTTGACAAAACAGTAGGTATGGGGAGGAATGAGGGGTAGGAGAGGATGGATAGGGTGGACAAGATTGATGCAAAAGGAAGCTCATGAAGGAAAACCTGAAAAATTGGAAGGAGGAAGGGCTTAAGGGTGGAGGGGGTTAATGAGGGTAGAAAAGATCGTGGTTTTGAATTGGGGATGATCTGAAGAGGCTGTGAACAGCCATTTTGAAGACCTGGAGGGAAGAATGAGATTGAAGAAAATGTTGGTTCCACAAACGGGTGTTGAAGGTTTCTCCACGATGGCTTGATGGAGGTTCATTATTGTATTAATACGCTAAGCCATATTTTGTGGACATATCTCCTCCGAAACTGCTGGACAGATTGTCGCCACTTTCGGTATGCGGGTGCTCTGTGGTCTCATGTACAGCAACGGCTGTGTGAAATCGCGCCATATGGACAGGTTTGGGAATTTTTGGCGATTTTCTAATTTTTACATTTGTTTGCATGGCGACGTGTGACGTCACCACTGAGGCGTAATGATGTCATGACATCATCGGTCATTTGCTGACGGTCTGTCGTCGACAGACCGTCACCGCTGAGAGGTGTAATGCTACTCCTAGAAAACAGCATCTGCAATGTAAAACCCTCTTCTGCACATGCTGACTACCTCAGAAGGTGCATTTGACACAAAAAATGTAACAAGAAACATTGTATATAAAGAAATTATATAAATCGCATTATGAACACTGGATATATTGACGTCCTAACGAACCCTCACTTTAGAAACTTTGCGCGGAGCGTGGGTTTGGCTAGTAATAATGAATATATTTATGCATATTTTAAGAAATCTACATTTCATTGGTCCTTTTTATTCAGTTTAAATTGATTGATGATGTTTGCTTGTTTGTTTTTTCCTCGCCAAAAGCACTATTTGTTATGAAGCGAATTACAGGCTGTTCCTTGCGACGGGAGGTCTAGTGTATTTGTACATCACTGTACCTGCATTTGATAAAAATGGATGTGAGGACCTCATACGTGCCTGATTAAAACGAGCTTCATGCTTGAACGTCAAAGAAAACAGTGTGCATGTGTGCACATGTTCGAGTGCCTGTTGAATTGGAGGCAATATTGTTGCCATTTACAGCATGTCCTGGCTTATTTTAACACGGCTGTAATTGACTTTATTATACTTTCAAAAATAATTTGGATAATTATATTTCACTGATGTGTGCTGTATTTTTAGATCACTTGTCAGGGGTGTTTTCAGTGATGGACATTTTGTATATGCCTGGCGTTGGCTTAATGGTAAGGGTGGTGGTCTTGGGATCCTAAGGTCCTGAGTTCAAATCCCACTTGGCTGTTGAATTAATACCAGGTGGGGTTGACTCGGCCTGTCATCTTTCTGAGGTCGGACAAAAGAGTACCTGCTTGCTGGGATGATTGGGCCATTTGAGTATCCTGTGTCGGAGTGGTGACCCATCCAGGATTGTGCCCACTAGCCCAGGAGACTGCTTTGCTTTGGCACACCAACACTGGACAGAGTATGGTCCCAATGGATTTGAATATGGACATTTTGTATAATTAATTTTTTTTTTTTTTAACCTCAACCCAATTTTTGTTTTCATGGTGATTTTATATATATATATATATATATATATATATATATATAATGAATTTTTATTTTTAGAAGAGGAAGAAGAAGGCGCTTCCAACCAAAAGTAAAAAACTAGATCAACCCCTAATTTGAGCAAAAAAGTGAGAGCAGACCTCGTCTTAGGGCAACGTTTCGCGGCTTTGCAGCCGGCTTCATCAGACACAATAAACATATATTATAAATGTGGAAAAATTATGTGCCCAGATTGGGAATCGAACCCAGGTCCTTTCGAAAACCGTACCAGTGCTCTGCCATCTGAGCTATCTGGGTGACCCACTGGTTGAGCAACGCAATTGCGTTGACAGGCTTCACTCAGCCTGTCATCCTTCCGAGGTCGGAAAAATGAGTACCAGCTTACTGGTAACTGAGCATTGCATCAGCGGCACAGTTGTGTCCCCAGAAATTGATGCAGACAAACACCCATAGGCTGTAAACGAATAAATAAACAAAGGGCAACAGTGTGCAGAAGCAAATACTCCAGGATCATGGTATCCGTGCATTTGAAGTGCAATGCAAAGCAGACGAACAACTGCAGATCAATTGACTGCACATTTCAACCTGGGGCGTGACCATGAGCTCCAAGGAACTTTCAAAAGACCTCAAGATAAAGTTGTGGAAAGGCACAGATCAGGGGATGGGTATAAAAATATTTCAAAGGCCTTGAATGTCTTGACTGTGCTCCAATAGATAATCATTAAGAAGTGAAAGGCATATGGTACCACCAAGACCCTGCCAAGATCAGGCCGTCCCTCCATACTGGATGACCAAGCAAGGATGAGACTGATCAGAGAGGCCACCAAGATGCCAATGGAAACTTTGAAAGAGCTACATGACTTTACGGTGAAGACTGGTCACTGTGTGCATGTGATGACAATATCCCAAGCACTCCACAAGTCTGACCTGCATGGTAGGGTCGCAAGAAGGAAGCCATTACTCAAAAAAGCCCACCTTAGATCATGTTTGAGGTATGCAAGAAAAACCACTCTCGAGATTTTGAAGCCATGTGGTGAAAAGTCTTGTGGCCTGAAGAAACCAAAATGGAACTTTTTGGCCTAAATGCAAAATGTTACATTTGGAGCAAACTCAACACAGCACATCACCCAAAGAACACCATCCCTACTGTGAAGCATGGTGGTGGCAGCATCACGTTGTGGCGATATTTCTCATCCGCAGGGACTGGATTGAAGGGAAAATAGATGGAGCTAAATACAGAAAAATCCTCGAGGAAGGAAAACCTGCTGCCCTATGCAAGAAAGCTGAAATTGGGACGGGAGTTCACCTTTCAGCATGACAACAACCCAAAGCACACATCCAAAGCTACACTGGAGTGGCGAGGGAACAAAAAGATAAATGTCCTTGAGTGGTCCAGTCAGAGCCCCGACCTAAATCCAATCGAAAATCTGTGGCACGACGTAAAGATTCCTGTCCATCAACGCTCCCCACTTAACTTGACAGCTTGAACAGTTTTGTCCAGAAGAATGGGAAAATATTGCCCAATCAAGGTGTGTAAAGTTGGTAGAGACCTATCCCAACAGACTCACAGCTGTAATTGCTGTTAAAGGTGCTTCCACAAAGTATTAACTCAGAGGGGTGGACACTTATCCAACCGAGATATTGTAGTTTTGTATTTTTAATTAATTTTATGAAATTTGTAGAATATGTTTTTCATTTGGAAGTTGTGGGTTACGATGTGTAAATATGGGTGGAAAAAATAAATAAATCGAATTTCATGCAATTTAATTCCAGACTGAGGCAACAAAAGGTGAAAATTATGAAAGGGGGTGTAGACTTTCGATAGACACTACTTGCACGTGCTACATTGTGCAAGTTTGTCTGGTGTTTCCTACATTATACATTCAGTTCCATCATGGGCAACGCATTCATCGTACGTGGACAAGCGAGGATTATTCCTCGACTAAGTTTGCTTGAGAGTTTGGGAAGTCTCAAATTATCTGTATTGGAGCATTTTGTTTTGCGATGCCGATAGCAAATTTGCTTTTGTATCGATTCAATATGTGACTGTTTAATGGTACCGGTAAGTAATAGGTAGTTGTAGAGTTTCGGATAAGTGAAGATAAAACGTCAAATCGAGACGAAAGCTATGGCATTGTTTAACAATATTTTACACTGCAAAAATAACTTTGAAATGTTAAAAAAAGGGAATCTTTGTTAATAATAATAATAATAATAATAATAATAATAATCTTTATTATCCCGTTTCCAGGGAAATTCCTTTCATGACACCGTAAGTTCAAACATCATGAAAAAAAATACAAAAAATAAACTGCAAAGGATTGTAGTGAACAGCAGATAATTGTTAAAAACAAACAAACAAACAAACAATAAATAAATCCCCTACATAAGTGATACTTTTCAGCCTTCTGTTTAAGTTTTTGTAAGTGCTCTTCGAATCCATATTCCTGGCGGTGTAATGAACTGCCATGCACAGAGCTTGTGTTTGTTTTGGTGTGTTTCCCTATCTGGGATGTCATTAGCTACGGTCCTGATGGTTTGTTGATGTTTAATCTGTGCCCAAATGGGCTTATCTCAGCATTTCTCTGGCTTTGATTGCTAAAGCAAACACTTGGGCACTTAAATAGTCCAGGGGGAGATGCATTGCTCATCACTTGGGCCATGAGGGATTAATTAGGATCAAATGGGTCGTGGGGTGGGTTAACAATGATGCTGGTTAATTGGTATGAAGCTTGTTTAAATGGTATTGCCTTGCTTTCTGCAGGCTTGCTTTCGAGCTGGGCATTGTAATGACAGTAAACACATTAGGGCCAGATTAAACAGACCAAGCCTGCCTGCATTGTGCCTATACATGGTAGATTTAAGTGGTTTGATAGTGTATCAGTTTAGAAAACGTCAAACCACTTGGTTTCTTCTTTTTTTTTATACAAGGGTCTAAGGACATTGAGGAGCTGAAGGACAAAGGGCAGCAAGAGGGGGTTGACAGACGAGGAGGAATAGAGAATTGGCCGGGAGAGAAACAGAATGGGAAAGGATCAGCGTGTGCAGAAGAGATTGTGGATGCACATGGCTGAGTGCATGAGGCGATTAAGGGCACCGCATTGGAAAGATTGAATTGAAGAAGATGAGACAACACAAATTATTGGAAGGGAATTGATCAGATATGCCGGAGATATGAACGTGGCATGGAAATCTACAGTTGTTATCCAAAATCTTTGCTGTAAATGTTGTTCGCTCTCACGTGGACCAGCATTTTCAGCTTGTGTTTTGTCTGCCACATATAATGATGCAGTACACTTGCAAGGTACATTTGGTGATGTATGCTGTAAGCTCAACGTCTACAAGCAAGTACCAAGGTGCTTGTGTTGCTGCTGGAGCATGGAATCGGATCAATTAAAGGGGTGGTTTGGGGCACGCATGAATGGCTGGGCAGAGGATGCCACAATATTCTGACGAGACGCGCAGGGCGAGGCGGCGACGCACCTAATTCTGGAATCGGTGTTTTGTTCTATTCCCTCTCCAGCAAATAATGAAAGCACTGCTTAATATCATCTTTTGTTTGTTTGTTTTGCTCTACAACTACAATGTAGGGTATTTTCTTCACGACTGTCACATCTTTCTTCTTCCCTCTTTTGATGCATTCGGCACATTTAGGTGAACATGATTGGATCAATAAGAAGGTAAAATGCAGAAAATTGCATTTATCAATACTACTTGTATATTACAAGCTAGTTGAGAATAAGTTTGCTACTCACACCGTGGCTCTGGATTGCAATGATCCTGTCTGTGTTTGTCTGTCGGCAGAATAACCGGACAACGTGGGCAGCTAGATTCACCAAATTTGGCACAGAGCTTGATATTGTTAACATCTCGGACGAGTTCAACTTTTACTTCACAAGGAAACAAACAACAACCAAAAAACGCAAATTTGTACAGAACTATATTTACTAATGCCGTGTGTGTGTGTGTGTCCGTCCGTCCGCACACAATATGACTCTCCGTGCCAAACTTGGTGATTCTCAATGCTCATATGTGGGAGGGGGTAGTTATTCAAATCTGTTTTGCATCTCCGACATGCCCATGGATATCCCAAGCACATTTTCAAAAATTTGAGGGGAATTAGCCAAGTGGTTGTCTATCTTTAAATCGGAGTCCAATCGTTGTGAAATCAAACATTAATACCCAACACAACAAATTGTAGTACTGAATTCAAAACGAAAACTGCAAGTCGTAATAAGAGATTGAGCAGAATGTAAGAAATTTGTTATTTCTACACACCGGGAACATGCATGCAGAGAGTTGGTTCACTTATAAAAAAATTTTTTTTATCATGTATCAAACAAATCACAAAACAACCATGACTTCTTCGGAGGGAAACACAACGGCATGAATCAACGCCTCCCTCGAGTGCACTCTCTCGTTATTCTCGCCCCGAAGGGGATGCGAGCCTTTCGTAACCTGTCTGTCTGTCTGTCTGTCTGTCTGGGTCCACGTCTACATATTTTCGCTTTTAAAATGTTTTTTTTTCTGCAAAAGCTTGTCAGATCGAAGCGAAACTTTAAACATAGGAGGGGACTTCCCATGGAGAATATTTTATTGATAACTCTGACATCATAGGTCACATGTTATGGCAGCCGTATTGGATTGAAGGAAAAAAAAATTGGACACCTTTTCTCTGAAACTGCTGGATGAAACAACTTGAAACTTGACATGCCATCAACTCTCCATGGGGTATATTGAGTGATTACGATGTCTTCAGTGAAGTGGTATCCCATCCAGAATTGGTTCAACAAAAAATCCTGATCTGAAAAATCTGAAACTTCATATATCTGATCTACAACCCGATGTGAGTTGAGAATACAGCTTATGATGTCATCGGTCACGTGGTCTGGTGTCCATATTGGATTGAAAATATCGTAAAAAAACATCTTCTTCACCAGAACAGCTTAACAGATCAATGCGAAACTTCGTACATATGATCGGCTAGCCATGGGGAATCTAGTTTGAAATTGTTTTTCATTTTAGCCTTTATGTGCATAAAATTGTTTGTTAAATATCCTAATGAAATAATTCATAAAGCGATGGCTAATGTAAATGTATGTGACATAATAGTGTGCATTACATGGATGATGCGGGTATATAGGCCGTAATTGTAGTGTGTTCAGTTAACGATGGTATTTTTGTTCAGAATGATTGCACGAGGTGAGACTGTGCTCGATGCTTGCCATTCTTGTTTGTTTTGAGCTTGTTTGGTTGTTTGGTGATATAAAATGATGAGACCCAAGTCTCTCGACACACACAGCTAAGCATTCCAAACGTGTTGTGAAATGTGTACATCATACTGCCAGCATATGAGCATACCTAATCATATGATTAAAAAAATATTTATATTTGACTATTGATACATCTATATACACTTGCACGTATGCCATTTGGCATATACATAAGATCAACTTTTAATGTTCCTTTTTTCTTTTCTTTTTTTTTAATTCTTCTTAACCAGATAACCAGATACAATAATGTAATTTCATGTGAGTAGACTTTGAGTGTAGAGATTGAATTTTTCCTTCAAGTCGTCGATAAGTCGGTCATTTGAAACTTTCCTGCCCATCAGCTGGACTGGAAGATTTATTGAGTGGAATGCATTTGGTTTGTTTGTTTGAAATCCCACAGATCGGAAGTGAGGTTTATTGTGACGCATCCACTGATGGGCAGGAAATTTTGCTTGGGAAGTTGTCTTGATAAAATCCTTGAACTAATTGATGAGGGCGAAAATTTGTTTCATATTAAACATATTCATCAGAAATAGCATCAGCACCGATTATATGTTTAATAGAAAACAAATTTTTACCCTCAATTAGTGCATTGATTTTTATCAAGATTCATAAATATCGTGGTGTTTCACCTGGAGGTTTTATTGATAAACTTTATATTTTCTGCTGTTGGTGATGGGTAAAATTGCTACAAATTGTATCCAATACTCTGATTATCCTGTTTATCCATGTATTGTATTAACAAGCTCGAATGAGCTAAGATCCTCGTCCTCTTAATGATGACGTCATAAAAACGAATATGACGTCATTGTGATGTATCAGGTTTGCGATAAATTATCTGTGCTAATGCCCGGCTTGATTCCCGCAAACAAAATTCAAACAGCTTGCCTGGTTTCGGAGATAATGGTATAGGCGATTTCCATTAGCGGCGATATTGTGACGTCAACTTTTTTTCTAGGAAGAATTTCCAAAATCGGAGATGGTTACTGTCTGCGCGTGGGCTTTCTGCATATACATGGCAAGTTTCACGAAGGACCGATGAAAACTCTGGGTTGTGAAACAAAAAATGTCAAAAAATAGGAATGACGTCGTAAAAATTTATATGACGTCATAGTGATGTATCATATGTGCGGTAATTCATCTCTGCTAATGCCGTATTTGATTCCCGCAAACAGAATTCAAAAAGCTTGCCTCGTTTCGGAGATAATTTTTTAGGCGATTTCCACATTGCGGAGGATATTTTGACGTCATAACTTTTTTTTTCTCGGAGGAATTTTCAAAATCGGAGATGGTTACTGTCTGCGCAGGGTAATTTACATATATACGCAAGTTTCAGGAAGTTTCAATGAAAACTGTAGCTGTGAAACAAAAAAGTCCACAAGAACAACGTGAGTAAGACTTAGATATCCTCCACGAGGCTCTTAAAATGATGATTATTCTGTATGTTATGGTGATTATTACTGCAATTAGGTGTCTTGCTCACCGTTGCAGAAGGTTTAAAAAAAAATAAAAACTGCAAATACTTGCCCATCTCTCAAATGCAACACTTCAGTTACCCTCATCCAATCTTGGGTATTTTGCTCACACTTTGTGCCACATTATTGGCGTTTTATTTTTTATCATCTTTTCTTATCTTCGCTCCAATCCTGTACCTAATTTGTGTTTCTAATTTCTTTGTACTTTTGTTTAAGTTTAAATGTTCTTTGAATTGAGAAAATCTAAGAATTTTGGATCTCATTGTAAAAACAAGGGCACTCGGTAGAACACATACTTCCGCCACGCAATGCCTGATCCACAAGAACATATTGGGCTCATTACAATTTTTGAAGTATCATACTATATGTCGTTTTTAGCCCCATCTCTCAATAGTGAAGAATCACTTTAAAAATTCTAATTGTCGGATCCGAATCTTCACCAAAATCCTTGCCACACACCCAGTTTATCCTTGCCACCCACCCAACATGTCCACCAAGTTTCATCCGAATCCGTCCACAACTTTTTGAGATATCGTGCGATATATCGTTTTTGGCCCGATCTCTCAATGGTGAATCACTTTTAAAATTCTAGTAGTCTGATCCGGATCTTCACCAAAATCTAATCTGTTCGTCCTTTTCACACAACCCAACCTCTCCACCAAATTTCATCCAAATCCGTCCACAACTTTCTGAAATACCATGTACATAGACTAACAGCGAAACAGACAAAGGGGTGAAAACATAACCTCCTTCACCTTCGGTGGTGGAGGTAATTAGCTCAGGTGTTACCAATCACCTTCAAAATCCGACAACAAGTTAATTGGCCTCCACCTGTATTGAATTGTCATGATTCTGATTATTTCAGAATAAAATCAGCTGTTTCTGTAGGTTTCCTTTGCTGGGTGGTGCATTTCACAGCAAAGACTCAACCATGAGCACCAAGGAGCTTTCAAAACACCTCTGGGATAAAGTTGTGGAAAGGCACAGATCAGGGGATGGGAAGAAAAATATTTCAAAGGCCTTGCATATTCCTTGGAGTACAATCAAGACAACCATTAAGAAGTGGAAGGCGTATGGTACCACCAAGACCCTGTCTTGATCAGGCCGTCCCTCCAAACTGGATGACCAAGCAAGGAGGAGACTGATCAGAGAGGCCACCAAGAGGCCAATGGAAATTTGAAAGAGCTCCAGGCATTTATGGTAAAGGCTGGTCACTGTGTGCATGTGACAATATCCCAACCACTCCACAGGTCTAGCGTGTACGGAAGGGTGGCAAGAAGGAAGCCATTACTCAAAAAAGCCCACCTTGAGTCCCGTTTGAGGTATGCAAATAAACACACTGGATATTCTGAAGCCATGTCACAAGAAGTTTTGTGGTCTGACTAAACGAGATGGAACTTTTTGGCCTAAATTTTTTGAGATCACCAAAATCTGATCAATTCATCGTTGCCACACACCCACCGTGTCCACCAAGTTTTGTCCGAATCCCTCCACAACTTTTTGAGATATCATGTTATATATCAGTTTAGCCCTTTCAATGTTGTATATCAGTCTTTCAATGGTGAAGAATCACTTATAAAATTATACTAGTCGGATCCAGATCTTTATCTCTCTAAGTAGAAGCTGAAATTTTGCGTTCCGATGGACATCTAAGCTGGTACACCGGGGAAAAAAATCACAGAATTGTCAGACAACAACCATAAATGAAAATATGAATAAATGGAAAAAAAGTGCAGGCGAGTGACTCGAGACAATGGGGAAGAACGGTAATTTTGTCGACGGACATTGAAGCCGAGACACCAGGAAAAATCACGTAACTGTCGGAAAGCATCCGTAAATGAAAATTTAAATAAGTAAATAAATGAATAATCAAATGCAGGTGAGCCCCTCAAGACAATGGGGAAGCACGTTTGTATGCTTACACAATGTGTAAGCT
>CM068963.1:59339507-59370829 GCA_035128595.1 Eptatretus atami
GCAAGCATACCCCACACATATACATATATTTATATATATATATGTATGTATGTATACTGTCGGACCCCGTGTATTCGCAGATCATAGTGTGACCTGCTTCTACATTTGCGTATTCGTTTTTTTTCTTTTTTTAAACTTCTTTCTTTTTTTAACACCTCAGGGCTGGTCTTCTTTTTCCATCTGAGAAATTAGAAGACAACATCACAGCATTACATAAAAAAAGGTTCAAAAATGGATCCTGTGCTTACCCGCAGACGGACCTGGACCTCTGGTAGCTTATCCATTTTGATGCGTTTGAGCCTCAGGAGTAACTGCTGAATCTATCTGTAGGAGGTCTTCCCGGCATCTTTGTTCCTTTCACATTTCTTTCTATTTCGTTTTTTTTCCACAATTCTCTTTATTCATTCTGCTTCTTGCTTTTTCTTCTCATTTATCTTGTACTCTCTATTCCCCTCTTTCTTTATATCTCGAAGGAGAAGTGAATTCTTGCAGAAATTTTTCTGTAAGGCTCACTTGGCTGTGCCTGGATGTGTTTGAGGGTAGAGGACTATCTCTCTCCACCCTGCTGTTGGTGTTTCCTCTTTCTCCTGCTGTTCCCTTTGTTATGTTTATCCTGATTTTGTTCTGTGTAATCACTCTTCCATGAGCCGAGACCATGTAAAAATATAATTTAAAAAAGCCCCAAAAAACAATGCCAAATCTTTTTTCAGGAACTTATCCCCCGCAAATAGCGGGGTCCGACAGTGTGTAACGTATTTTTATGCATATACAGAGACACGACAGAAGTAAATAGACACCATTATTTTAAAAGAATTTATTTATTGAACATTTGAAGCATATTTGATCCATTTTAATACATACACTCGTAGTTGGTAGACTTGCCATTTTCAGATTTCAATGCTTTTACTCTTTCAGGCATAGAACTAACAAGTTCTGAAATTTTCTCTTGTGGGATTTCTCCCCAGACTTCATGCAAAAAGTTTAGCAATTCTGCCCGTGATGTTGGTTTCCTGGACTTTTCCCGCACAGCTCGATTAAATATGGCCGAGAGGTGTTCAATGGGATTCATCTCAAGAGACCGACTTGGCCATGGAAGTCGCTTGATCCCATTTCTACCTGTCCTGCCAGTCTTTGGTCTTTCTTGCAGTGTGGCATGGAGCTCCATCTTCCATGAACAGAGTGTTGTTTTTGACCATCTGAGCAGTGGAGAAGACGGGGAGACGTCCATCCTCAAGGATAGAAATGTGTGTCGTAGTGTTGATGTTGCCAACACACTTCACAAGCTCTGACCGACCAGCGCTCCAGATTGCTCCCCACACCATCACCGAAAAACCACCGTGTTTGACAATTGGCTGCAATCAGTTCAAAAAGAACTCTTGATTGGAAGTCTCCAGACACATACGCGTCCACTGTCAGAAAATTGAGCAAATTGAGGACTCATTTGACAAAATGATAGTTTGCCAAAACTCCAAGGGTCTGTTGGCCATCTTGTCAGCCACTTCTTTCTCCTTTGAATGTGGCTGGTCGAAGGAGAGGTTTTCTCATAGCTGCTCTCCCATAGTAGCCCAGTTGATGAAGGTACCGCATGGCAGTTCTTGAGCTAACTTGGACCTCCTCTGCAACATCTGTTGCCTTCAACGGGAGTTTTCTCAATGGACCCCGACAGCTCGAAGATACCTTTCTGAGGCCCAGATCGACCAGAACGGGAAGCTGTGGATTCCTTGCCTTCGCTGGTGAATAGCACAATCACCCGTTGACCATAGAAAGTGATAAACAAGGTTCTGAGCTATCTGACACTGGCTGACTCCACCTTACAATGGCCAACAATTCGTCCTCTTTGAAAATCGGAAAGTTTGTGTGCTTCCTGGGTTCGAGGCATAGATAATTGTTGTACACTACCTAGGAACTCGTTTCTGCAAAAAAATAGTCGAATATTAGTACAAATCACTGAGTAAATCTGCCTTATACAGATGAAATAAAGAAATTTAAGGTGTCTATTTACTTCTGGTGTGTGTGTATATAATATATATATATATATTATATATATATATATAATAATATATATATATATACATACATAATAATCGCGGGTTGAGAGGCATAATGTTGTAACTGCATTTTTGGCGAAACCGAATAAAATGGCTCACATGTCTAAAAAACACCATTTCGCGGGTTGAGAGACATAATGTTGTAACTGAAAATTTCCCATTTCCTGCAAATCACTAATGAAAGATAAATGGTGTTTTGTTAGACATGAGAGCCATTCCATTCAACCTCGCCAAAAATGCAGTTACAACATTATGCCTCTCAACCCGCGATATATACATGTGATTATATATAAACACACACACACACACACACACACACACCACACACACACACACACACCACACACACACACACACACACCCTACCTCGTCATGTTTCATTTTTTTATTTGACTTTTTTGTGAGTAATGTACTGCATTGTACCTAGTGAAACTTTTGTGTGTACTGTGTTTAGACACAAACTTGCAGCAGACTGTGTTCCAGTGGTTTCTTGGAGAAACTATTGTTGATGTTTTGGGTTTGGTTTTTGGTTTTGCTTGCGTTTGTGATATCTCTCTGCAATGAAAGCAGCAGTACAGGAGTAGCAGTTTTATATGCGATATTTTCTGCTGTGTTTAGGTTTAACCTAAATACCTTTGCAAATGTTTGTTTTAATTTAATACCCCCACCCCTACCACCTTTTTTCCAACCCCAAACTGTGCTCCATTCCGTTGAAGTTTTCATTTTGCTGTTTGTTTGGGGAGAAAACAAAGGTGTGAAGTTGAAGTTCAATTTGATTGTGCGACAGAGAGTACTTTTAAAGTAGCTTTACGTTAGAATGTGGTTTGATATTGACCTAGTTGTGAGTAAACCACCTTACATTCCAAGCTCTGGCTGTAAATGTATTACGATTTGGTTGGTATCAATTTCTCATTATCTGTCTACTACTCTTCTGTCTCCAAACTCCCAGGAGTAGCTTTGGCTGTGGCTTCCCCTCCACTCCCTCATCTTCTCTGTTCCATTGTATCGTCCTCTTAACAGTGACTCCATTTATATCTCTCTGCTAAGATGGACCAACTTTTAACCACCCATCCCAACTACCTTTTCCTCATATGTGGTGATATTGATCGTCACCATGCCAGTACGGGACTTTCAAATGACCTGTGAATGCTAACGGGGCATTTTGCCCCTGCGCTGTGTGGTTACAACAAGGTCCTTCTGCTAGATGATGCGCTTTTCCCCTGATGTTGCTGTCGCCATGAAATCTGTCATTCAAATGGTCTTTTTAAACACAATTTTCAGCAGTTAAATGAAAGAGCAGAAATTTCAAAATTGTTGACCGCAATTGTTGTCCCTGGATGCAAATTGGACTCGCGGAAATCCTCCTATATTAATTAAGGCAATTTTCTGCAGGTATCGTAGAAAAAAACAGGGCTGGGCCGATCTCCACCAAGTGTCAGATCATGAGTACACAACCCCTCCCCCCCCCATCCCTTATGATTTTTGGTTGGAATGTGCCAGAGTGTAAGTGGTTTACTGACCCCTGCTGCAGACAGGGAATTGTGAGCCATGGCAAAATGAATTTGCCCCACCTGCATCACTGTTCTCCCCCAGGTGGATGGAGGTTGTTTCCACCCTATCTGGTTTTTTTTTGGGGGGGGGTTGTCTATCTGTGAGCATGATGTCTCAAAAGTTATTGATGTATTCGGCCGAATTTGGTGGACAGGTTGGTGTGTGACTAGGACGAATTTTTTCGGTGTTGGTGAAGATTGGATCAAGATTTTTTTTTTTTTAATAGTGATTCTTCACCATTGAGAGATGGGGCAAAAAACAATACAGACACAATATTTCATAAAGTAATGGATGCTTCTGACAAGTTGGTTTGGTGACTAGAACAAGCTGATTATATTTTGGTGAAGTCTACTCCAGATCCGGCCCATCAGTGTGTTACAAAACATCGAGTGTTCAGCATGGCCGGTGTATGTGCTCTAACCGAGTGCCGTTCTAGTTTTTAGCTCGCCTGTTTCGAAGAACGAGAGCTATAGCGATACCCCTGGCGTGAGACATCAGCGAGCGTGAAAATGTTAAAGTTTTTGGTGCAAGTTATTTAGAAGCTTGCCATTCATTTAATATGTGTACTAGGTGCGCTGATATTTGGCGATGGAGGTCCTTTGGGTATATTTAATTATTGAGTGTGAAGTTGAAGTTAAATTAAAAAAAATTTTAAAATTTTTGACCTGTTTGAACTGAACTTTTTTGTAGCACACCAACGTTAAAGGTTCCTTTGGGGTATATAATTATTGATGTAGTGAAGTTAAATTAAAAAAATTTTCAAATTTTAAAATTTTTGACCTGTTTGAACTGAACTTTTTGTAGCACACAACGTTAAAGGTTCCTTTGGGGTATATCATTATTGATGTAGTGAAGTTAAAATTAAAAAATTTTTAAAATTTTTAAAATTTTTGACCTGTTTTGAACATGAACTTTTTTGTAGCAGCACCAACGTTAAAGGTTCCTTTGGGTATATTAATATTGATGTAGTGAAGTTAAAATTAAAAAAATATTTCAAATTTTTTAAAATTTTGACCTGTTTTGAACTTAACTTTTTTGTAGCACATCAACTTAAAGTTTTTCCTTTCTCATGTTTTTATCTACCACACTATTTTTTACTGATTAAATAATACAAATACATATATCTCTTAAAATTATTTGGATCAGACTTCACTGCAATATTTATAAAAAATATTATTAGACTCGTCTTTTAAATAACGATAAATGTATAAACAGGCGAGCATTGGGTGGCTTTGACACCAACTCTGTGTTTTTTTTTCTGTTAGTCCCGAGTCCATCCTGAGTTTTCGCTCCTTCACAAGTCAAGAATCTCTATTAAAAAAAAAAAGCTCTCCTCAATTACACCTTGTTATAATTGTGATTGTGAATTTCTCTTGATGTTTTGACACAACATGCCTTTATAAGTATATGCTTTAATTAAAATGTAATGTTTTTTGAGTTGAATTTTAATGAACAACAAAGGAATGTTTTATTTATTTTTTTACACTAACATTGTCACCTTCAAATAGTGTTCATTTTGATGAGTATCTCAGAGAGGTTTATACATATTAACATTGTGCTTGGCATCTTATGGGTTGTATGTTTGGGAGTGCAAATATATATTGTGCATATCTGATCACTAATTGTGTTGCAACCTTTTTACCATGTGTTCATTTCAGGCTTTTGGAAATGCCAAGACTGCTCATAACAACAATTCAAGTCGTTTTGGGAAGTTCATCCAGGTTAACTACCGGGAGAATGGCATCGTGAGAGGGTGAGATCAATGATGCTGCGTTCTTGACATTCCATTTGTTTATCAATGGAAGGATGAGTTTGTCTATTTAGCCTGCCGGATGGGAAGGCAATCCAAATCTATGCAGTCTAAATGGACAAACGAGCTTGATGTCATTCGAGTCCCAATGTCTGTCTTTTTATGATGTTGTATTAATTGTGGTAATAAAAATGGAGGACATTTATTTAATAATTATTATAGTAAATCATAACTGCTGTTTCCATACCCCTCTGGGAATCATCTGAGGTTCTTGCAACTTGTTGTGAGTATTTCCATAGCTAAAAATGAACTTTGGATAGGTCACGAGTCCATTGTAGGAGCAGCCCTCGACTGGGACAGAATTTGTAATATGGCCAAAACACCCAATGCCCACTCTTTTGATAATATGAGGTCGTTGATATACACCAGTGAATCTCATATGTGGTGGGTTGTGACGGCTGAGCTGTTTCAATGGGCAACTCTTCACTTCACCTAACTTTAAGGATTGCCTATCAATGATTAAATTTCCTGCCTGGAAAAGAGCACCAGGGTCTTATAAATACTAGAGTTCAAAGAACACTTTACATGAGTCTGGGGAGGGGGGAGGACATGGAAGGGTCTGTGAGCAGGAAATGTGATTGGTTGAGATGATGTAAATACCGTAATATTTTGTCCAAGTACTGCCAAACGAAAGATTTTGAAAGTGCCAAAAAGGCGAGCTGTATTCTACAGTATTCAGGATATGATTCAATTGAATAAAATAGATTTTAAAGGATGTAGAAAAAAAATTTTGGAAGTTTACCACCTTTGATGTGGTACAACCACCTTTTTTAACAAGTTATAGTTTGCAACCATTGGGGATCCTCTTCGTGGTGTTGCAACGTGCGCCAAATGTTCCCCACTTTCCTGCTGCCCGGATTCGCGAGCAGTGCGGTCATGGTCAGAGTGCCGATCGGTACCCATGGACTGACCCACTCGCTCTCATCTTCCACACGAGCACCTCGCACACAAACATTCAAACACCTGCACATCACATATCCACAACAAACGTTTCTTTCTTTCTTTCTTTTTTTTTTTTTTTTTTCTTTCTTGGGGAGTAACCTCCTTCCGGTACTTCTTCCCTTTCTCCTCATTCTAGCCGAGAGCATAGAAACCAACCTGTGGCCCCGACCACCTGAACCCAGAAATGCACACATAACGTTAATATCCTCCAATACAACACAAACGGGCCTCTATTATGAACATTAACCTACATTTCTCACAAACAGCATTTATATAACCATCATACAATAAACCAAATTACACGAGAAAAACAAAACACCGACCATCCCCAACTATGCACCGATATGCTCAGACAGTCTGAACGCCAGAGGTGGAGGCCTCACCACATTTGTACATTCACATTTCAATTCGATACTCGTATATCATACAAGACACAAAAGCACGTCTACCACCAGACGACACACTTGAACGTCAAGCTTTCAAAAGTTATAACTGGTAACAAAGCACATACGAACATCATAAACATTTTCATACCACCAGGCACATCCCCTACTGTACCAACCAAATACTCACCATAACTACAGAACCTGTGTTCCCTCCCAAACACCATCATTGGAGGGGACTTCAATGCCAAAGACACAGCCTGGTTGACCCATCACCAACCAAACACCAGAGGCCAAACCATTGCCACACAATTAAATTTATTTATATTGAATGACACACACACACGCCAAGCTGGTCACAATAACTCATCACCAGACATACCATTCTGTTCTCCATCACATTGCACCACAACCATGTGGAGAACAGTGCAACAACTCCCTTCAGATCACCTACCTCTCATCATTACCATAAACACAGCTATTATAGACCTCAACACAAACAAAAACAAAATATTCAACAATTACAAAAACGTGATGTGGGATAACTTTGTGCATGACACTGAACAAGAATTCCAACAATTCCAAAAATAACATATTCACCAACATTGACCTCCACATCAAACGGTTCAATATGATTATCACAACCGCAGCGACTAAATACATTTCAAAGGGCAAAATCACAAAATACAAGTCCAACTACACGCCAGAAATCGCATTGCTCATCAATCGACGAGACAACTTAATATATTAGAAAGGATTCAAACACTAAACGCAGAAATCAACAACAAAATAATAGTGACATTTTATGCTGCTTATGTGTTTGTGGAATGAGGACATCATGTGCAACACAACACCATTAGCTTGGTGTACTGCGAGTCACATCGCATGGAATTTTCAAAATTGTATTGCTGACTTCATTTGGACCTTCAATCGTTTCTCTTATTATTAGAAGCATTGTTTATTTATTTATTTATTTGGTTTGTGACTACGTGTATGTGCATCTCATATGGTATCGGTAATACAGAAAAACAAATGTACCTCATTGTGTTCACATTTTTCTTCAGAGCTATCGTTGAAAAATACCTCTTGGAAAAGTCTCGTCTGGTGTCCCAAGAACACAATGAGCGGTGAGTGGATTGCTTATTATATTGATTAAAATTATCAGTAAATTACAACTTTAGCGTAATTGGTAAACCACTGAGAAGTGGCCAGTGTTACTGACTTTAAAAAAAACAAAAAACAACAACAAATAACGTTAATTTGTTTATTTCTTTTTTACCAACGTATCTCACGCTGGTTAAAAAACAAAAGTTTTTACCGACATTGGATATGCTTTTTATATTTATATTTTATTTTTTGGAATACATTGTTGAGGCTCGTATGAGAGCTAACACACAATGCACAACAAGGGGGGGGCAAGAGACAAGAGGGGTGGGAGAGGGAAGGACAAAACAGTGGGAAAGAGACATTAGGAGATCTGTGTGAAGGAGAGGGATGGGGCGGGAACATGGGGTTTACAAGATGGACATTACAGGGAACTTTTGGGAAGGAAGGCAGGGAATTTGCAGGAGATGGATTAATGGGGGTAGGGAAGATCGAGGTTTTGGATGGAGGAAGATAAGAGATGGTTGTGAACGGCCGTTTTGAAGACCTGGAGGGAAGAATGGGATTGAAGAGAGTGTGGGAGTTTATTCCAAAGGTGGGGAAAAAGAGGAATGAAAGAGCGAAGGTGAGCAGTGATTCGTGATTTTGGTAGTTTTACCAGAAGGGGTTGCTGGCAGACCTTGAGTGCCTTGCGGAAATATGGTGGGACATATCGCAGACAGAGCGGGGGGGGGGGGGGGCGAGACCAGAGAGGAGACTGTAGAAGACAGAAAGACCACTGACCTGCCTGCGGTGAGAGAGAGTGAGAGGCCCAAAGACTCAGCCTCACCGTGGGAAATACCAGTGATCCTAAATGCCTTGGTTTCCACAGCGTGAAGTTGAGAAAGGTGAAGGCAGGAGCACCAGCCCAGAGGGGAGAGCAGTACTCCATCAGGCTGCGGATGAAAGCTTTGTAAGTGGTTAGGAGCTTAGGTGGGCCGAGGAAGGATTTTGCACGACGGAGGATTCCCAGTCGGTGACTGGCTTTGGAGGCCAGGTTGGAAATGTGGCTTTCCCAGGAAAGAACATGGCAGATAGTGAGACCCAGAAGCTTGAATGAAAGGACTTCTTCCAGAGGATTGTTGAGAAAGTACAAGGGGGGGTTCCAAATGGTCCTTTCAGAGAAACGTAGTGAGAGTGTGAGATTTGTCCGGATTGAAAGACATGTTCCACCTGTTGGACCAGTTTGTGATTTTACCCAGATCTGCAGAGAACGAAGAAGCTACTGCTTGCCGGTCTGAGGGATGACAGATGGTACGGCAGAGGGTGGACTCATCAGGAAAGAGATAATGAGGATTTGCTTGTGACGAGAAGGATTTTTTTTTCTTTCTGGCCAGCTTTGCTGACACTTTCAATTCTGTAAGCTTGGGTTAATGACTTAAGGAGTGAGTTACTTGTGCTATGCATGGGAGGGAGCCCAAAGGAAACAGCAAATTCCAAACCTCGAACCAATAAATTCCACATTCCTGTGACACCCTCATTCGAACCTCAGGCATGTACAGCCAGTTCGTGAAGGACTTGGGCAAAAAACTTACTGCAGCTGATCCCCAACAGAAGTAAGGTGGGTAATATTTTGACGATGCCAATGACAAATCTGCAAAATGCTGCATCCGCCAATGTCACGGGTGGAAACCCTC
Source organism: Eptatretus atami (assembly GCA_035128595.1). Classification (NCBI taxonomy): domain Eukaryota; kingdom Metazoa; phylum Chordata; class Myxini; order Myxiniformes; family Myxinidae; genus Eptatretus; species Eptatretus atami. The sequence goes on from CM068963.1 coordinate 59,349,022, forward strand.
ACATAATTTTTTTTCATTCTACTTTAAATGCAATCTCTATTTATTTTCATTCCACACAGCATCATTCCAATCATAAATTAATACTATAACCATTAATGTAACAAAATACAATGCAACAAACACTCCTGCTCTTGAGGTAAACTAATATAAACGCTGTTCTGACGTTGCATCTGGATAGGGAGCAGCTTCGGACGGATCAAAATTCAAAATCATCATTGTATCGAGTTATTTATGAAAACTCCCACCCACCTTAGCACACCGGCTGGGTCCCCATAAGGTTCCACAGAAGGTTTGGCGGGTCAAGCCCCAAAACTGAGCGAATAGTTGGTGGACGGACAGATGAACAGATACACTCCTGATTTATAATATAGAGAGCAGAGTACCTGCCCGACGGGCGATCTTGTTCCAAGCGTGTGACACATTCTTCTGACGCATCCCTTTACTTGTGCCGTGTGTAGACAACAGATTGCTACCTCGATTACTCCCAAAATAAATAAATAAATCAATAACGGGTTCTGTGTATGAAGCAAAATCATGTGTATTGCTTATGTGCATACATAAATTGTGGCTATGTAGCTCGGATAATTCCAATTGCACCTCCCCTTGGTCCCCCACTCTTCCAAAGGAAAAAAAATTCCAAGATGTGGAAAAAAATTTCTTCTGTTTTTACAAAACGTGATGGAATCAAATGAAACTTGCACATGAACAACTTCAGGATGCCCTCATTAATCCCTGAAAATTTCAGCTTCCTCGGTCAAATCCTTTCGGAGGAGTACTGCAGATGAAACGTACAACATTCTTTCCCTCCATTATATAGACGCGTCTAAAATTATGTTTGTGGGTTGTAATTATACCTGCTGTAATGATTATATCCTGTAATTAATATCAAGCATTGTTTATGTTTTTCTGTATGTAATTGTATGGCATTTACATCGATCATCGATTGCTGAACTCTCCCAAAGTAACTCTTATTGTTGTAATGTCTACAGCCTTTTATCCCACCTCTATTTTTTATTTTTTTGTTGTACATTGTAGAAACTGTAAATCATAAATGCTTGCTAATGAACAGTGGGAACGCAAGCATTTGACGATGAAGATCAGAGTGCCAGGGGTAGAATACGGTATATCCTAGGATATATGATCTAAATTAAAAATCTGCATACAGACTCGTGCACACAAACACACACTACAAATCCAATAGCCTGGCCCATGTCTTCGGGAACAGCCGAGGCTAATTGGTGCCGTGTTGCAGTGTTCGTATAATTTTTTGGTCAATACTTTTAGCAAGCATCAGAAGCTCTGTAGAGTGGAGAAAAAGCATATTTTTTTCCCACAGTTGTTATGAATTGGTAACCTCCTCCACCTTCCCTTTCCACTTCCACTTAAAATATTTGTTTTTCTTGGATGAGTGTAACTTCAAGAAACTGATGCTTTGATTTGTTGAACTATCCTTTTTGAAAAATATAATTGGTACATTTTTTTTCTTCTTTTCTTCTTGTTGCATATATATTCCTAACTGAGTGGTAACGGTGTTCTCATGAACTCGTGTAGTCTCGTGAACAGTCGAGTATGCTGTCCCGATGACGAGTGTGGGTAAATTCCCTCTGCACGGAGATGCCAGTTATATGCGGCTTCCTGGTGTTGAGTGGAAATCTTCATTTGATGAACATGAAGACACTCAGGACCCCGATCAAGCAACCGCCTTATACCTATCATTGTCAAATAATTATTCATGACATTGCTAATTCCTTTACGAATTTTTTTTCTGTGCATATTGTGACTGTTGCAAAAATTGCTCGGTTATTTACCCTCAGGAACTACCACGTGTTTTACTACCTACTGTGTGGGACCAGCAAGCAGGAAAGGGAGGAATTGCGCCTGCTGGAGCCCGAGGCCTACCTCTATTTGAATCAAGTATGTTGCAACACGTGGAGTATGTTGCAACCATCGGTTGCCTTGACAATATGGATTGACTTGTGGCTTGTAAATAATATTTTTTATTTGTTTTCATTGCTTTTGGAATGGTCTCACTATGGAGTTTTTGGTTCCTCCTTGTATGAAGGTCGAGGTATTATTTTCCCTTATTTATTCTTTCAACAGTGAGATTATTCCAAAAAGCAATGCAGACAAATTATTGTTGAAACCAATGAAAACCTCATTGTGTGTGTGTGTGTGTGTGCGTGCGTGTTTTGGTACATCTTTTTCTCCGAAACCACTCTATGGAAAAAAAAAATTAAACTTGGCATATGGCGTCAACTCCCGATGGGTATATAGGGAGATAACAATGACGTCATCGGTGAAGTGGTATTCTAGCCGTAATTGCTTGACTTGAAATCTTTATCCAAAAAGTCTGAAAATTCATATATCTAATCTATGACCCTATGTGAGTGAAGAAGTAAATGTATGACGTCATCGGTCACGTGGTCATGTTGGATTGAAAATAAAACCATAAAAAATATCCTTTTCTCCAGAACCGCTGAACAGATAAATGCAAAACTTCACTCGTATGATCAACCAGCCATGGGGAATATAGTTTGAATTTTTTTTTTTTTTGATAATCACCTTCATTGATGCAATTTAATGTGCACAAAAGTGCTTGTTAAATAGCTTAAGAAATAGATAATCAAGAAAGCCACTGATAATGGTAATGTATATGACACAATAGGGTGTATGGTCATAAGAGCAGTGGGCCATAATAGTAGCATGTTCAGTTAACGATAAACCTGCTCTTGGCTTAGTGGTTCGGATGGCTGGCTTAGGATCTCAGGGTCCTGAGTTTGAGCCCCATTGGCTGTTCAATTAACACCAGGTGGGGTTGGTTCAGCCTGTCATCCTTCCAAAGTTGGTGAAATGAGTACCAGTGTACTGGTAGAGGGGCATAGCTGCGCTTCCAAGAAATTATAGCTCCCCCCCGGCAGCCAAGCTGCCATACGCAAGAACAGAACAGAACAGTTAACAATGTTCCGAATGGTTAACGAGTTAATTTTTGTTCCGAATGAATGCTGGAGGTGAGACTGTGTGCTCTTCCGAGTGCCGTTCTAGTTGTTTTTTTGTTTCTACTGTTGCAAAATGTCACACATTCATATTATGTTGTTGCAAGGTGGTGATCATTCTTGCAATGCATTAGTGAGCTTGCCTATCCAGAAAATTTGTATGACGTCTCCTTTTTATGTGAGAAAGGTAAATTATTACCTTTCCTTCAACGTAAGAAAGTCAGAATTGATGGCATTCTTTTGGTTGTTTTTTCCCAATTGTTTTGCCTTTTTCTCTGCAGTTTGTGAAATTCCTTGCATGTTTTTGTTGGAGATTAGTTGTGAGATGTTAACGTCCTTCGCAAGGTGATGTTTTTTAATCCAAAAAAGTAATGCATCGTATTGTAAAAAATAGTTATTTAAAAATCTATATTCTGACTGCAGTTGCCTCCTGTTTGCTCTCAGCCAGATGAGAATGTATTGATTTTTGACTTCGACAATTGACAATACCCTTCAATTACAATATAAATTTATTCCATTATTTGCAAATACAACTGGCTTCGCCGACAGGAATGTTGAGACAGATAGAGATAGAGATGGAGATTGAGACGTATGCACTCCAATGAGTTTCGTCCTAGTTTCTTCCTGTTTTGGTAAGGTATGTCTTGCATCAAAGCAAAAGATGTAACCCCTACCTCTATTCTTCAGTTCTTGGTGAGTTGCGTCCAGTGCAACATCGATAATCTGGCAGCTCCTAAAATCCGGCACCGTTTCATATCTATTTAAAAAAAATAATGATATTCATATCTTCACTATTTTCAAAAATCGAGCAATCGCTTTTCCCAAATGTAGGACTGTGCGCATTTCTAGAACTCTGCGCTCTGTTTATGTACTGCATGTCACTCGCGCAACAAACACCACTGCCTCGCCATTGCTTGCTGTATCATACAGCACTCAGTTGGAATTATTGGTGCTCGTGTTCCTCGCCCTTCCATTGCTTTTTCTGCATTGTATAATTTGATCTTTTATTGGTGTCCAATAATTGTTCAAGGTATGAGTGTATTGGTGCTGGCGTTGTGAAGGGAAGGCACATTACGCCAACGATTATGTATATCATGAAAATTGTACAGATGTTAGGTCATAGCCAGTTAGTGCGAAGCCTGGGTGACTGTCTTTGTGCTGGTTCTTCACCAATATATGACGTGAAGAAACGATGTGAAAAGCTTTTGAAGTTCGATGCTGAGTGACTCGAATAAGAGCATCACCAAGCGGAGAACGATGCACGAGGCAAGATCGAACAACCTTGATAAGCTACTGTACTTTAAGCAAGGTTGTCATGAGGGTGTACCTATTTCTGGCCCAATCTCCCCACACCCCACACCCTTTCCTCTCCCCACCCCTCCCCTGGCTGTTCTACTTTCTATAATCCGGCAAATGCTTGGCCCTTCGGGTGCCACATTATCAAATTTTCACTGTGATTCAAAACCAAAAAGTTAGTGTTTACTGTTAAATATTGTGCTCCAATTTGCTCTCGTTTTATAGTGACAAATGCTGATCTTATTGGTTTTTCACGTAGTGCCTTCATATTTCCAGCTGGTGCTGCAAACCATCGAATTGCTGTAATGCTCTTTATTGATCGAGTTTCAGGAACCACCTGGACTCTAACCTCTGTGACTGCCAAACATAGTCGACACTGCCAAGTGTAAATAGTAAACTTCTAAGATAGTAAAATTGTTGCTTTGCAAGTATATCTTTCAATCGATGATGATTTTCACGTGTATGAAATTGTCATCTTGAATGAACAACCACACGTGTACTATGGTGCAACATGGCAGGTTTTGCACTTTTTGTTTTTTCCTTAACCTCTTAATCCCCTTTTTACCTCCACCACTGAAAGTGAACAGAGGTTATGTTTTCACCCGTGTCTGTTTGTTATTTGCAAAATTGTACATGTTTCAAGTACTGTGTATTGGTCGGTCGACTTTGTTATTCTGTCTGTCGTCCGCCTACAGGTCACAATTTTAAACCGATCTTCACGAAAATTCACCACCTGGTCGAGTTAGTTATCAGCAAAAAGCCTATTGTTTTTGACGTCAAAAGGTCAACAACTTTGTCGTATTTCTAAAATCCTCAACTTTCATCCGATCGATTTGCATATTTAGTCATTTAATTCAACCACAAATAAATTCTAAGGTCAAATTAATTTGTTTTATCGATTTTGCAAGTATCGTGCTCTACACGACATCTTTCTTGATTGTTCGTCAATCGCCTACAGATCAAAATTCTAAACCGATCGTCATGAAACTTTACCAAGTTGTGGAGGTAGTCTCAACTGAGAAGCCTATTGATTTTTCAGGTCAAAGGTCATATTGAGATCAAATTTTTAAAGTGATTTTTCATCTAATTGACTTGAAAGTTAAATAGGATTTGCATATTTGGTGACTGAATTGGGAAATTAACTATTTTTGAGGTCAAAATGTCAATTCAAGGTCAAACTTCTAAAATCCATTTTCATCTGAAAAGTTGTCAATTTTCATCCAATTGACTTGGAAATTAAACAGCATCGTGCATCACTGAATTGGGAAAGAAACTATTTTTAAGGTCAAAAGGTTAAAGCTCAACTCAAGGTCAGTTTTCATCAGATTGGTCTGAGCTTTGATTAAGATCAACAGTTCTCATCTTCATGAAATGGACAATTTGATGTATCCATAGCAACTATTTTTTGAGGGGGTTTGGGGGGGGGGTAGATTTTGCAAGTATCGTACGTCTTTCTTTGTTTGTGAGCAGGATGTCTGAAAAAGTTATGGACAGATTTGGTGGACAGGATGGGTGTGCCAAGGACAAATTGATTAGATTTTGGTGGAGATTTGGATCTGGATCTGAGAATTTGAAATTAAAAACAATGATTCTTCACCATTGAGAAATTTGATCAAAAATGATATATAGCATAGTACTGTATTTCAAAATGCTGTGGATGGGTTATGACAAAACTTGGAGGATGAGTTGTGTAGGTAATGAGAACAAGTCGATTCAATTTTAGTTCAGGTCAGGCTCCGGATCCAGATCCGGCCCATCAGTGGGATTGAAAACGTAAACTGTTCAGCCTGGTGGAGTTGTGCGCTATAACAAGTGCCATTCTAGTTTTGTTATTTTGTGGGCAGGTTGGGTGTGTGACGAGGACGAACTGATTAAATTTTGGTGAAGATCTGGATCCGGATCCGATAAATTTTTTTAAGTGATTCCTCACCATTGGGAGATAAGGCCAAAAATAATATATATAGCACGATATCTCAAAACGTGGACAGATTCGGATGAAACTTGGTGGACAGGTTGCGTGTGTGACCACGACGAATTGATTAGATTTTGGTGAAGATCCGAATCCGGATCTGGATACGAGAATTATTTATTTTTTAACGTGATTCTTCACCATTGAGAGATTGGGCCAAAAACGATATATAGTATGATATTTCAAAAATGTATTGGGCCCGATATGTTCTCGTGGATCAGGCATTGTGTGGCGGAGGTATGCAATCTACTGAGTGCCCTTCTAGTTTGTTTTGGGTTTTTTTGTGATATTTACTTGCTTTCTTCACTCACTTCCATATTCCGATTTCTTATTTTAAGAATAATGCTTTGAATGCTGATGCTCTTTCAATCTTGTCATTTAACAAGTGCAATAAGGTGTGCTGCGTGAAAGATTTCCCTTTTGCCATTATGCTTGTGTGTAGATGCATGATGCATGCTGCAGCCTTTGTTTTACCACCCATTGTGATTTTCAAACTCTGCTTTGCTTTCAGATGAAGAAAAAAGAACCCGAGAGTTGTTTCTCCTGCGATGCGGTTAGTACTCGATACCACTTTTCACTGCATAGTTCCAATTTGGAAAGGAAAAACTTTCCAACTCAGATGGAAGACAAACTGAAAACTTTTATCTTTTGTTGTTGTTGTTAGTATGTGAGCACACAGTACTCCGATCCAATTGCTGTCTAATAATTTGCACTTTCAATGAGTCTCAAGTGCAGCTTTATTGTTGAAGGCGGTTAATAATTAATGTTCTTTTTGTACACCATCTGATAAGAATAACTGCCCGACATTAATGCTTAGACACTTCTCAAGCCTATTTCTAATTGCATGGCATGTTACTGGATGAAGTAATGGCTTTCCCATCCATCCACACCTTGTGTTGAGTTTTGTTCAAGGTTTGTGATTTGTGATGCCATCCTGAACTTACCCGATGGCATGTAGCATTTTGGGTACTGCTGGTCAAGGCCGCCATTGAACCATTCCCATTCCCCTTCACTCTACTCATTGTGTACCTATTTATAGACCGATGGCTATGTGGAAGAAGAAGAAGACCTTCGGCATGACTTCAAACGGCTTCAGCTGGCCATGGAGATGGTGGGATTTCTTCCTGCAACCCGGAAGCAGTAAGTTCCACTACAGTGGTAAAGGACATGTACATTTAGTCTCCTCCATAAGTATTGGAACAGTGACGTCAAATTTGTTATTGCCTATACACAGTACTCAATAAATTTGGGTTTCAGATCAAAAGATGTATTGAGACGAGAGTACAGAAGGTCCACTTTTATTTCTTGGTATTTCTATGCATATATGTTTTACCATTGTGGAACGATTGCACTTTTTATGTTCAGTCTCCCCATTTTAGGTTAGCATAAGTATTGGAACAGATTAACTCAAAGTAAATTAAAGTAGTATAATAGTTTAGTATTTGGTTGCATATCCCTTGCACGCAATAACTGCATCGAGCCTGTGATTTGGGCCATTGTCTTGCTGCATGGTGAAGCACCGCCCAATGAGTTTGGAGGCATTTTATTGCACGTAGGCAGTCACCTTGTTTCTGTACTCTTCCGAATTCATTCTGTTGCTGCCATCATTGGTTACATCATCAATAAAAATGAGTGAGCCAGTTCCAGAGGCAGCCATGCAAGCTCAAGCCACGGCACTAACCTCCACCCTGCTTCACAGATGAGGTAGTATGCTTTGGATCATGTGCAGTTCCTTCCTTTCTCCACACTTTCGCCTTTCCATCGCCTTGGTGAAGGTTTATCTTTGTCTCATCTGTCCATAGAACTTTGTTCCAGAAGTCCCCTGGCTCGCCACTACTTTTTGGCAAATTCCAATCTGACCTTTCTGTTTTTGGTGCTGATGAGAGGTTTGCATCTTGCAGTGTAGTGTTTGTAATTCTGCTGTCGAAGTCTTCTGTGAACGGTAGATTGGGATGCTTTCACTCCTACACTCTGGAGTTTGTTGATGATGTCACTGACAGTTGTTTTCTGGTTTTTCTTTAATACAGCTCTTATTTTATTTATTTATTTATTTATTCTCTCATCAACTACAGTTGTTGTCCTTGGCCGACCTGGCTGTTGTCTATTGCCAAGTACACTCGTGGTTTATTTCTGTTTCAAGATATTCCAAATTGTTGTATTTGCTCTGCCCAATTGTTGTGCTATAGTTCTAATTTAATTCTTCTGTTCTTTCAGCTTCCAAATTTCTTCCTTTTCTTTCATACACAGTTCTCTGTTCTTCATGTTGTTTTATGCTTACTGACTCCAAAGGCAGACTTCCAAGGCAAAAGCAAAGCCTAAAACCAAGACTAGACATTCACAGCTCTTTTATGTGTGAACGGTCAATGCAACAAGAAACACTTGTCGGTTCCAATACTTGTGCTTACCTGAAATGGGGAGACTGAACATAAAAAGTGCAATTGTTCTACAATGGTAAAACATATATGCATAGAAATAGCAAGAAATATAATCTGACCTTCTGTACTCTTGTCTCCTATTCATCTTTTTTTAATCTCAAATACAATTTTTTGAGAATACAGCAATAATAGCAAATTTAACTTCATTGTTCATATGTTACGGCTGTGGAAATTCGCAATACACCATAAAGGGTCCTTAGTTATGACGATAAGTATGTGTGTAGTTAGATTTCCCCACCGTTGTTTAGAGGGAATTTCTGTGTTCACCAGGCTGCGATCCTTTGAGATAGCCGTTTTTATTTTCTCTATCATTATTTTGGACCAATCATACCCCAACAACCAAATCGCCACCACCAACATCATTCCCAAACAACTACAACTCAAACACCACCACCTTCGCCTCTTTACCTCCACAACTCCACCCCGCAAACATCGCTTCACCGCCATTTTCAAACGACGCCCGCCAACAACCAAACTCCCACCACCTCCGCCTTTCTACCACACGTCGTGCCATGGGCTGTGAATGCGTTCCTTTCGCCTCAAAAAGCGGATCAGGAATGCTTCACGCCTCCTTTTCATCCGCCCAATGGCTGAGCATCGGGTGGTGTAGCCCCGCCTCCGAACCCGCTGTGATCCAGAAATTTGCATCGACGCCCTCCCCCGGGCTATATAAGTGCGAGCACGGCGCAGCTCGCGGCAGGAGAGTCAAGTCTGGAGGGTTTGGAGAGTGCAGAAGAGTGGGAGCAGTGGAGTGGCAGCAGCAGTGTCGGCGGGGCAGTCGAGTCGGGAGACGGAGCTCGAAGCCGACGGGAAAGGCAGACGGGGAGCGCCGGAGAGCGCTCGCCGACCACGCCAGGGCACGAAGCCAGGCGCAGCTACGCTGACATCGCGGCTTGCCCGCATCGCGCCACGAGGGCGCGGGTAAGACCCTTCGGTCTCGTGGACCTGGCCGCTCATCCAGGTTCCACGCGCAATTGGTCCACGAACCCAGTCTGACTCCCTTGTCTATGAGGGGTCTTTTCTTGCTTTTTCTTTGAATGCGTGTTGTGGCGCCATGTCTTGTAAAGTAGAAACTGTTTAAGTGCATGTAAATAAACATTGCTTTATTCGGTTGTAACTCTTGCTTGTAAATTGCATTCTTACTGTATGGCTGTGAATACGTGCTTGCCTTGTCTGAGTGCGTAATAAATGTACTTGTCGAACTGTTCCCCTTTCGTTGCGTCCTTTCCTTTGTTTGAAAGTTCCATCTTGCATCACGGAAGGAATTGGTAGAAGGGTGTTAGCACCCGGTAACTAATCACGTCCGTCGGGGCCGGCGATAACACTGCTCGGTTATCACTGAAGCACGGAACGGACCGCTTAAGCGGTTCGTGTCCTAGGCCGGCCAGCGGCGAGGTACGATCGCCCGGTTAACTACCCGCGCAGGTACTTAGGTAGGTCGAGTTTGGCGAACAACCCTATCCTGCGCGGGTGGCCGATTGGCACGATTGTGGTGGGGTCGAAAGACCCACCCGTGACTAGCTCCTGGCGATAGTTCCAAGGAGGGTCACGACTGAATTGTCCGTTCCGGTGGGCGACCGCGGTTGCGATTTGAGTTACGTGGCCGATCGCACGCCGGGCGGGCCAGAATTCGTAACAATATATAATTATGTATGTATGTATACATCGAGGCAACACGCTTTGGGGCATTTTTTTTTTTGCATACATAGTCGAGGCTCGTGAAAGAGCTAGTGCACTGAACGGATCAGGACGTAACAGAACAAAAACAGGATGCAAAACACGCATGGAGAAGGAAAATCCAAGGAGGAAAAACTGGAAAATTGGGAGGTGGGATTTGGATGGGGTTAATGAGGGTAGAAAATATAATGGTTTTGGATTGGGTCGATCTGAGATGGTGGTGAACAGCTGTCTTGAAGACCTGGAGGGAAGAATGAAATTGAAGAGGATGTGGAAGTTGATTCTGCAAGTTGGGGAAAAAGAGGAACAAATGACTGAAGGTGAGCAGTGATCCTGGATTTAGGTTTTTTTTTTACCAGAAGGGGATTGATGTTGGACAATGTGAGCCCTGCAGAAACCGAGGGTGGGGGAGGGGACAAAGCACGGAGAAGACAGGGTGCAAGACCAGAAAGGAGGCGATAGAAGACGAAAGAGATCACCGACCTGTCTGTGATGGCCAAATGATAACACAGATTCAGCTTCAGCTTCAGCACAGGATATTCCAATGATCTTGAAGGCCTTGGTTTCCACAGCGTTGAGCTGAGCAAGATGTGAGATGGGGAGCCAGCCCAGAGGGGAGAGCAGTACTCCATCAAGCTGCGGATGAAGGCCTTGGAGGTGAATAAGAGTTCAGGTGTGTTGGGAACGACTTTGTACGACGGAGGATGCCGAGTCAGCAGCTGGCTTTGGAGGCAAACATTAAAATGTGGTTTGCCCAAGAATGATCATAGCTGATAGTCCAACAATCCTCTTGAAGAAGTTCAGTCATTCAAACTCCTGGGTCTCATTGTCATCCAAAGCAGAACTGATGCAATTTTCGATTCAACAGGTCAAAGGTCATGTGCTCCTTTGAAAATCATTTTGCAGACTCGAGTTAGAAGCATCTGATGTCTCTCTTCTACTTATCTCTTTTCTTTCTTGCTTCCTCTCCCTCTCCCGTGACCTTTAATTTTTCATATGACCTTCAATTGAAATCAAACGTAACCGTGGGTTGACATTTAACACGGGCAGAGGCATATCCATTGATGCATTAGTCTCAAATCCTGCTTTCTCGTTTCTTAATAAAATCTTGCTTGAGTCACGGAGGTTTAGTGCAAACAGAATGCAATGGACAATCGGAATAAAGTTCGCCTCACCAAAAAGGCACTTATTGATCACAATTGCAGCAACATTCTCCCAGCATTTCCTATGGTTTCATTCCAGAAATATTATCTCGTCTTTGCAACAGAAAACCTAATGGAGAGAAGTGAGTGGGGGGGGAATACATTGAGAAAAGGAAGGGAAGTGGATAGGAGGAAGAGGGCAGGGGAGTCGAGGAAAAGTGAATGAAAGGAGAAAATGTGAGTACATCGAGGTGAGGGTTCATGTCTGGGATGAGAGGGGAAACGGGAGTTAGGTGGGGCGATTTCTAATTTTTCCCACAGCCTCTCATGTGAAAAGTGAATTGTTTTCTTTCTTTTTCTTCATGCCTTGAGAGAAAATGAGGCTTTCTAGAATGGCACTTCTAAAGAACTCTCACTAATTAAGCTACCATAGTACCATCCACACATCACTCCTACTGGTTTGGCCTCTTTAAGAGAGCACTATTTTCCAGTCTGCCAAATGATATCATGCCTCAAAATTTTTTTACGTCCATGTTACATCGCTCCATTCCAAAGAGCTAAAATTTAGAGTAACCTCGAGAATAAATCTTGTTTACCCCCGCCCCCTTCCCCCACTTCCTTCCCCCAGCCGCAGGGTTATGTAGAGATGATGCCATACTATAATTTGAGAAGTGCTTGTTTTTGTGTCTGGTTGACTTGTATGTAGCCTCTGAATTTGTTGGATGGAATAAGTTGAGAACTTGTGGTTGTACTCTGTGGGATAAGGGAGGGTGGGCTGGGGGTGTAATGAGTGAATTGGGTTGGGGGGGGGTGGTGGTTGGTTGGTGGGGAGATGGGTTCTTTGCTAGTGGAGCAAAATTGGGCACAGATGATTGCGTTGGGCTGTTGTAGTTACGTATTAATAAAACAAGGGGTTCAAATGCATGACACAAAAAAAAGAAGAAGGTGTTCGCACCTACAATAAATCATCTCACATGTGCAGAAGCTCTTATTAGTCATCGGGGCATAATATATTGTGCGTACGAGGTAGCAATTGATATGTAGGCCATTACATATTGAATGTATTGTGCGAATCTGTCTTCGAGATCTTTCTTCATGCCATGATTTATGTGGAGAGTAGCTTTGAGCTGCTGAAAAGAAAGAAAGAAAGAAGGAAAAATAACTCTTAAGTGATCCACCATGTCAACTCTTGTATTAAAAATACAAATCCAGACATGATCCCCTTCCACCCCACACCCTCAAAAAATCTGGAGTGTAATATGCCTAGATTAATTAGAGAAAGGAAAGTTACCACATCCAATGATAAAAAGAATATGCCAAATTTCATGACTTCTAACCCTCCTGAGGACTTGTGGGCTGCTCCAAATCAACTTTTTCTTCGGCTCCTGACAAGTCATGTAAATACAACAACAATCCTTCCCCGTCACCCTCAGCACAGCATGAGAGTGATCCGCCATTGATTGACTCAGCCAGCAGTGAAACATTGTGAAAGTTCACCAGTTCTTCAGCAAGTTGACCAGATATTTGCTTTATTTCTTTGCTGGCTTGAAGTTTATTAGGAGTACGTTTTAACTTGCTGTGACTTATTTATGAGACTCCAATCATCCACGGGAAGAGTTCAGCATTTCGATGCTTCCAAGATGGAGTTTTCGTCCCACTTCAATCCGTGTCAAGCGCAACGAAGTGACGGGTGCACACCCTGTGGCAGTCTAGCCGTGTGTAGGCTGCCAATCATTGGGCCATTGCACTCTACTTATCCACTGCAGCCACTTGCTCGTATTAACAGAAAATGGTAGGAATGCGACACCTATATAATCCATGGATATTTCTCTTATTTCCTGTATTTTTGTGAGTCCGATTTGCATCCAGGAACACAACAATTATTCTGAACCATTTTTGAAATTTCCCTCAGTTTGACTTTTGTTCGAATGCTGAAAATTGTGTTTAAAAAATAATCATAATAATAATAAAAACCCAACTATTCCAATTCCACATTTTGCCCGAACGCCGACGGGCTGAAAGTGCCCCGATTAGTGGAAGCGAGTCACTGAAAGCGCATGCTCAGCACACGCGCTAAAGGCATCGTTTGCATTCCCGAGACAATTGAAAAGTCACGTCTTGTCTCGAGCAAATTGGACAGCTATGATTTTGAATATTAATTAAATCGGGTTGGTCTTTGTTTAAATTTTTGTTAATTTTCTTTCTGAGTATCTATAATGTGGTTACACATTCCCGTTTGTAAAAAAGCTTTAGTTTGTATAATCGGGAAGAATAATGTTGGTAGTTTAATGTCTTGCTGAAATCAACACGATTGCTTAATTTATAACTAAAGGGTTCATAAGAACACCTTGTCACTGTGCGGTCTTGAGAAACAGACGTGGGTGGGGTCTTTGAGCTGCAAATTTGATTGGTTGTGTTGATGTAATATTTTGTCCAAGTACTAAAAGGAAGGGTTTTGCAAGTGCCAAAAAGGAGATTTGTGTTCAACAGTGTTCAAGTGTGTAATTCAATTGGCATAAAGATTTAAAAGTTTGTATTAAAAAAAAAATGATTTGGAAATTTACCACCATTGATGCACATTGTTCCTTATTTAACATGTTACATTAGTTCTTAGTTTCTGTTGTTTGTGTCCTTTATGACTTCCTTAAAAACAGTAAGTTTCCCATTTGGAATGATTTTTAGCTCGCCTGTTCGAAGAACAGAGAGCTATAGCGATACCCCCGGCGTGAGCGTCAGCGTGAAAATGTTAAAGTTTTTGGTGCAAGTTATTTCCTTTCTAATGTTTTTATCTACCACACTTTTTTACTGATTACAATATACAAATACATATATTGCTTTAAAATTATTTGGATCAGACTTCACTGCAATGCTTTATAAAAAATATTATTAGACTAGTCTTTTAAAAACGATAAATGTATAAACAGGCGAGCATTGGGTGGCTTTGACACCAACTCTCTGGTCAATTTAGGTTGACTGCCAGAGAGCCATTAAGAGTAAAAAAATAAATAATCTCTCTGCGTATGTGCGATCGGGAGAAATTCAGAGCCAAAGCACTGCTAAACTGCGAGTTAATTTTCAGATTCATGTTCGAAATTCTAAATATACCATTCAACTGAAATGAAATTGCCCAGAAAGGTCACTTTATGATTGAGGAACAGACAGACAACATGAACCAATTTCTTAACCCCACTTTTGTCTTTGCGTGTGAGGGGTAATTAAGAGTAATGTTTGTTGTCTGCATGTTGCAGAATATTTTCACTGCTCTCAGCTGTCCTTCACCTGGGCAATATTGCCTACAAGAGGAGGCCTTACCGGGAAGAAGCCACAGAAGTGGAAAATCCAGAAATGCTCAAGGTGCTCTCTGAACTACTTCAGGTAAAAGATGTGCTATAACCTGTGCCTCTACTGCCAATGTTTATACAATTACTTTTTTTCCCCCAACATCCCATCTAAAACTACCTCTTTCCTCGATATCTTTATCAGAGGTTTGATGCAGTCAACAAATCTGAATATAGTGTTGTCGTAATATTTGTGTTTTTGACCTGTAAAACCTTTTTGAGTTGATGTGGTTGAGTAAATGGTGTTGTAGTTTGCTTGCGGCTCCTGTAACTTTGCTGGGTAATGTTTCTGTATAATTCTCTCGGCTTTCATTCTTGGCATGCCAGCGTCTTGCTTTGTTTATAAGAAATCTGAGTGAGTGCGCTCGTGTTGAATCGCTTTTGAATGCCATTCGTTCATTAATTTGCATGCAATATTGATGTAAGGGGTGATGGAGTCAAAAGTGTGAAAGCGACGTGATGATGAATGGTAAAGTTGCATACTTTACATAATCTGAAGCCGTTCTGATGAGTCTGCCAACTCTCTCGACACACTCGCCCAAAGTCTTGCTGTATCTGGTTTCAGGTGAAAGAAGAAATGCTAATGGAAGCTCTTACCACACGGAAAGCGGTGACGGTCGGTGAGAAATTGATTCTGCCATACAAACTCAATGAGGTAAGCCTGTGTTATTGCTCTGCAATTGTATTATGTTTGTTTTTTTTCACTGGAAAGAACATTGGTTTATCCACTCGGTAAAAAGATATGCATCAAATTATTGGCTTGGATTCACATGGCCTTTATGGCAATTGTACTCCGAATCTGTAATTCGTCATCTTGATTCGGAGAGTGGGTAGGTAGGAGGGAAGGATTTTATGGTTTGTGGTAGAATGAAGTGGTGAAAGGCATTTGAATGGTTAGAGTTAGAGGATGTCGTCATACATGAGAAACTTGTGTTGGGAGGCTGAGGAATGTTGACATGGTGGCGATGCATTCGGGGAGGGGGGGGGATAGGTTTATGCAAAATGAAGTAATAGAGGAAGTTAGAAGGATGACAGAGGTAATGTCGAATGCTGGTACTGTGTAAAACTAGATGCAGATGGATTTTTAAATATGTTTCTGCTGTTTGACTTCCTGTGTGTGTAAAGTTCAAATTTACAACTCTTGCCTTTTGTTGGCAATGGTAATCAAGCTTCCTCCAAACTTTTGGTTAAATATGCGAATATTGCGTGAATGATAAAGAAACCCAGTTTTTTCTGAAACGGTAGAAGCTTAGTTTTAATAATGGTGCAAATACCATGCTTTTATTCCCTCCACCACTGAAGGTAGATGGAGGTTGTTTTCACCCCTATCTGTTTTTCTGTTTGTCTGTCTGTGAACAGGATGTCTCAAGTTTTGGATGAATTTGGACAAAACTTGATAGACAGGTTGGGTGTGTGATGAGAATGAATTGATTTTGGTGAAAATCCGGATCTGGAAACTAGAGTTTTTAAAGTGATTCTTCACCATTCAGTGATGGGGCTAATAATGATATATATATATATATATATATGGATACAACATGCCTAAAATAAGTGACGAAGCTTTTCATGCTACACTCTTCAGGGTAAAAATCGCAGCAAGTGAAGAAGGAAGTGAAGGTGTGTGCTTAATACGCAGGTCTCAATAAGGTAGACGCTGATTGGTTCAACCGTAATAACGTCACGGTTAATCTGACGCCCATTGGAACAAATGGTGAATGGGCCTTTGGGGAAACCATCCTCCCTCTCTCCAGATGTGGTTGCAAACGTCAATCATCGACGAACTCTGCTCCAGCCAATGGAGCTCGAGGTGAAGATGATGAGCGACCAATGGGCATTCGGATTAACCGTGACGGTACCAAGCATCTGTTTAATATATATAATATATTATATATATATATATATATATATAATATATATATAATATATATATATATATATACTCATTGTATAACGTATGTTTCTGACTGTTTGATTCCTGGAGCCTTGCTTCACTTTTATTTTTGTTGCGAAAACATCTGGTAAAGGCCTGCTAATGAAGTTGATATTTGTTGGCACAATTATTCCCACACAGCATGTGCTCAGTCCTTTGTGAAAGACTGTGTGCTTGCATTTTGCCAGTTTTGTTACGTCAAGGCAGTGTTTGTGGAAAGTTGCTTGACCTGGAAACTTGATCTTTCGTGTTGGCTTTTTATCACTACTTTGAGCTGTTCTGAAACACAAAGAAGCCTTTTTGGTGATGTGTGGACTGCCTTGGCACTTCGGTATTTGTAACGTAGCGACAGCGTGCATTCACTTGTCCACTGGGTCGATGATTGTATGCTGTAGCAATGGCATTTTCCAGGATGGTGACAGCGTCGTCTTTCTTACGGTACAACTTTGAACTTTTTGGGTTTTTGTTCATTACAATGGGATTCGTACTCTGAAAAGCAAAATATCAAGCCTGAATGATTTGTGAAGGTTGCAGTAAGGCTCGGCTTCAGCCTTTAGCACTGCAGTGCAACTTCGCTGTAAAACTGGGTTTGCGTTGATAAACAAGCCAAGATGGTTGACATGGATGGCATGGATGAATTGGCCGACATTGATACCCCATGCATTTGCTGACTGATGCCCCTAAGGTCTGTCAGTTTAGATTGCTATAACCTTGGTTCATATGTTGCACGAATGCAAACTAGAATTTTTTTTGTTTTTTTAAACGATCAGGGTTCAGTAGCACACAAATCATTCACATGACTTCAGTCAGATGGGCTGTGAAATATGGCAGTACTAGATGCGAGTGCTATTTCAGCATGAGGCAACACAGATCAAGCATCCAGTGTAAAATTTAAGAATGCTTTGCATACTGGGATTAAGAAGAATTCAGAGAATATGAAACCTCAAAGCAGATGGAGTGACGAAACAAGTTGCATTTGCATTGCAGGCAGTTACAGCACGTGACTCGATGGCCAAATCCCTGTACAGTGCCCTGTTTGACTGGATTGTGCTGCGCATCAACCACGCCTTGATGAACAAGATGGAACGAGTACATAATGTGAAGGTGGGCCAAAGACATTTCCATACATGCATATACTGTGTATCCCATCCATCCATCCATTGGGACCATGCCCTGTGCAGAGCGTTGGTGCTGCATAAGCAGTCTCCTTGGCTATTGGGCACAATCCTGGACGGGTCGCCACCCGAACAGGATACGGCAAAAGCTGGCATTCATTTTGCCGACCTCGGAAGGATAACAGGCAGAGTTAACTCCATCTGGTATTAATTCAACAGCCGAGTGGGATTTGAACTCAGGAGCCTCGGATCTCAAGACCACCCCCTAACCATTAAGCCAACACCAGGCATATTCTGTGTATGTATATATATATATATATATATATATATATATATATATAAAATCTACAGAGGGGTTAAAGGAGGCATATGCGTAGTGAAGATGCGGGTGTGCTCTGAATAAATTGTCTGGGAAGCCCGAATAGGGTGGAGAATGTATAGAATACTGAAACATTGAAGGGTATTTAAAATATATTATACATTTTTTTTCATTGGTATACTTCTCATAGAAATTGAGGGGTTTTTTTTGTTTGTTTGTTTTTTGGACGCAGCTCTTTTTTTTTTGTTTTAGCTCCTAAAAGTTCTGCTTTATAAAGCTTGTATCAGACCCGGCATGGAAGCGAAACATCGGCATTACAGATTGACGATGTAAAAATAATGGAAAGAACAGATGACAATAATTATACGATGGATCAATGGATTGTCTCTGAACGAAAGAATTCCGAGCTCAAAAATCAAGAATAGATTATAAAGCAACACTCGTGAAGAACTTGAGAATAGAAGACTTGGTCGGTATGGTCATGTGCGATCAGAAGATCAGAAGATGAATCTCGAAAGAAAGCAATAAAGCTCTTGGTGGAAGGAAGAGATACTAGAGGGTGTCTGAAAAGTGGACATGGCTTGAAACTGTCAAAGGTCTGGAATGTTTGCATTTAGTGGTGGTTGTGGTCGTAGTAGTAGCAGTATCCTTGTCATCGCCTACTTTTCCAAATAAAGGCTTTTAAAATTATTGAATTACAATCTAAGACTTGTATATAACCCTATATTCAGAAGAACAAGCTAGTAAATTACAATGGAGGTGCCAAAGCAAAGAGTCATACACAAATTTTTCCTGACCACTGGATGGCAAAATGAAAAGCAAAGTAATTATGACGAGTCAAAGTACAAAAAGTCCAGAAACCAGATTTTGAAAATGAAGCAGGACAGGAGAAAAAGCCAAGATGTTAAAACAATTGAGCATTGTTCATGTTAGAAAAAGTCTGAGCCTTCGAAAGGTGCATCTCTCTGTAAATGGATGATCAGAATGATCATTGAGCAAGCTTGGCCATCTGCCCGATCCAAGTACGTCTACCCTTGGATATAACCATCAATGTATGGGTATAGGTAAGCTTTGTGTTGGCTTAACGGTTAAAGTGACTGATTTAAGATCTTAAGGCCTTGAGTTTGAGCCCCTGTAGTTCCATTAAATAACACCTGCTGGGTTGACTCTGGTTGTCATCCTTACGACGTCGGCAAAATGAGTACCGGCTTGCTGGAAGCAGGGGGCACTGCATCAGCGCCACAGCCGTGCTTTCAGCAATGATGCAACCAGCAGCCACAAGCTGCATGCCAAATGATGATAACAGGTCATTCACCATTCACGGCTCCACCATTAGAATTGCGTCGGTACCGCAGCAGTGCTTCAGAACAAAGAGCTCTACCGCATTCACAACGGTAGGGCGGAGACGCTGCACCATAAACGTCGTCTGGCTCGAATTTGAAATCCACCTTCAATGATCATCATAATGGGCATTTGTGTTGTTTGGATAGTTTGAAGTGAAATATTATGCATTCTGTTTTTCCACGTCTAGTGGCTGTCCATTGGAGTGTTGGATATTTTTGGCTTTGAGGATTTTGAGAACAACAGCTTTGAACAGTTCTGCATAAACTATGCAAACGAATGCCTTCACTACTATTTCAACCAACACGTATTCAAAAATGAGCAGGTAATCTTCCTGATCCCTTCTCTTCTGGTTTGTTTTGATGCACTTTGAAAAATATTTATGCCCAATGTTGTTGAATATTGTGCGATCGGATTATCCTATGTTGTCCAATTTCTGAACCAAATGGAATTTTAAAAAAGTATTTTCCCCCCAGCCCCTCCTTCTGCCATGTATGCACTTGTTTGAACCCTCGTCCCGCACCTCCTCGCTTCCTTTATTTACCATATGTATGCATTGGTTCAAACCTTCCCTCCTCCCTCTTCCTTTCTCCCTTCTCCTGCTCCCCCCCCCCCCAACTCCTTCCGTATGCAACATGCACTTCCATTTCGGTTCTCTTCCTCTCCACCACCTCCTGCTATTGAAACTTACAAACAGCCACAAAACTCTTACATTTCAATCCAAAAGTGCGCACGGCTTTGTTAAGATTTATTTAAATCTGTTTTCTGTTGAACAAGAGCAGAGATTATTTAATTGAATAATAATAATAATTTGACAGAAATCCAGGAAAACATTATCCATTATGTGGTATTGAATATTATTTCCCAACGTTCACATCCAGTAGCCTGGACATTGTTGCAATGTGACTTCCAAGTCTCCAAGAGATTAATAAACCGGGGCAGGTTTATTCCTCAGGTGTGATGATGGAAAAGCTTACCTACCAATCGACGTGATTAAACTCGCAAGTTTTAAATCAACTCTGTCCACGTGGTCCGATTTGAGACGATATATTTATTTTGCACACAAATGAGGTGGAGGTTTTCACACTCCCCATCCCTCTTCCACCCTTAGGTGTATCTAATAAATGATGGCCTCTTATTTTGTGTGCTAATGCTGCTGATGTAGTTACCGTTTAAATTTCAAAACAATCTAACCTCAAATAAACCCCTTCAAACCAGGTCATTTGAGTCTAACGTGAAGAGGAATCCAACTTTGACTTTGTTTTCGTAAGTCGGAGGTTTTTACCAACTCGGTCACTCTGGTTGAGAGCCTTTCAAGTATGCTCATCTCAGCTGATGCAATTGTAGGATTAATTTCCTGCTGTTCATGCACTCCATCCTTGGATCTGCTTGCATCGCAAGGGCTGCGTGGCCTGGTGGCATGCCGATGAATCATAGTTGCCTGGTGTGTATTTTGGCCCCGTTGAGATTTGGGAAAGGCCCGTGCACTAATGCTCTTCCGCCAAAGGTGACTCCAATGGCATTCTTGACTGAGTAATCCACTCTTGCCAGGTGACCACATGAAGGAGGCAGAGTAATTCACTTGGCATGTGGTTGTGTTTCAGTCTGGGTACATAATGTCCGTGTAATGCTTGGCAACCCTTTGCTCCCTCTTCTCGATTGGCTAGAACACAGTGCGGAAAAGTTAGACATAATGTAGGGCAATAAACAAGACGTGGTGCGAACCGTCATGTTCGTGATTCATTTAATCGACAAGGTAATCGATACACCTTTCTTTGTGTGTATGTCAGATTAGTATTGTCCCAGGCAAAGATTGTCACAATTATTAAGCAAACAAGTTGCACAAGTATAACAAGATGCACATCAATATTGTCAAATAGACTGTGTAATTTTACTACTTATGATTCAATATTGACTCTCTAATGATGTTTCTGAAGATAATGATTACTTTTATGATTTACTTTTCCAGACATTTCTACACCAACACTGAACCTGTTCAGTTTATTTTATAAATCTGGTATTGGCAACTTGCTAAGGTGGAAATAACGAACATTGACCGTTTGACAAAGTTCCACATCTTTTCTTGTTTACTTGATGCAACTGCACATTGAAGAAGTATTTTTTGTTATATGCAGAGTCAAGGCATGTGGGAAAGCCAGAACATTGAACGGATAAGGATGCAACAGAACAAAAGGAACAGTAGAGAGTGGGGTGCACCAACAGCAGGGTTGAAGGAGACTGACAAACAATGGG
>CM068963.1:59379955-59398805 GCA_035128595.1 Eptatretus atami
ACACACACACACACACACACGGATACAAAATGCAAAATACTACCCAATTGTCAGGAAGTCGATTAAAAATGGTGCCAAACCAGCAGAGCTTCACATTGCATGCCAGCAGTCACAGCTATGCAACAAAGAGCTATTACGTAGTAGCTTTGGCACAATTTGCATTTACTTACAGGAAGCTGAAGATCGGGGACTGTTTGTTTTTATTCTTATGATTTGGTGGCCTTCATCTTTTCCCATATTTCACCTGGTCCACTCGATCCCCCTGCCATCTTTTGTGCCTCCCAGTTCTTCCCTCTTTGTTCAACTCGCTGAAACTAAACACTGCCCACCATCACCTTTTCGTGACCCTTTCTTTTTTTTATCTCTTCTCCCCCCCCCCCCTTCCACCCCACCCATGAATTATATTCTTTATGTATGCCAGCCCACTCTTGATTTTCTTCAGTCCAACACTGAAGCTGTTTAGTTTTCACATTTTGGGCCTCATGCCTGTTTGTGCCATGTTTTTGTCTTTAATCCACTTTTGTTGCTTTGCACAAGGCATCCTCGTGTATCCTCTTATTTTCTCATTCCAGTCTCAATGTGTTTGCTTTCTCGGCTTCTACCATCTGCTGTGTAGCTTTTCAATGCTCAATTCCTGTAGATTAAATCTGGTCATGTGACAAGTTTTGCATACCAACAAAAAAACCCCAACAACATTTTAGAAAAACCTAAGGCCTGAGGTGGCACTGGGGGTGGGGGGGGTGGATGGTGGTTGGTTGGTTGAGGGGAGGTGTGGGGGGGTATTGGAAGGGCGTGAATATTCAATCATTGTTTTTTGTAAACTGCGTATCAAACCAAATGAAGAATGTATAATTCCTTTTACTTGGGTTTGTATTTTAGGAAGAGTATCAGCGGGAAGGCATCAACTGGAACACCATTGATTACATTGATAACACTGGCTGCATAAATCTCATCAGCAAGAAGCCCACGGGATTGTTTCATCTGCTGGATGAGGAATGCAAGTAAGAAGCGTGCATCTAATGGTCTTTAAAAAGCCTGTGTTTGCATTTTTTTAATGTACCAGAAAGATCTTCTCTATCTTTGTGCTCGCAAAATTCCACAACGATCAGAACGATTAATGAAATGGATGAAATCCACAGCACATTAAGGTATGCTAACCATAGTAGGAAGCAAGGAGAAGTTGACGTTTCAGGCCTTAACCCTCCGTCTGAGCAGAAGAGGGTCAATGTCCAAAACGTTGGCTTCTTGCTTCCCACGGAGGTTAGCATACCCCTATCAACCTCCTATTGATTCAATCCATTGTTCTACCTGTCTGCCGATGCAGATCGACGCGAGCAAAACGTTCTTCATTTTACAATAAATCTAACGGTTTGTATCCTCGGTGACAATTTACTTGAGTTACTCAATTTAGACTACATTCTCAAAACATTGAGCGTCTACCTGCGAACAGTGACAAACAAATGTAACAGGTACAGGAACATAACCGATTTATTTTATTTTTTGAGAGGATGTTCCTCGATGTGCTTTGTTTCCAAGCATTATGCTGTGCTTGCAGTTGCACGACTTGAAAGCAGCTTCATGCAATTGCTCGCATGATATTATGCAGCAGGTCTCCCTTTGCAATGGATCACTTAAATGATAAGCATATTTCGGCTAGTGGAAGGGTTTGTACATCAATCAAATGTACAAACACATTGCGAGCATGAGGTGATATCGGTGTACTTTTGCTTGAATTGGTCATTAGTAGACAAACGACAAATCGCCATAGTTTTTGCTTCGTGCATGCGAAGCGAAAAGTGGGGTTAACCAATTGGTTAACTTTGGTCGGTCTGTCTGTCGACAAAAGGCAGCTTATGATCGAGGAACAACTTGATTTGAATTGAATGTTATATTTTGAATATATATTGGAACATAAATCGGAAAAGAAACCTGTGGTTTAGCAATACTTTGTCTTTGAATTTGTCCCGATCACACATTCGCACAGAGGAGTGAGATACTTTTCTTGCTCTGTCTGCCTGTCTGATAGTAAAAGCGACTTTGAAAATCATTCCAAACAGGAAATTCAGTTTTCAACGATGTCGTGAAGGATATACGACACGCATGAATAACGAATGGTAACTTATTAGATAGGCTGGTCTAATAGACACTGGTAAAACGGCAGTATAACCCAGAATTAATTAATTTATACAAGTTTTACAATCTTCGTTTTATTGAAATTGAATTATCGACTTTAACACTGGAGAATACAAATCGCCTTCTTGATACTTCCGAGAACCTCCAGTTTAGCAGTACTTGGACATGTTCTCTCGGATGATGTACAAGACGGCTTCGATTGTGCGAAACTTCCGGATTTTCTTTTTTTTTTTTAACTAGCTTTAAAGTCATTATTTTATTAAAATTGATGTATATACTGAACACTGTGTGGGGTATCGTGTTCTATGAATTCTCTAGTTTTAAGTAGTATTCACGGAGGATAAATTATGAATCGAGAGATAATTTAATTTTAACATGACAGGAAGTTCGGCATCAGCGAGAATATTGTGTACAGTTTTGGTCTCAACATCTCAGGAAGGACAGAGCCGCCATTGAGAGGGTACAGCGCAACTACATTGATTCCGAGGACATCTTTGTTATTGTTTTTTTTACATTAGAAAAGAGGCAATTATGAAGGGATCTGATAGATGCTTAAAAGAGAACCCAAATGCTCAGACCGCCTCGACGCTAATCTATCCCTTGATACCCTACAAAATAGATGTCTTTCCCCCCCCCCCCCCCGATTTCTGAATTATAAAGTAGGTAAATATGCGATTAAAAGTCTAAATCTTCTTCAGATTAGCTGTCACGTTACACACGGAAGGAGACCATCAGATCCGTACTAAATATGGATTACGTCGTAGTTCGATTCAACTCAAACGGTGAAAACATTTTCGATTTTCCACAAAGATGCCGAGTCGATGCATCCTTGGTGGATGTAGTAATACAAACCGAGATGGTTTCATGCGACACCAATGGCCGAAAGACTCTAAGTTTGCCAGAAATTGGACGAGGTTTGTCTGAAATACCCGAGTGTGGATCGGGCCTACAAAATGTTTGCTTTTGTGCTCAGAACATTTTACCCAGCACTGTTATGAAACAACAGAGATGGCTAGATGTCGTGGTTATCTGCCACGATTGAGAGAGGATGCCATACCCACGATTAAGTGGAAGAAATGGCCATCACTCGAAACTGTAACGCTATTTCTACCCAGCTACCAGCACATGTACACGGGAGATTTCAGCGGTGAATCAATAACGTACCTAGTGGTCTGTGCCTGCCCCACTATCCTCATCTCCATTCTTACACCCCTCCCCCACCCCACAGTGAATTTAAGTTTATAAACTGTTTGATTGAATAAACATGATGTTGGTGTAGCGCAGTCTTGATGGGCCAAATGGCCTCCCCCTCTGTCAAAGTGCCTTGTGTACGACTTGCTAAACTTGCTAAACTACCCACTTGCTAAACACACTGACCTACAGATGGTGGACAAAAAATGGAAACATCATGGGGTATATTGGCAGCACAACATATATGCAAAGTATGGGGCCGCCACACGTATGTGACCGGTGTGTGAAATATACAAATCTCTTCCCAGCAGTCCTCTTGTTGTGCATATATAAGCAGGTTGCGGCTCAACTCCAGTAGTAAGAGCCAGCATGGCTGCAAGAGGAGACCTCAGTGACTGAACAGTGTGTAATTGTTGTTGCACGTTTGGCAAGCGCTTCAGTGACAGACTGCAGAAGTTGGTAACGTGTTGAGGAACTGTCTTTGAAGGTGATGTGAGCCTGGGAAAAATAAGGAAAGATGTCTTCATTGAAGGACAACAGTGGGCAGAAGTGCATACTCAACAATCGTTATGCATGGGCATTAGTATGGACTGCAAGGCAAAACAGGAGTGATGGCACCCAAACTGTGTGTGGAGTTCAGCGTGGGTCGTGATCAGGCATCCTGCCTGTATTGTCAAAAACACTCAGAAGGGAACTTCACAAGGCAGGATACCACAGCTGGGTTGTAATGCACAAACCACTCGTAACACTTGGCAATGCCCGTTTGTAGGTACAGTGGTGTAAGGAGCATGGGCAATGGACTGTAGAGCATTGGAGGAATGTGATATGGTCTGATGAGTCGTCCTTCACCATGTTCTCATCAAATGGATGTGTGCACATGTGGTGACAGCCCAGGGAGCTCTATAGCCCCGTGTGTGTAGTTCAAATGGTTAAAGCTTCTGGCGGTTCCATAATGGTGTGAGGTGCATTTTCTTGGCATGGCCTGGGTCTACTCATTCCATTAGAAGACAGGATTCATTGACCACGCTACCGTTCCATCTTGAGTGACCATCTGCATCTCATGATGCAGAATTCCTTTCCTGCAGGAGTGGAGCACAATGACAAAATTACACATCTCCCACGGCCCTTCCAATCGCCGGGCCAAATCCCATAAGAGCATTTGTGGGACTGTTTGGAGAGGTGCCTAAGACGGTGGTTTCTGCCTCCATCAAATGACCTGAATTGGAGGACTTCCTTGTGGAAGAATGGTTCTACATTCCTGCAGAACAGTTCCAGACCCTTGTTGACTCAACGCCACGTTGTATCCATGCCATAATGAATGCACATTCTGCCCCAACACCCTACTAAGTGACATTCTGTTGGCGTTTCCATTTTTTGTCCACTACCTGTAACTCGTATTACCCTGGAAAGTGACCTGCCAATTGACTGACAGACAATCAGGTTCTTACTTACTGGGACATTTGGAGTGTTTTCACACTGCCTAGGAATTGCCTTTGGAGGTGAGCGCATGTTCGAGACTAAATCTCAATACGTACATCATAATCCTTTAACCTGCCCCTCCTCCCCAACCTGACAATTTGGTCGGTTATACTGCTTCAGAAAGCAAATACAATTGATTTTATTATCATTATTTTTTAATCGACCTCCATTACTTGGTGGTCACCATGCCGGAAGTTGAGTTGCCGACGAGCGTCCCTGTGAAGCTTAGTTGGTGATGGGTTTTGATTTTGCACAATGACCACATGGAATTGAGGGCTCCTGCTAAGCAAGACATCTGAGAGCAGTCCACTGGAGTAACATGTGGTTTGAATAAGCTGCTAATGTGCATTCCAGTTTCCCTCAAGCCACCAGCGAAACTCTGCTGGCAAAGTTCAAACGACAAAACATGGCAAACAAGTACTACGAAATCACAGCGATCATGGAGCCTGCCTTCATCATTCAGCATTACGCTGGCAAAGTCAAGTACATGATCAAGGTATGTCTGATGGTGCACCATCCATCACTCGTGTATCTTGCTCTCTCTGCAAACTGCCTTGTGGACATTTTGTTCACCAAACTCCTTGTGCTAGTCGTAGTTTTAATTTTAGTATCATAGTTTGCAGCTCTACTATAATTTTTTAATGACTTCTTTATTTATTTATTTTTAAAAGGAATTTTGTATCGGAGTTCCTTGTACTCATTCTAAAGCAAATTCTTGCTGTTCTTTTGTGATGTTGAGGTAGTAAAGGTAATCTCCACTCCAGTTTTGTGAAAATTTTCATTCTTTAAATCTACAAGATCCACAAATACAGTTATGGCCTTGCCGTTTGTTTTTATCCCCCCAGGAACGTCTCTTAACCTGTGGAAGGTCTTTAATGAGCCATTTGCGCACATGCTCGGCATTGATCTGAGGGGAACGCGAGGGATATGAGCCCCTTTATTTTACATAAAATGCCACCTATACTCTCAGTTTTTATCCTCAAGTGCGTGCAAAGGTCATACTAAACACTCAGGTTAAACTCTTTCTCCATTACATCTCATCTTGTCCTGATGTCTGTTCATAGCTCTTCTGAATTGTCTGGTGGAGATCTGTGAAACTTTGTGTTGCCTTCAGAAAGTATTCACACTCCTTGACGTTTTCACATTTTGTTGTTACAGCCTGAATTTAAAATGGATTAAATTTGATTTATATATTTTTTCGTCACCGATCTACACAAAATACCGCATTAATGACAAAGTGAAAACGTGTTGTTAGAAATTTTTACAAATTTATTGAAAATGAAACAGAAATATCTAATGTACACAATTATTCACCCCCTTTGAGTCAATACTTTTTGAAAGTGCCTTTGGTAGTGATTACAACCTCGAGTCTTCTTGGGTATGTATGTATGTATGAACTTTGCACATCTGGATTGGGGGATTTTCTCCCATTGTTCCTTGCAAATTTGCTCAAGCTCTGTCAAAGTTGGATGGGGAGCATCGGTGAAGAAGCAATATTCAAGTCTTTCCACTCAGTTTAACCTGAGTGGCTGGTTTAACTTGAATGGCTGGGCCACTCAAGGACTTTCACATTCTTGTTCTGAAGCCATTACAGTGTTGCTTTGGCTGTATGTTTGGGGTCATTGTCCTGTTGGAACGTAAATCTTCGCCACAGTCTGAGGTCTTTAGCTCTAAAGCAGGCTCGACTCAAGGATCTGCCAGTATTTGGCTCCATTCATTGTTCCTGCTATCCTTACAAGTTTCCCAGTCCTTGCCACTGAAAAGCATCCCCATAGCATGATTGCTGCCACCACCAGGCTTCAGGGTGGGGATGGTGTTCGATTGGTGATGAGCTGTGCTCGGTTTCCACCAGATATAGAGCTTTGTATTCTGGCCAAAGACTTCAAGTTTTTGTCTCATCACACCACAGAATCTTTTGCTTCGTGCTCTCAGTCTTTCACATGCTTTTTTGCAAACTCCAGGTGTGCTGTCATGTGCCTTTTTCTCAGGAGTGGTTTCCGTATGGCCACTCTCCCATAAAGCCGAAATTTGTGAAGTGCTGCAGAGACTGTTGTCCGTCCGGCAGGTTCTCCCATCTCAACCAAGGAACTCTGTAGTTCTGTCAGATTGGTCATTGGGTTCTTGGTCACCCTCGGAAGAGTCTGGGTCGTCCATATTCTTTCCATTTCCTCATGATGGAGCTCACTGTGTTCTTGGGAACTTTCAACACTATAAATTGTTTCATACCCTTCCCCAGATCTATGCCTCCTCACATTTCTATCTCGTAGTTCTACAGACAGTTCCTTGGACTTCATGGTGGAGTTTCTGCTCTGACATGCACTGTTAACTGTGGGACCTCATATGTAAAGGTGTGTTTCCGTATAAATCATGTCCAATCAATTTAATTGGCCACAGGTGGACTCCAATCAAGTTGTACAGAGATCTCAAGGATGAACAAAGGAAATTGGATGCACCTGAGCTCAATTTGGAGTGTCGTAGCAAAGGGGTTCAATATTTGCTGATGCAAGACATTTCAGCTTTTAATTGATTTGTAAAAAATGCTAATAAAAAATGTACAAAAAAACTCCCTCCACTTTGACATGATGGGGTATTTATGTGTAGATTATTGACAAGAAAAATTTAAAGTTATTCCATTTTAAATTCAGGCTGTAACACAACAAAATGTGACAAAGTCGAGCAGTGTGAATACTTTCTGAAGGCACTGTAATATCGTATTTCAAAGCTTCTGCAGAGCAACACATTTTGGTTGCTCTGAAAATTACTTTTCAAGCTTTAAATGGGATTACCACCTTCTGATTGTGAGCATAGCGTATTACATGTAACATTTCGGAGAATCATGAGAACCCTTTTCAAAAACCTTTAATTTACCTCTGCATAACATTGGCATTTGTACATGTTTGGTTATTGGTGCCGCTGGAATGGCTAACACATCTTGTTGTGATATTGGAAAAGGCATGCCTTGGCCCGGTCATGTAAATTGCCTGGTTGAACTGTTTGGCAAGTGTAACCTGAAGGTGTGCGTGCGTGCGCTATAATAAAAGGCCGTCAAAAATGACGGGTTGGAATTATTTTTTTTCAAAAGATTTAGAGACTGGAAGATATGATGTTTCATCGCAAGAAGCGTTATTTTATCCACGACCTGGACAAATGTTACCCTATTTTATTTATCTTCTGGGACTGTTCATTTTGACAGTACAGCCTCGTGTGCATGCCAAACTCTGAAGCCTCGGCCTAGTGTCAGATGTGCTTTTATCTTCTTTATTTCTTAGGCATCCTTCGTACGTCGATGAACACTCGTTTTAGTCTGCACGCGTTGCACATCATGTGCAGCGAATTTCACCTCCCTTTGCCTTGTTTTTATTATTATTTTTTAAAGTTTCTGTACACTCCTGTTGTTGCCCAGTTGTAAGTCACCGTCTACATTTCCATTGGAAGAGACGTAATTACTGTTTTATGAAATATATATTTTTTTATCCTGAAAAATACAGTTGTGAACACACAGTTTTTGGCCCTGAAATTGGAGAGAAATGCAGTTCAAATGTTTGCGGTGAAACCTTTGATGACATGCTTCAAAATCTGATGGAGGGGTCAGAGTGATTATTAAAATCAGTTTTGCATGGCAAAAAGTGAACCCATTGTATCTAATCTCTCTCCATCAACGCCCACAGGACTTCCGCGAGAAGAACGGTGACCACATGCGGCCCGATATCGTTGTAGTTCTTCGAAGCAGTCACAGCTCGTTCATGCGCAGCTTGGTCAGCATAGATCCTGTTGCACTTTTCCGCTGGGCTATCTTGCGCGCCGTCTTTCGCGCCTCATTCGCTTTCCGCAGTGCTGCCGCTCAAGCCAAGCACAAAGCAGGTGAGTGGGGCTGACCATTTGCACTCTCCATCAGGAATGCCACATATCCTGTGTCATGTTGCACTCAACGCAGACACGTTGGCAGCATTTGCGTCTGGTCTCGTGCCATGTGCTTTTGGGTTGTGATGGTGCTGTTTGGCTTTTGCTGGGACTTGCTTCAGCGTTTTATTAACACTTAACTGCCTTCCTGGGCACCTTGCAGCAGTCCATCCGCAGGATATGTTGCCTGTACCCTGGCTTTTTGCATATCTGTCTGATGTGTCATTTCTCCACTCCCCTCCCCATACCCCCCCCCCTCCCACTCCACCCACCACCCGGCCCCCTTTTCCACTTTGGTCTCCTGTTTAAATCCCATCCATGCTGGCCTCTGCCCCACCCTTCTGTTATATTTATAATTTTAGTGTAAGGTTTAGGGAAAATCTGCTTGCTTGTTTTATACCATTGCATCTTTCTTGTACACCAACTCCCAATCATGATTGCCTGGCCTGTGTTAAGACTTTAATTACAAACACGGTGCGTCTTGCTTGTGGAGTCTTGTTACTGTTGTTACTTTGTAATGCTCGTGGTAGCATGGAACTCTGTATCCACTTTGTTGTTTGGTATGGCGCAGCCTTCAAAGCAAATGGGTCTCGTCAAACCCATCGGTCTTCTTGACTGGATTATTCATTAAATGCATATATCCTAGTAATGCACATTTGTCCAAAATTGTTTCTGGGCATAGTGAAGCTGGAGGATTCTGCCAAGCTGTTGTGAAGTCTTGTTCAAGTACCGACTGTCCTGTGATGATCTCGAGATGTGTTCACCAAGGAACGGTCGGCCTGCATCTTAATGTGGTTACTTGCAGGTTCCAGAAATTCGCTTCTTAATTTTACCTGGGAATTTATTTGGCATTGATTATTTATTTATTTTCCCCACATATGGAACATTATTAATTTGTTTTTGGTATCGCGTGTGGGTTGTTTGGAGGGACTTGGCTGAATTCGCTTCTGGCTGGCAAGATGGTTCTTATTCATATTCTTTGAGGAAGTTCGGTGTGTCAGCACTCCGAATCTGCACGAGCCTTTGTTCACTGCTATTGTGATTGTACATATGTGGTAGCTGGTGCTGCTTTATTTCCAGTTAGCTATTGACTGTTCACTGTTCTAATCACTTCATCTTTTATGACCCATCCTCTTAACTCTTCTTTCTTCTTTCACACCCGCTTTTTCCTTATATTTCTTCACTCTTATCTCCGCCACCTACCCCCCCCCTTTTCTCCAATGTTGTTCTTTTATCCTTTTACCTGTTTCCTTTTGTCTTTGCTCCTTTGGCCCTGTCCCTACTGTTTTTTGTTTCTCTGGCCCTGTCCCTTGGGTGGTTGCGGGCACAGGCCTCCTGAGCGAGGCCAATCATGGCCATGTGACTAGCTATAGCTTTCTCCGACACCCTGTACACCAACGAAGCTTAGAGATTCTGCAAAGGTGCAAAGAGGACCCTGACAGTAAGGCACTCTCCTCCCTCAAGGATGCTTACTCTTGCTGTAGCCTGTGCCTCAATGTTTGCCTTGCCCTCATCCTGGCCTGTAACTTTGCTGTGCACGGGCCACACACTGCAACCGCTTTGGCTGACTTTACCTGCGCTTTACATCTGCAGGCCTTTCCACATCCACCGTCTTTTCCAGCTCATACCACCACCACCACCACCATCTTGATGTGTCATTCTTGTTTTCATTGAATTTCATGCCTGATTTCCCATTCAACAATGAAACTGCAAGTTCTCACCAACTTTAGGCTCAGTCACAAAAGCTGGAAAAGAAAATTGAACTCTTTAACCACATTACTAATGTTCAATGTTCTGGCTGTCTAAAACTGCACTTAAGTGTTGGAGCATGCCTTGGAGCATGCATGCCATCATGCCGTTTCAATGTCTGGTACAACGTGGTTGCATTAGTATTATATCAGATAGTATATCTATGTTGTGTCATATAAACACAGGTTACATGCCTCGTGTTATGTCACCTAATCGGTACAATCAACATGTTTGTGTTTAGTATTGTTGCATTGAGCTGATGTTCAACGACTTATTATTAATCTCTTATTAATAACATCCAAAACATATTTTACCCTGTTGGTCATTGTTTTTTTAAAAAAATTTTTAACTTTTAACTTGTACCTCAAAGGAAAGAATGTGCAATTAATTGTTTTTTTTTACCAGAACGGCTCTCGGTAAAGCGCAAACCTTCTCCAGGCTGAATAGTTTACGTTTTGTATCCCAATGATAGGCCGGATCTGCATCCGGACCTGCGAATATCTGATCATCTTGTTCTTGTCACCGACCCAACTCGTCCACCAAGTTTCTTTATAAATCCACAACTTTTTGAGCTATCATGTTTTTGGCCCTTTGTCTCAACGGTGAAGAATTACTTTGAAAAAATAAAAAAATTTCCAGTTTCCTGATCTGGATCTGGATCTTCACCAACATCGAATCCATTTGTTCTGATCACACACCCAACCTGTCCATAAAGTTTCGTCCATAACTTTTTGAGATATCCTGCTCGTAAACAGGCAAACGGATGAAACCGTAACCGCTGCCCACCTTCGGTGGTGGTGGTAACGACGAGGTAATTCTGATGATTGTGATATTCTTATAAAGCAATTCTCTTGTAAAATGCTTCAGAATTTTGATTTAACTCCAGTACTGTGTTTTTACCGTGAACTTCAATCTGCTCAAAAATCATGGGTTAATCTCGTACAACCTACTCGTGGTGCAACGTAACCGTATCGGTGCTTCGTGAGTTGGTTTGATGGAAAAACAAGTTTAACTACTTGTCATATGATCTGATATGCAAATTGCATTGTTGCGAAAAAGGGTGGGGGGGGGGTGGGTGGGAAGTACATTCTCGATAAAGTTTCATAGCATCGAGAGAAAACGTGGAATTGAATAGACAGTGTGACATCACAACAAAGGCGTGTTGATACCCGTGATGAAAGGGTAACACGAGACTGTGTTCATCTTTTTGCGTAACTCATTTCGTTCGATAAAAAGAATTTGATTTTTCTTTGCACTTAACATGCAAGTTAATTAATTTTTGTATACTTAACTTGTTTTAGTTCCTTTTTATGATGCTTTTTTTTTTCTTTTGTCTTTGAAGCATGGCTTCAGTAACACACAACCTACTGCATGGGTGGCATGCCTGTTCCCTTTACCTCCACAACGAGTCTTTTCGTGTTCCGTGATGCTTTGGCTGTTTGAGTAGCATTTGTGGAATTTGTATTACATTCGTATACTGACATGCTTAGTTGCCCCAGCTTGCCATCACTGTTAGTGAAATGCTTATTCCTGTGTACCTGGATTGTGTTGATATTCATTGCACATGTATCACAGGCACGCAACAAAAAGGCCAAATTTCAGGACCAAATGTCCAGCGACGACGCAGCTCTGGAAGGACTCAACAGTAAGCATGGGATTTTAATTGGGTGGGTTGGATGACTGGGGAAGTTGTCGATTAAATTAAAATGGCATCATTACTTCGTTTGCAGCATGTGGCTGCTCATCCGCATCGTTGCTGGGACTGATGCAGGGCTCCCTGTCGGTGAGAGCAATAATTAGGAATTTAGCCAGGGTGTTCGCCTTCGCGAACATCTTTGTTCACGCGAACGTCTGCAGCTTCGTGAAGGACACCGTGGGATATTTGATTGATGTCCACCAGCTACTGCCAGCAGACAGGACAGCCAGGTTTAACGTCCATCCGAGAGCATTTTTATCTCCACCAATTAACTTGCAAAAGCTTTTTGTGAATCTCACCAAAGCATTGGACACCATGGGTGGTTGGGTTGTGGCAGTGATTGGAAATGTTTAGCTGCCCTGATAGTTATGAGTTATGAGTCCTGAATGAATTGCACAAGGGCATGGTCAGAAGAGCCATTTGAAATGGGCAATGGTGTTTAGATAAGCAAGACTATATGTTCGTGCCAACGCTCTTCTCACTGTTTCTAACTGCCATGTTTATGGGAGCAACGAGCACATTACCCGTAAGGTGATTGCGTCACCCACCTACATGATGCCACGCATGCACACACACACACACACACAACACACACACACACACACACACACACAACACACACACACACACACTGTGGCCAATTACATTTCTCCTGAGTAAATTACACATGCAGTTCTGATAACTCCTTAACCCCCCTCCCATTCCGGAAGTCCTCCCCTCTCCGTCCACTCCCCAAAGCTTCTACTCCCCCCCAACTCTGTCCCATCTTTTGCTTGACCTCACCCTTCCCCTGCCAACCCTAAGACATCAATCCCCTCCCACTTCAAGCCTTCAAACCCCTCTCCACCCCCCCCCCCACACACACAATTCCTCAACCTACCCCTTCCAAATCTGTCCATCTTTACTCTACCCCCTCACCTTCCCTTCTCCACTGATAAAAGCAAACAGGTATTCCCACATCGAAACAGCGGAATAATTTCGTGCTCTCCGCTCCCCGATCATGCGATCAACGACTCCACAGAAATCCTTCACGGTCGCCGCCTGTCCAACTCACGATTTTAAGAGAAAATAGTCGGAAATAATAGCAAGGACCTACATAACCTCTTCAGTAAAATTGCTGCTTGAGAAAATGCCACATGGTTACCTGGGCAGTATATAAACAACAGAACGCTGCCTCGATCGCTGAAGCCTGTCTTCACAAGGCCTGTGACTCCTATCGGTTCAAAATCCTTTCAACTGTCTTTGTTCATTTTCCACTGAAGGGATATTTTTTAGTGAGGGCATGGCAATTGTGTATAGCTCCGAGAATGTATACGACTTCACATCGCAATGAGCACCGAAATGGCAGCTGTAGTGTAAAAATCGTGAGCTTTTATTCATACACGATTGAGCATTTATGTCTTACAACAAGGCTGACTTGCAGAAGATTGCTCCACTGCCTTATGACAACAGTAGCAGCAGAACATTTTAGTCTTACGAGCCTACGGAAGAATGTAGTTTTCTTTCGAGCAGCACTGGGTGCTACTTGCATAAAACACAACAGGCGCATTGCTGGGGTCAGCAAACTGAATGCTGCGGAGTATTTCACAAATTCGGTTTGTATCGTCTCCAACAATCCCGTAGCTTATAAAGACAAAGAGAACATGGTCTCAAATCTGCACTTTGGCACATGTTGATTTGTCAATTATAAAATGTGTAAATCATCGAATATGAGTGTTTTCTCATGCATAGGGTGACGTGCTCTTGTATTTTTCAGCAATTTCTCCAGCGTGGATTTGTGCCAAGAGGTGATGCAGAGAACAAAGTAAGTGGAGCTTTGATGTGGGCACAGATTGCGAGTGCTCATACACCATGCTATCTTTTGTAAAAAGTTAGTATTTAGACT
The DNA here is from genome assembly GCA_035128595.1 of Eptatretus atami. NCBI lineage: Eukaryota > Metazoa > Chordata > Myxini > Myxiniformes > Myxinidae > Eptatretus > Eptatretus atami. The sequence goes on from CM068963.1 coordinate 59,393,989, forward strand.
GGGACCATACCCAAATTACTAATTACATCCACTTGATTTGTCACATGGAAGGCAAGAACAAACCACCAATTGTAATCTATGTAAACTCACTGCTTTGGCAGCACATACCCAACCCCCACACTTCAATATATGGTTAATATCAGATGAAATCTCATTCATTTAAGTTGAAATCAGCCACTTTAGGTTATATTTAACAGCAGCAGTCAGGAAAAAAACTGCAATTTTTTTTTCTGACAATACTTAAAACGTCTTGGTGGACTGCAAAAGGAACGCTTGTGTTTTAATGTGCATCTACCGTTGCGTATGAATGGGCCTGCGCGCAAACTTGGTGAGGGTGTGAATTTGTGCATGCGTCTACAAGTAGGTGCACCTCCACTAAGTGTGCTCGCGCATCTGGCATGTGCTTGCGCGGGGTGTGGTTGTGTGTCAGCACAAGGTGTGGTTGTGCATCTGCCCCCCTCGCCGGCACGCCCACCCCCTTTGCCGGCACGCCCATCCCCTTTGCTGGCATGCCTGCCCCCCCGCTGGCCTCCCCCCTCTCGACGGCCTGCCCCCCTCGCCGGCCGCCCCCCCGCCGGCCTGCCTCCCCCCCCCCGCCGGCCTGCCTCCCCCCCTCGCCAGCCTGCCTCTCCCCCTCGCTGGCCTGCCTTCCCCCTCGCCGGCCTGCCCCCCGCCGGCCTGCCCCCCTCGCCGTGTGTAGGGCCCCTCGTTCGCACATGTCACCCTCCTCCCGGCTTCCCCTCTCCCATCTCGTCAGCGTGGTCGCCCCCTGCCCCAGCTCCACGTTTGGCTGCACATACCCATGCCTCTGCATTTGCAGCTCCATCTGCACTGAAGCATGTCTGCAGCTATAAGAATGTGTACTTATGCTTTTGGGGTTTTTTTCTTTTTTCCCACTGCATGAAATATTGTGCATCTGCATTTATGCCTTGTGACTCTGCCTGTGTTTATGTACGTTTCCGTCTGTACTTGTGTGTTTGCATGTACACCTGTATATCTGCTGCATCTCCACGTATATCTGTAAATGTTTGTTTGGTCTGGGATCATTTGCCTCTGGATACTTGGGGATTTTTTTTTTCATGGTCATGCAGCATATTTAGTTTTGCATGAGTTCCATCCATACTATTGTGTGGTGCTTTCACTCTTATACTTTCTTGTGGTCGGTGGCACATTTTCCAGTGGTATTCTTGTTTAAAAAAAAAAAATTCAACTCCAAATGGTTCTGCTGCCCACTTGCCTTTCTCTGGTTGCACCTTTGCTGCTTGCTTCTTTGCTCTCCAGTGAATCTTGTGATGGGAAGATGGAGATAAGGCCTCAAAGTGGTGTCCAGGGCCCAGCATGGCGTGCTGGCCTCGATGACACAGCTGTGTTTGCCTTCCCTGCTCATAGCAGGCTTATGGACAGGGTCTCTGGAATTTTGATGTAAGTCTGCTGGCTACTTCCCATCTCCATTCCTCCTCTTCCCAAAGGTTTCTGGGCTTTCAATGTGGCTTTAGATGTACGAATTCCACATCGAGAATATCTGGAATTCTTGCATTTTTATGACTTTGGCACTACATTTATAGCTGACTCGGTCTTGTGTGTATTAAAACAAAGTTTTAAACTCTTGGGCCTCTTTTGCATCCATAGAAAGAAATATGATTTGTTATTTTGGAATTTTAAATGAAGATGGATGAGCACACTCATTTTGACGTCTGTCAATCTACTCATCCTTTATCCCATCAGTGTTGCAGATTTCCTTGCTCATCGGGAATATCTTTACTATCCCCAGGCAATGTTGGTTTCAACTTTCCTCTGAAACCAATTAAAGCCAAATGACGTTTGTCCTGCTCATCATCTGTCTTACTGACTATTCAATACAAATACAGCACATGCCTGATCACATCTTAAGAGTTATAATCAGTTGTATTTTGAATCGAGAATTGGTTTCCCGTAATAAAGAAAATTAGATTAATTTATAAAAAAAAAAAATTTTGGCAACAGAATTGATTTTTGTGAAAAATTGTTCCAGATAACCTCTGCAATTGCTGGACATTCCTGAGTCGTGCAAAAATTATAATAATCACAGTAATAACTAGAACGGCACTCAATAGAGTGAACACCTCTGCCAAACTGAACAGTTAATGTTTTATATCCCACTGATGAGTTGAATCTTGCATTCGGACCTCAACCACAATCGAATTGGCTTGTTCTTGTTACCGAACCAACTCATCCACCAAGTTTTGTCACAACTCGTGTCCAACTTTTTGAGAAATCGATTTTGGTCCCATCTCTCAGTGGTGAAGAATCACTAAAAAAATTTATATACGTGTCCAAAAATTATTGGATACTAGATATGGAAGAATCCAAAAAATAAAAATAAAAACCCGTTGGGTTCCTGTTGTGACAGCGGTTGATGAAAAAAAAATCATTTCAAGAAAAAAAAAGATAGCTCCAGTGAACTATACCGCTGAGGTTGTTTGCCTTGATCAAATTATTGACTGAAGAGTACTTGACTGAATCAGGAATTGATTTTTTAATAATTTTTTTCGTTGCCCAATTTGAACGAAACTTGATACTGCACACCACAGGAGAATGGTGAGTAAGGTGGCACTAAAATTTTTGCGCTATCGTGTACCGTTTTGGCTGTATTTCAGGAACATACATACATACATACATGCATACAAGATGAGAGTTTTAGTACTATATAGATAGATTTAAGATAATAAAGTTTCTCTTGTAGGATTGAATCCGTGAGGAGCATCGAGGTTTCTTTCTTATTTCATTGCAGGAAAAATAAAACTTCAAAACCAAAGCATCATGTACCAAAGGTATGGCTCTTTCCTTCATGATTTGATTCTATAGTGCTGAATTGAGAGAGCACATAGAGGGTAAAATGGTGGCACTTCAGGTGTTAACCCTTTGCTGGAGCTAAAGAGGATCTTTTGCTTCAACAAAGGAATAACAACAAAAACAGCAGCTTCTCCTTGCTTCCCACAGCGGTTTGCGTACCTCTGAATGTTCTGTTGATTCCATTTGTCATTCTACTTGATTAACACTGGCCTCCACCATTAAGACGAGTTCTTCATGTTACTGTAAAATGGTGCTCTGAAGTGGCAAAGAGGAGAGGCTGTCACCATAGCAGAGATGACTTTTTTGGAGCAGCAGAGAGTTGGAGTGGGACTGGTTTATCTTCTGTATCTTCATATTCAATAGCTCAGTCTGATCTCACTGCTTTGGAGAAAGTTTGCCTGTGGCATTTTTATAAACTCGTGGTATGATTTGTCTGAGACCACAAAATAGCACATTACCAAGCACCACACAACACGAGCTTGGTGGATATTTTAGACACGATCTGTTTGTTCATCTCATCCAAATGGTTCATTCAATGTTTTTTTCTTTTTTTTTCTTCAGCACTTGCTGGATGTTAAGTCGTTGAAGCACATGGTGAGCCTCACACTGCAAGATTGCACAACCAAGTCCTTACTGCACGTCAACAAGAAGAAAAAGCCACCAAGCATCACCGCACAGTTTCAGGTACTTTTTGGTGCATAGAAATGGCACGAAAACATAGCTCTGCAGTACATGCCTGCAAGTCCCTTCGACAACCAGCAACTCGATTGATTCCAGGGTTACTGAGACTAAGCTATGAGGAGCGGTTCAAAGAGACAGGACCTTATACATTGGAAAGTAGGCGATTGCGATGGGATCTGATTGAGATGTTTCAGATGATGAATGGTGTGGACAAGATCGGTTAAGTGGAGTTTTTATTTTTTTGTAGCAGAGTGGACAGTGTTAGGACCGTGTGCCATAGCTTGAGTGTATACAAGATGAGTTGGGACAGTTTTAAGGTCGGGGTCTTTCAGTTGGAGATTGGTTAATGTATTGAATGGTCTCCCTGGAAAGGTAGTGGCAGTGGAGGGGGTGGATAAGTTTAAATCGGATTTGAATCAGTACCTGGATACATTGGAGATATTGGCTTGTGTGGATGGTCGGTAACTTGTGTGTGGATGGGTGACGATACTGGGTTTGGTGCAGTACAGGCATGATGGGCCGGATGGCCTCCTCCTGCATCGAAGCTCCTTATGTGGATTTAACATCGTCATTTGATGCACTAATCTGTCATTAATGTATACCTGCAGATTCTTTTTTATATTCATGTCACATTGATTGATGTTTGTATGATATGCCTGATTGTTCTCTCTTGGTAGATATGTTTTTCCATCTACTATTGAATTATAGTATCACCGTAAGTGTTTTAAATCATATTTGCTGTTGAATAGTATTCCTTTTTTGAATAATTTTCACAAACAAGACTAATTGCTAAGATTATAATGTGAATTGGCAAACATTTCTTCTTCCTCCTTGTCATGATCTGAGCATCCACTCATTTTCAGACGTCCCTGAGCAAACTCCTGGAGACGTTAAATCAAGCTGAACCCTACTTCATCAGGTGCATTCGGTCCAATGCAGAGAAGGTAACGTGAAATCACTGCCAAGCCTTTGTCGTCGTCCTACTTATCTTTACGTTAATGTTTGCCACTGGACAAAGCTACACAAATGGACCTGTTTATCGTACAGCGTAAGTCTAAGTCTCCAAGCCGATCCAGCCAGAATGACCAACGAGGCCGTCTGAGATGACAGCAAAAGATGTACATTGTACACGTTAAGCATCCAGACGTGTTCGTTTTTAGGAATTGCATAAATTACTCGCTTTTCTTCACTCTTCACTTTTTGACTGTCATTGTGATCTCATGAGATCATTGTTCTCCTTTGAGGTTTGATTGAGTTTGAGGAAGTGTTCCCTATTTAAATGTTTTGGGTTGAAAATATTGACA
>CM068963.1:59398815-59449145 GCA_035128595.1 Eptatretus atami
ATTGCATTGTTTTTGCAAAATGTCTCCGACACATATTTGAAGGCAAGACAACGATACTTCTATCATTTCACAGCTTTGCAACACACAAATACGTCCCTTGGGAATGTGACAATTTGGGAACGTGGTGTATGCCTTGAGCGATCACCCTGCCCAAGAAGTTAAGCGATTATCCTTCTGGATGGGCTCGGCAGAAAACTTGAATAACCAAGTCGATCAAGTATAAATTCTCCGTGCTGAGAAACCCCTTTAGTTTCTTTCGATGCCAACATGTATAAATGGGCCTAATGTGTTGGAAGTTTATTGTCCTTGCCACAAATGTTTTTTTTTTAATTTTTTGTTTTTTTATGCTTCTGCTGATGGTCACCGGAGGCATTGTTTTTGGGTTGTGCATCCGTCCGTCCATTATTCCGCGATCGGTTTTCATTACCATGATAACTTAAGAGCTGCTGAAGGGATCTAAGTCAAACTTGGTACAAGAATGTATGATGATGCAAAGATTAACTGGTTAGATTTTTGAGTCAAAAGGTCAAAGGTCAGAGGTCATGTTAGGTAACAATTCTGTTACCGTGCCAACTTGTGAACCAGTGATTGGATTTTGACCAAACTTGATACGAGTATGTGTAATGGTGTAAAGATGAACGGATTCGATTTCGGCATCAAGAGGTCAGAGGTCATTTCAGATAAAAAAAATGTGATACTTGAGAACAGCTGAATGGATTTAAATCAAACTTGGTACAAGTATTATAATGATGTAATAATGTGGGCAGAGGCATATCGGTTGACGTCAGTGTCATTGTTTTTTTAAATTGATCTTTTTAAATTCATGTCTGAAACATACTGCGATTAAATATATTTAGAAAAGATGCACTACCCACCAATAATTGCAGTAGGTACCAAGTTGTACTCCACCAATTTTGCAACAGCAGAGAGCAGATCAAGTTTCAGGTGATATTTCATCTCTTGCCGATGGAGCTCCTCAGACCTTCGTCTTTGCTCTGGCATGTGGCTTTTATTTATTTATTCCCTACAGAACTGTAAGCCTGGTTTTGGCTTAACGGTTAAGGTAGCTGGCTTAAGACCTAAGGGCCATGATTCCGAGCCCCTATCATACCGTTAAATAATACCAGGTAGGTTGACTCAGCCTATCATCCTTCTGAGGTCGGCAAAATGAGTACGAACTTGCTGGAAACAGGGCACTGCATCAGTGGCACAGCCGTGCTCCCAGCAATGATTCAACCAGCAGTCACAGGCTGCATCCGAAATGATAATAAAAATATGGAACCGTCTTCCGTCCACATGCTGGAACAATGAGTGGAGGGAGCGTTAAACGAAAAGCACGCCATCTTTGAACCTGGATTGAGCAGGTGATCAAAGTGTTTGAGTGGTTGTATGGCCACTCTATTACTTCCGGGACAGCAACGAGACAGCAATTTTTGCCAAACTGATTCACGATCCACTTTCGGTACATGTTTTTTAGTGCAGTTTAGGTTATATTTGCATTTGAAAATGCATTTTGTTACTTATTATACATATTCATTCCTTATAAAGTTGGCATTCCTTGGTCTATTGTGAGTATCTCATTTGTTTATGATGACATATCTAAATAATCAACATTCAAGTTCATCTATTTACTTATCCTCATATTCACTTCAAAAGTGTGTTTGCTTGTTTAAAAATTAGAACGTGACTTATTTTCATGTCTTAATCATACTCTTGTAGCACTTATCTGCACAACCTGCTGCATAGTTGCTGTGGTTGACTGATGTAGTACTCGATTGTCAAAACATTCTTATGTAGTGTTATGTTTACAAAATACACATGTGGAGTGAATAGTGTTATCTTGCTGTGCTCTTAACCAGCTACCGCTGCGCTTTGATGAGCGTGTTGTACTGAGACAACTGCGCTACACGGGCATGCTGCAGACCGTACGCATCCGCCAGACAGGCTACAGTGCACGTTACACCCTGCAGGTGAGATCCCAAAGCTTTTCAGAGCCATGTGCTATACAGCACCAGACGAGCACTATTTAAAATAAAAAATAAAATTGTTTTAGATTGGCTTCTTTGATTCGGACGTTCAGAGGAAACTAATCAGTGATATTGACATTGTATTTTAATTGTTTGCTTTAGAAATGTTCCATCTTGGTAGATACGTACATGCTTTAGAAAAAAAATTCTGACAATGTGACAATTTGTTGATCTTTCCAACTGATGCAACCTTAAATTGTTGAACATGGCATTCACAACACAACTAGTCGAAGCCCGAAGCCCGTGGTGAAAAATCCCACAATATAAGAAGAGAAAAAAAAATGAAGCCTTTCATTCTTGTGTTCATTGAAAGAGCTCAAATATAGGAAGTTATATATTTCTTTAGCAGCAAATAATTTTTTTGGGAGTGATGGAGGCAGCGGCCTGATGCCTATATATATATTTTGTGTTATATATATATATATATATATATATATATATATATATATATATATATATATACATTGTCTCATTGAAAAATTTATAATTTTCCCTGAGGTTTGGATTAATTTGAAGCGGGCCAGATGGCCTCCTCCTGTGTCGAAGTTCCTTGTGTGCAACCTGAAGTCGAAGTTCCATTTAACATTTATTTTTTCTCTCCGAGGAACGTTTTTTCCGTGTTTCAGGATGGGACAGACAGACAGACAGACAGACAGACAGACAAACACAGACAACATTTGCCTATTTATATCGATAGATTGGTTAGGAACTTGGCAGTGCACTTCAAGTAAAGGTGCTGGGAAATTTGATGTTGATACCTTGAAACAGAGCATGATGTTAATTATGAAGCATAAACAGTTCTGCACACATTCATTTTGAAAATCATTATCTTTAAATAAACGTTTAAACAAATGTTTTGCCTGTTTAGCATTTCCATCTGAGCACCTAGCCCATGACGCTGGTTGAGATCCGAGGTTAAGAACCAATGCATTGTGTTGATTTGTTCTTTGTTTACTAATATCCTTGTGATTGATGTGAAAGTATGTCGATGTGTCCTAATGGTCTTACTAGTTCATCTGATATGAGTACAAATTCAACCATGAGATGTAGGCACTAGAAAATATGTGCACAACTCCTTGTGAAATGTTGCATTGACTGTTTCGAAGATTTTCTTTCCATCCTCTGATGGGTACAGGATGTTCAGATTGAACAGCTCGTTTATTTGTGGCGGCTTGAATTTTGTGATTGGTGAAAATTGGTAATTATCATAGAGTTGTGTAATATGGCTGGGACAGGGTGTGGTGAGGGTAGGAAGGTGGGGAAGGGGAGTGCAACTTGACTTGGTATTAAAATGATTGTACAGTTTTCTGTTGGTGGTGTTCTCCTTATGTTGCCTTTTTAGGTCATCTCGTTAGAGATGACCTAATAAAACCAGTCTCGATGTCCGTCCGTACGTACGTACGTCCCCATTTTTTTCTTCCGATTTTCTTGATATTTGGTATGTGAGTAGATGTCGATGAGGGGTGCACGACGGTATGACCTTTGACCCGATTGAAGGTTAAGGTCAACGTCAAGGTCACTCCAAAGTTGTGAAATCGTCAATTTTCAAAATCTATCTCCTCCGCCGTTTATTATCCGATCTTCGAAATTCCTTCGGATTCTGATAATATGGAACAATATCTAAATTTTTCGGGCCGGTTTTTTGAAATTCGTCCTGGTTATCGAGTCACGTGTCTTCAAGTTGGAAAAATCGTCGATGTGATAGTCAAAAAAAAATTCGCCCGATCTTGATGAAACTTGGTATGTAGGTTGGGTCGATGAGTGATGCACGTGGTATGACTTTAGACACGATTGAAGGTCAATGTCAAGGCCACTTCAAAGTTGCGAAATCGTCCATTTTCAAAATCTATCTCCTCCACCGTTTATGATCCGATCTTCGAAATTCCTTCGGATTCTGATAATATGGAACAATATCTAAATTTGGTTGGGTCGGTTTTTTAAAATTCGTCCTGGTTATCGAGTCACGTGTCTTCAAAGTTGGAAAAATCGTCGATGTGATACGGTCAAAAATTTCGCCCGATCTTGATGAAACTTGGTATGTAGGTAGGGGTCTATGAGTGATGCACGACGGTATGACTTTAGACCTGATTGAAGGTCAATGTCAAGGTCACCGATGCTGTAAACTGTGAAATCATCCATTGTCAAAATATCATCCGCCATTTATGACTCAGAAATGCGGTTTGATTTCTAAGGTCCGGTTTCTAACCTTTTGAAGACACATTGATCATAAATGTTCCAAATCAACCATTTTCAAAATCTATCTCCGGATAACTCAGAAATGTAGTTTTCTGAGGTTTTCTATCCTTTTTACTCCCGGGCTTTCGTCTGTACGTTGAACCAAAAGACAAGACGACATTGAAGCCATTCTAAGCCGATCAGAGATCCACATCTACAGAGCTTCAGAGATGACCGTCACCCCCAACCGGGGGTAATTTTTTTGTCAGTGTTTTATAATAAATCCTTGGCCTTGTCAAACAGGGTTTTTGGTTGCCAAGTTGACAAACTTTGACAGTTGCGTTTATTTATTTATTTATTATTTGTTTTTTTATGCAGCTAACACACCATTATCAGACCCAAGCTTGAAATATAAGGGGGCAGTGTGCAAATCAAATTTGTAAGGTGCATGAAGTGAGCACTTCACGCATCGTTCCAGTCGACACCCACCCCTTCCCTCCCCCAACCAATTGGACCTACACATGTGTCTCTGACTGGAAGGCAAAATGATGGATCAGAGAGGAGTTTGGAAATAAATACATTTTATGCAATATATTCTACATTTACTCAAGGGACAGGACATGTCTTCAGAAGGTCAGGACACTTCAAAAATGGGCAGGGAACATATGACAGGGTGGAGCACCCACCCCTCCAGTTAATTCTGGCTAAGGGGCTGAATACTATTGTGTACATGTGAATACATGCAATGCGCTTTGAAAATCTACTGGCATTTAATGATTGCCTTGCAGGAGTTTGTGGAGCACTTCCGCCTTCTCCTGCCCCGTCGGAGTGGAAAATTCCGAGATGATGCCATGGGTCTTCTGAAACGCACAGGCCTTGATCCACAGAGCTACCAACTGGGCCGTACTAAGGTATGCTGAGCTTGCCTGTATGTTTTCACGCCGATTAAAAACAAAACAAAAAAACAACCCTTGTTTAGATTTATAAGAATATTTTAACTCATCATCCTGTTGCTCATTTCCATCACCATCCTTTAAAAATTTGTCTGGGAGGTCTGTGGTTCAAACCGTGGTCTAGTCGTACCAAAGACTTTAAAAATGGTATGTGCGGCTTCCTTGTTTGACACTCAGCATTTTAAAATGATAGAGCACTGACAGACAACGCTGGGAAGGCAATGCAACCACCCAGTATAAGCCTTGCCAAGAAACTGCTCTGGCAGCACCAACGCTCTGCAAAGAGTACGGTACATCACCGTCGAAAAAATGCGAGACTAAAATTTGGCAGGTTGGACCCTTTTTCCTTTCCTCCAATTTCAACGAAAATGACAAGAATAACGTCTCAAGATATTTATCCATTCGATCAATAGTGTCTGTTATTTGTTCATTCGTCACCATCAGTTTATTCTTTCATGGGCACCACTTCATTTCCCAAAGCTGCTCCATGAGCTTCAGCCAATGTAAAGAAACATGGTAAACATGTAAGTTTTCACTATATCAGTGGCACTCAGCCTGTTTGTATGGAATACAGTTTACCACATCACGCTTGTTACGTCGCCTAACCCAAACTGATATTGAAAAGCAGAAAAGAAGAAAAGAAAACCTGAAAACCTAACCCAGACTGATGTCGCCTAATGCTGATATTGAAAAGATAAAATGACAATACATCGTCATTGCTCAATGAACTACATACAGTAATTATTATTATTATTACCCTGTGAACACGAAGCAAAAATTGTGGATTAGTAATTGGTTCTCTTTGTCTGTCTGTCTCTCCAAACGTCAGTTTATGATTGAAGAACAACTTTATTTCAATTGAATGTTATATTTTGTACATGAATCGGAAAACGAACCTGTAGGTTAGCAGTATTTTGGCTTTGAATTCGTCCCGATCGTGCGTGCGTAGAGGAGTGAGATGATCGTTTTTACTCTGTCTGCCTGTATGGCAATCAGTCAAAATTGAAAATCATTCCAAACAGGAAACACTGTTTTTAAGGATGTCATAAAGGACACAAACAACAGGCACGAAGAACTAATGTAAGTGTTAAATAAGGTGGTGTAAAAGATGCTGCATCAACGGCGGTAAACTTACGGAAAAAGGTTTCATTTTTACAACCATTGAAATCTTTATTTCATTTGAATTATACACTTGAATACTGCCGAACGCAAATAAACTTTTTGGAACTTTCAAAACCCTTCCGTTTAGCTGTACCGGGACAAAATATTACGGCATTTTATATCCTCATGACCAATCAAATTTGCCACTCACAGACCCTGGCCCATGTCCTTTTCTTGCAAGACTGTTAGGGGGTAAGGTGTTCTTTGAACTATCTCATATGATTACCAAAAAGGGATTTGTTTATTGGAGGCTTTTCCTATCTAACAGCTTTTCACGATTGGTACAATTACATTTCATACTATCCCACCTGCCCCCTCACCACCCCCATACCTCCTCCATGTATAGAACTGATGTAATTAAATCCTGGAGATAGCTTTTGCTCTAATTTCATGAATCCAAGTCAAATACATCTTGCTAAAGTGACATGTCTGTGTGTAAGCCAACGTTTTCAACAACCATGGTAATTTTGGCCTGGTGTTGACTTAATGGTTAGGGTGGTGGGCTTGGGATCGTAGAGTCCTGAGTTCAAATCCTGCTCAGCTGTTGAATTGATACAGGTGGGGTTAACTCAGCCTGCCATCCTTCCGAGGTCGGCAAAATGAGTGCCAGCATGCTTTGTATCCTGTGTCGGAGTGGCGACCCGTCCAGGATTGTGCCCAATAGCCAAGGAGACTGCTTAGGCAGCACCAACGCTCTGCACAGAGTATGGTCCCGATGGATGGTGATTTTGTGGTGTCAATAGTTTATCTTTGACTTATCACCATTTCTGTGTTTTCTTCCCCTTTTTTGTTTTACATCTTATCCAAATTACTTATGTGCAATCCTTGTTCTTAATGGAGTGCATATTTCATTGCCCTTATGGAAAGTTTAGTAAACCCCGTCGTCGTATGATGCCGTCGTCTGCCTGATTCGCCAAATTCTCAACTGCTCAAAGGTTTCCTCATTTGTGATATTGTGTTCACACAGATGGCTTTCAATGAGTGACATTCCATGTGATCAATGGCTTTCTTCTTTGAGACGGGCATCTTTTGCCATTAAGATTATTTCCTTGTTCTCCAAATGGATGAAAGTACAGTCAGACCCCGTTTTTCATGGATTCCAATTCGCAGACCCTCGTATTCGTGGTTTATAAAATGCGACCTGCTTTGACATTCAGGCCCTGTGCTTCGTGTATTCGCGTTTTTTTTTTTCTTCTTTCTTTTTTCACGGGATATTTGATTTTCCTTCATGAATCACTAACTGCCAGGAACCTATCCCCCTGCCCCCCTTTTTCCCCCATTGAAACGATGCCCTGCTATTTGCGGATTCGCTGTTCATAGCATTTTTCAGGAGCGTATCCCCCCGCGAATAGCGGGGTCCGACGGTACTATATTTTATTCCTTCCATGTTTGTCGTCTGTTGTTGTCTTTGCAATGAGTGTAATCGCATTTTGTGATGTTTCAATTCTGCCGAAGGTATTTCTCCAGGAGGCTGAGCGACAAAGGCTGTTGGAAAAGCTTCATGCTGAGGTTTTGAGGTGTATTGTACTTTTACAAAGGTGGTGTCGCATGTGCCTCGACCGGAAACGTTTCCTGTGTGCACGCAGTGCTGCCATTTGTATCCAGGTTCGTTTCCAGTGGTGTCATTTATGAATTCTGAAATGAATGCTTCTTGTTGATGTGATTGTCTCTGGACCATGAAATGTTGATAAACTCAAAAGGAAGAGACTTGTGTTGTCGTTTTTGTTTTATATTATTAGTAGACTGTACCTTTTTCTTTTTTTTTTTTCTTTTTTGAGTTTCTGTGAACCTCGTGGTAAAGTAACATCTCTGGATGTTGTTGGAGAACCACCTCAGCGTCGTCGAGTCTGGCGTTTTGCTCAGGCTGACTGAAAAGGTCTTCAAGCAGCCATCAAACTTCTAAACTGGTCTCCCATCTCTACTTTCTCTGACATCAACTCATCCTAGCAATTCTTTCAAAGAAATTTGCTCTCTCTCTCATGCACATATTTATCCCTTCTCGTCTTCAGTTGTCCTACCCTTCCACCCGCCCATGATACACTGAAGCTTGTGGTGAGGCTGCTCCTGTTTTCCCAACAATGCATGGAGGTCCTCGATGCCAGACATATCAGAGCCATCTCCCAAGACATATCGTGTGCTTTCGATACTGTCTGGCACCCTGCCCTGCTCACTAAACTTTCTTCCTATGGTATCCAAGGCAATCTCCACTCATGGCTCACAAACTTCCTCTCCTGTCACAGTCAACATGTGGCCCTTCATGGAATTCTCTCATCCCCTCTTCCTGTCCAAGCTGGAGTTCCTCAAGGCAGTGTTCTGGGCCCTGTGCTTTTTCTCATTTTCATGAATGATCTCTCCAACTCTCTGGAAAATCCTTTTTATCTGTTTGCTGATGACTCCACCCTCTGCCGTATCATCGGCAAGCAACAAACAGCTTCTTCGCTCTCTGCAGATCTGGATAAAATCACAAGCTGGTCCAACACGTGGAACATTTCTTTCAATCCTGACAAATCTCACACTCTCACTATGTCTTTTCGAAAGGACCACGCACAAAGCTTTCATCTGCGGCCTGATGGAGTACTGCTCTCCCCTCTGGGCTGGTGCTCCCGCCTCTCACCGTTCTCGGCTTCATGCTGTGGAAACCAAGGCATTTAAGATCATTGGTATCTCCTGTGATGAGGCCGAGTTTTGGGTTTCTCACTCTCTCACCACAGGCAGATCGGTGAGCTTTCTGTCTCCTACAGTCTCCACTACGGCCTTGTCCTCCCTGCTTTGTCTGCTATCTGTCCTGCCCATATTTCCACAGGGCGCTCACGATCCGCCAGCAACCCCCTTCTGGTTAAACTGCCAAAATCAAGAATCACTTCTCGCCTTCATTCTTTCATTCCTCTTTTTTTTGTCCCCTGCCTTTGGAATAAACTGCCACACTCTTCAATCCCACTCTTCCCACCAGCTCTTCAAAATAGCTGTTCACCTCCATCTCTTATCTTCCCCCATCCAAAACCATGATTTGTTTTTTTCTACCCCCGTTAATCCACCCCAAACCCACCTCCTCCTTATTCCTTTCTTTCCTTCCTGAAAGGCCCTGAAGTTTCCATCTTGTTTTCCCCGTGTCCCTCGCCTCATCCCTCTCCCTTCCACAGTTCTCCTTATGTGTCTGTTCCCCACTGTTTTGTGCTTCCCTCTCCCATCCCTCTTGTCTCCTGCTCCCCTTGTTATACGTTCTGTGTGTTAGCTCTTGTACGAGCCTTGACATTATATTAAAAAAATTAACATGCTTGATTTGCGTTATGAAATTACTGAAACAGTCTGAATGTTCATTTTAAACTTTTCAGCGTTGTTGGCGTAAAAAGCTCTTGGTTTCCAACATCATCCGGTTGCAAGCTGCTTGTAAGGGTTCACTACAACGGAGCAGGTAACAACACAGTCAAGACTATAATAACAGCAAGTGGGAGATAATGCAAAAATAATACTTTGAAATAATGAGTCATTTCCTGTTTAGGGATGGCAATTGTTAATTTGTCTTTTTGTTGAACTGCCACCATGTCGCAAGGAAAGATTTTATTTATGATGGCAACCTGGCTGTAATTAGGAGCATAATGTGAACTCTCGTGCATGACTTTGAAACTATTTTTCAATTGTATTCATTGTACAATGGATGTTTTTCATCAGGTGCAAAGAATTGCTGCTCCAAAGAAGCAGGCAGCAAAATATGGTGCTCGAGGGCAAACATCCCAGCGAACATCAGACAAATGATGAGAATGCTGAACTGGCGAAAGACAAACAGCAACCTCCGAGCCAAAATGGTGGAAGCCCTTGTTCAAACGTGAACTCGTCTATGTTGAACAGCACCGATAAGCAAATCAAGAATGACACTGCCGATTATTCGGAGCAGCTCTTTATCTCCAGTGGAGTTGAAGAATCTCCCGAGCCCCAAAGTAGTGATAGTGTGACACGTCAGGAACGTCCTCGCTCTCTTCTGCTTGACTCTGAGAAAGCACGGGCAAGAAGGCAGAACAACCGACAGAGGGAACTTGATCAAGCCGCTTACTCCTTAGAATATAGGCGGCAGCGTTCTGGAAATTCTTGCCCATCACCGACAGGTGCTTTGGCCATGGTCAAGGAGCCATCCCCATTTACAGTCTCACCACAGAACGATGTCAGTAAGATCTCTGATTTTGAAGGGGTGACCTCTGAATCAAAAAGCTACTTTGGGAATGAGAGCCCCTTGCCAGGTGTATCACAAAGGAAGCCAAGGATTACTGGAGGAAGCTCAAATGTGTCTGGCAAAAATGTGCCATTGTCACCAGTTGTTGCAAACACAGAATTGAAGCTATCAACCACTGAGCAGGAAGACTCTACACCTGGAGACTTTCTGCAAAGTCCATCAAAGGAGGAGGCAGTTGGTGAACTATCTCCTACAGGTGGGAGTCAGGAAGATAACATGTCATCTTTGTCTGATTTTGACAGCCTTGAACCTTCGGAAACAAAAGCCGAAGGTGATGCCCTCAGTCCAGATGACATTGCAAACCGTGGAGAGTTGTTCAGCAATGACTCCAAGCAAAAGATGCTTCAACAGCTGGAAGAGAGCAGCCATGCAGTTCAGGAGCGGCAGCAATGGCGACACCTCGAGCATCAGTATGATTGTCAGGATATTATGGCAGTCATGCGTATGCAAAAGAACCAGCTTACACGTGTGCGTCTAAATTTGCAGCGCCGTCAAGAAGAGTTGCTCGCCCCTCAAGAGAATAAGTTTTTACAAAAGCGGATCAATGACGATGGTTTTTTCTATCAGGGTAGCAAATCATTGGCTCACTCTCAACCTGTGAGTATGGAGCGGCTGCCTGGAACCGGTGCCGGCAGCATGGGTCATTTACCATTAGTCGGTGAATGTTTGGCTCATGCTGAAGGCCAAGATGAGTGCATTCAAAACTCACGGACTATACAGCGCTCCCACAGTGCGCGTGTCAGCAGCACATCTGATCCACGTGGGCCACCATTTCAATCCAATAGCTGGCTTCTTCATCAAACTGAGCAACTGGGGGAAACCACAAGGCCAAGCCGCTATGGAAAGCAACTGCGCAAAAAGGGTTTTCTGCATGCCAGTGAAACTAGACTTGCCGATATCGAAGACCGAGAGCAAGTTGACGATCAATGGTGAGTTGTGTTTGGGATACAGTTTATTTAATTCCTCTTATTTTTCCTTGCCTTAATTGGAGCTTATGCACTGCTCGAACTATGTCATGGCTGTGCCAGTCACATTTTACATGGAATGCTGCATGCATATCTCAATCCTTTTTGGCACTTGTGGATGGAAGTGGGAGCCTTTGTTTGTTTATTGGAAATCGGAGCTTGTTGGCATTCCCATCTGAACCCCCGGCTCATGCTTCAGGGAACCAGGCTAAAATCCCATGTTCCGTGTGTTTGTCCATTGTCTACCAATGTCCTTGTAATTTGTGTGAAAGTATCGAAGCTATACTGACGTATTTGTCCTTCATGTCATTTGATGTGCAAGTTCACTGCAAGCCTTAGATTAATGTAAAACAATTGTAAAAGAACAAAAACAAGTTTAACTCCAAAGTAGATGGCCCAGATTATTTGCAAGAGGGGATAGTTTGTTTTCTTTATTTATTTTCGGGAGAACCAACAGGCCCTCGTTATTACCCTCAGCCCCTATCACCAGGCAACTTCTCTTCATTTCCTTTGATAAGCAACAGTGCTCACGTTGAACAAACACTGGAAGATAAAAAAAATCCGACCCTGGCTTTTGTGCGCTGATTAACCATGAAGCTTTGAACAGTTTCTTGCCTGCTTCCTGGATGTAATCTGTTCCATTTAAAGCTGGTATATGTCGATGTCATAGTCATTGGATTTATCTGTGCGTTTGTTCATTTTGTAAATCAAGTGAACCCTTTCCTGCTACCACATACTTCATTCACACCGTTCACTCTTCCTGTTCTGAAACGGCTTGTGCATCACTTTCTCCAACCCTAAGCCCCACCTTCAACCTGAAGGCCGGTGAAGTGTTCCTGTGGGATGCTTTCCCAAGTCATCCCATTGGGTGGAACAGTTGTCTGGTGATGTCATCACATTCCCAGCACTCTGTTATCATGCTCCCGGCCACCTGAAACAACGAGGAAGACAAAACGGTGGATACAGCAAAGGCCATGTCTTGTTTATGTTTCTGGACTGAAGAGTTTCTGGTGCTTTGGGTGGAATTGAATATGCAAGCTGAAGTAGCGCCATATAAAAGGAATTAAAATGTGTTTTTCTGCATTTCAGCACAGCTGTTATCCAAGAAAGTGCCTGTTCTGTGAAGCATTGCCAGGATATAAATCAAAAGGTTAAATGTTCATGTAATGAACGGCCACGGTAGGAAAACCAGGGAAGCACCAAAAACCAGTAATTTCTGTGATCAACCTGATGCCTTTCTTGGTAACGAACCTGCGACAGATCATCTTGTGTACGTAATGTTATACAATCATGTTTCCCCTCAGCTTATGAGGAAGTAGAAACAGTCGCTCTGCTTGCAGCTTAGCTTGGAACACATCAGAATAGTTACACTCCTCGGAATGGAATACTTTTCAGTGTGAACGAGCCATTGTTCTGGTAGTTTGCTTGTTAACCATTTTGCATCATTGCGAAGCCGTTTGTCTTGTAATCACAATCCATGACTTTCAAAACGAGTATAAATGCTAAATGAGGCATTTTGCACATGAGCTGTATGTTTTCAGTCACTCTGTTCTGCTCGCCGGGCACTTTTAACCTGCCGTGGCTAGCGTGAAATCGATAACTCAAATCGTCTTTTAAACATAATTTTCAGCATTTAGATGAAAGAGTGGAAATTTCGAAATGGTTAACCATAATTGTTCTGTTCCTGAACGCAAATCGAACTCGCGGAAATGTAGGAAATACGAGAAATATCCGTGGATGAGAGGAGTCGGGTTCGTGCCATTATCTGTTCTTACAATCAGCTCGTGGCGGCAGTGGTGATAAAACGCATACATGAACGGACTTCACTCCTTTCACCAATGGATGCAAAAATGTTGTATAATTTCTCTTGTGGCTTTGGAATCAAACAACAAAAAAAAGAAGTGTATTTATAATGGCACTCGCAGCTCATACAACTCCCCCTCCCAGTCTCACCCCTTCCTCCCAAACATGATGAATACCAGACTCTGTGTTGTCACGGTTCGAGCGTCTGCTCTGAGTCTGGGAGATCGGCGGTTCAAACCCCAGCCGAGTAATACCAAAGACTTTAAAAATGGTTTGTGCTGCTTCCTTGCTTGACGCTAATCATTTAAACAGATAGAGCATGGACAATTCCCACCAGTTAATTTTTTTTTTTTGGATACCATGTCGAGGCTCATGGAAGAGCTAATACACAGAAACGTATAACAAGGCAGGAGACAAGAGGGTTGGGAGAGGGAAGCACAAAATAGTGGGGAAAAGAGACAATAGGAGATCTGTGGAAGGGAGAGGGATGGGGTGGGGAACATGGGGTAAACAAGATGGTACAACGGGCTTTCAGGAAGGAAAACGGAATTTGAAGGAGGTAGGTTTTGGCGTGGATTAATGGGGGTAGTAAAGATCAAGATTTTGGGTGGGGAAAGACATGAGATGGTGGTGAATAGCTGTTTGGAAGACCTGGAGGGAAGAGTGGGATTGAAGAAAGTGTGGGACTTTGTTCCAGAGGTGGGAAAAATAGAGAAATGAAAGAGTGAAGGTGAGCAGTGATTCTTGATTTTTGGCGGACCTTGAGTGCCCTGAGGAAATATATTGGGGACAGATCACAGAGCGGGGCAGGGGGGGGGGGGGGAGCAAGGCCAGAGGGGAGATGGTAGAAGATAGAAAGACCACCAACCTGCCTCCGGTGAGAGAGAGTGAGAGATCCAAAGACTCACTTTCATCGCGGGAGGTACCAATGATCCTGAAAGCCTTGTTTTTCGCAGCATGAAGTCGAGCTAGGCATGAGGCAGGAGCATCGCCTCAAAGTGGGGGAACAGTACTCCATCAGACTGCAGATGCAGGCTTTGTATGTGGTCAGGAGCTCAGGTGTGCCAAGGAAGGACTTTGCACGACGTAGGATGTCCAGTCGGCGACTGTCGTTGGAGGCCATCTTGGAGATGTGGCTTTCCCAGGAAAGATCGTGGCAGATAGTGAGACCCAAAAGCTTGAATGAAAGGACTTCTTCAAGAAGATTGTTGAGAAAGTAGATGGAGGGGGGGGGGAGGGGAGGGTTTCCAGCCGGTCCTTTTGGAGAGACATGGTGCGGGTGTGAGATTTCTCAGGATTGAAAGACATATTCCAAGTGTCTGACCAGCTTGTGATTTTATCCAGGTCTACAGAGAGTGAAAAGGCTGCTGACTTCCGATCAGAGGGATGAGAGATGGTACGGCAGAGGTGGAGTCATCAGCAAAGAGATAAAGAGGATTTCCAGAGAGTCGGAGAGATCATTGATGAAAACAGAAAAAAGCACAGGGCCCAGAACACTGCCTTGAGGAACTCCAGCCTGGATGGGAAGAGGGGATGAGAGAATTCCATTAAGAGCCACGCGTTGACTGTGACAGGAGAGGAAGTCCGTGAGCCATGAGTGGAGATTGCCTTGGATACCATAGGAAGAGAGTTTGGTGAGCAGGGCTGGGTGCCAGACCATATCGAAAGCTCGCGATATGTTTAGGGAGATGGCTCTGATCTCATGTTTGGCACTTCGGACAGCCATCCATTGTTGGGAAAGCAGAAGCAGTGTGACCTGGTCTAAATCCAAATTGATGATCGGAAATCAGGCCATTGGAGAAGAGGAAGGATTTGATGTCGGAAGTGATGATGGATTCCATGACCTTGCTGATGATTTGGAACAGGCTGATTGGTCTGCAGTTGCAGGGATCAGTTTTTGCACCTTTTTTATGCAGAATGGTAATGATTGCTGATTTCCAAGCAGATGGAAGATGACCTTGAATAGAACAGAGAGGTGGTGAGCAAAAGCAGCAGAGCAGGTTTTTAGAACACGTGGGCTGATGCCATCTGGATCGGTTGCAGAATCTGAGTCAAAGTTTGACAGCAAGCTCTTCACCTTGTCAGGAGAAAAGAACACAGAGTCCAGGAACAGTTGTGTGTGACTGGGTAAGAATGGTACAGAAAGCAATGGGTTTGGGACACAAGATTTAGAAGCAAACACAGGGTTTAGGCCTTCAGCCTTTTCGCGTGCAGTGTCAGCTGTGCGGCCATTTGAAGTAATGGGTCGGATGGAGAGGGAACATACACCTGAAAGAGACTTGGACACCAGTGATCGGTCCAGCACTTTTTTCTATCTCTCTATCGAGTGCAGCCCGTGGCTGCTGGTTGCATCATTGGTTGGGACGCGGCTATGCCGCTGATGCGTGTCCCCCTTACCAGTGCACTGGTACTCATTTTTCCAACCTTGGAAGGATGACAGGCTGAGTCAACCTCCTGGTGTATTAATTCAGCGGGCCAACGGGGCTTGAACTCAGGACCCTAGGATCCCAAGCCGCCACCCTAACCACTAAGCCAACACCAGGCTTACTTTTTTCTATGATATACGTACATACATTTGCCTTTTTAAAAAAAAAATACAGTTGGGTTAATTAACTGAAACTTTGTACAAGTCATGGTGTGATAATGCCGATTATTACCCATGCATGCTGAGTCAAAACTATGTCCTGCCTGTCTTGGCCTCAAAAATACAACATTGTTACATAATCTTATGTAGGAAAAAAAAAGTATCCTTCATTGGACATTTTGTAGCATCATGGCATTGTGTCTAAGAAGTTAATTCTTGAAGAAGTTTTCTGTAAGGCTCACTTGGCTGGGTTTAAGGGTTGTGGAGTAGCGGCTGAAACCCAAATCCTATCCAGGTTACTCCTGATGACTCCATCTTTGCTCTTTACTTCTTCAGGTTCGTTCTGATGACTTAACTCCAATGCTGTATTTGGTCTTCCGTTTGATAACTGTAATGGTATTCAAAACGAGTCGCTTATCAGAACTGAGAAATTCCTCAAAGGATTTTAAATTCCCCACTCTACTCTTTGAGCAGAACGAGGAGCGTGTCCTGGTCTGCTTGGTGATAAATTCTCGCAAAAAAAAAGCCCAGATCTTGGTTTTAATTTGACTTTGACTTTGCCACACAGCATTTTTGTGCAATTGCTACTTCCGGCCAAAGATCCATTATACATGTATGATATGAACAAATTGTTGGTAATATAAAAATGCCTGCTTGGCAGTCAAACAACATTGAAAATCATTCCAAATACGAAACTTACTATTCTTAAGGACGTCATAAATGACACAAACAACAGGCATGAACTATAAGGGCACTTGGTAGAGCGCATAGCTCTGCCACGCAATGCCTGACCAACGAGAGCATATTGCTATCTCGTACTATATCGTTTTTGGCCCTATCAATGGTGAAGAATCGCTTTAAAAATTAAATAATTCTCGTATCCGGATCTTCACCAAAATCGAATCAATTCGTCCTTGTCACACACCCAACCTGTCCATCAGGTTTCATCTGAATCCGTCCACAACTTTTTGAGATATCATGCTACGTATCGTTTTTGGCACTGTCTCTCAATGGTGAAGAATCACTTGAAGAGTTCTCGTAGTCTGATCCGGATCCGGATCTTCACCAAAATGTAATCAGTTCGTCCTTGTCACACACCCAGCATGTCCACAAAATTTTATCCGGATCCGTCCACAACTTTTTGAGATATCCTGCACACAAACAGACAGAAAGGGGTGTAAACATAACCACCTTCACCTTCGGTGGCGGAGGTAATAACTAATGTAACGTGATAGATAAGGTGGTGGAATAGACACTGTATCAATGGCAGTAAATTCACTGCGTCAATGGCGCTAAATTCTAGGATTTATTTATTTGACTTTTACAATCGTTATTTTATTTAGATTGAATTCTATACTTGAACACTGTCGAACACAAATCACCTTTTTTGGCACTTTCAAAACCCTTCCGTTTAGCAGTACTCGGACATGTTAAATTGGGTGTTGTATAAGGGTGATTTATTTCAAGACTGCTTCAAGCTGCCGAACTTCCAGAAATTTTTTAAACGATCTTTAAAATCATTATTTTATTTAAATTTAAGCACATACTTGAACACTGCTTGGGGTAACGTCTTCTATGAACTCTCTAGTTCTTGTAATAAAACCTCTAATGCTTATGGTAATGCATTTGTTTGTAATCATTGTGGTGTTACTCATTTGCTGTTACTCAGGAGGTTAAGAGAAGGTCATCAGATTGGTCATCTGAGCTCACATTATTAAGTGCTTTGGTCTTGGGCCTGGCTAATTGCAACCTGGAGCTAGATGATTATGAAGCCCAACTACAATTACAGTTTGTGTTTTTACTTGTGAACAACTTGAGTTGCTCTGTTACGGTTGATTTAATATTGAAAATGTCCATGTGATGTGCAATTGCTTGTTTGGCATTATCTTTCAGTTCATCATCTCCGGTTTCACCACCGTTGTCGCCCATTGGAGTGAAATTCGACGAGGTGAGCATACAACTTATTGATTTACTTTGTGTTTGGAAGTAAAGCTTGTTCAATTCTTCTGTAGCTAATCACCTGTTGTATAAACCTGGTATTCACTTAGCGGTTCAGGTGGCTGGATTAAGATCTTAAGGTCTCGAGTTTGAGCCCCTGTCGAGCCGTTGAAATAACGCCAGGTGGGTTGACTCATCCCGTCATCCTTCCGAGGTCGGCAAAATGAGTACCGGCTTACTGGGGTAATAAGCCATTCGAGTATCCTGCATTGGAGTGGCGACCCGTCCAAGATTGTGCCCAATAGCCCAGGAGACTGCTTCAGCAGCACCGACGCTCTGTACAGAGTATGGTCCCAATGGATGGATGTTGTATCCTGAGTCGGAGTGGCGACCCATCCAGGATTGTACTCGTTAGCCAATGAAACTGCCTCAGCAGCTCTGTGTGCCTCACCGTGTGAAAGGAATGGGTTGGTTTTTGGTTAATCACCTGTTGTAGGAATCTATCGGAATGGTCAGTTGACATGTGTAGTACGAGTCATATGTGCATCAACTCCAAGCAAGTTAATCTCCACCGAGTGCAGGATAAACGATCTTCCACGGTCAGAAAACGCCGGCTGGGCATGACACGCTCCAACTTCCTAGTACAGAAATCGCAAGACATGCCGAGCGACGAAGAAGATCACACTTTTCCTCCTCAGATGGAGGGAACAAAGATGGTTAGTGTCAACACCAGTGGCCCAATCCTTCGGAAACCTGATCTTAATGATTTACATTGAGCACCAAAATCCAGGATGACTGCTGCTCACCTCCACTCCTTTGTTCCCCTCATCTCCAGCTTGAGGAATTGCTTTCCTGAATCAGTTAAATCCTGTTCTTCCCTCCAAGGCTTCAAATTTGCACTGCACCACCATCTAAGCTCATCCTACATTCCGATCTACGATCTATTCTTCCCCCATTAACACCCACTCCCCAACCCGTAACCAACCCCTCTCCTTGCAAGTTACTGTTTGTTTTATTTTCTTCCCTCTCCCCCTAAGTTCTTCCTTTTTTCCATTCCCCTTGTTGCATCCACCTGTTGTGCCACTGTGGAGTTCATCTGACAGCAGTGACGATCAGTCGCTGCTTCATTTCCAATCCAGTCATTGCTTCTCCATTCCATCATGTTGCTGCTTCTCCATAAGGCCAGATTGTAATAAAAACAGTCTTAATACCACGGAAATGATACGACATTGTGCATGCACATTTGCTTTTGTGGTGAGCTTGTTGTTGGAAATTCTGATTTGGAACAGTTTATTTTGTTTGTTTTGCTCGGCCGATTGCTTATTTATTTATTTATTTATTTTTATATATATATAATCCCTGTGATATAAGATCACGTTTTCACGTGGTCGATGAAATCTCCACACCATGTTTTTTTAGTCTTTTTATTTTTTTTTTGTTTGGTTTTTTTTCTGCTACCTTATGATGAAACTTTTTTTTCTTCCATAGACTCAGAAAGCAGAGGTACCTCATGAAATCTGGGGCATGCCTGTAGAGTGGGATGAAGGATTCCAACTTGTAACGCCTGCCAGCATTACTCGGACTCAGACTAAAGGTCAAGACAGGTAGGCTATGCTGCTCAGGCCTGAATCGGCTCGTGGCATGTTTTTATGCAGATTTGGAGTCCAGGTTTACAGGAAAGCTGACTACATCTCATGGTAAAGTTTATTTATCGTCATGACACTGGAAATTGTACCAATTTTGACAAGATGCAATTTTGATGTATTTATATTTTCAGAGTCAAGGTTATTATGAAAAGCAAAATAATGGATGATGGCGTGACAAATACCACAGGAGAACATTAGTGAGCAAACGATCACGAGATGCACATTCAAGTAGGGTCTGGAAGAAAGAGGTGGGTATAAGGAGGAGGATTGCTGAGAATAATCAAGACAACTAGAACGGCATTCGGTTGAGCGCATACCTCCGCCAGACTGAATAGTTTACATTTTGTATCCCACTGATAGGCCGGATCTGGATCCAGACATTAGCCCAAATCTAATTGACTTGTTCTCATCACCTACTCAACTCATCCACCTTGTTTTGTCATGACTCATCCACAACTTTTTGAGATATCGTGCTATATATCGTTTTTGCCTGATTTCTCAATGGTGAAGAATCACTTAAAAATCATTTTAAAATTCTCATATCCAGATTCAGATTCAGGTCTTCACCAAAATCAAATCAATTTGTCCTCATCACATGCCCAACCTGTCCACCAAGTTTTGTCCGAATCCGTCCCAACATTTTGAGATATCCTGCTCACAGACAAACAAACAAGAAAGATGGCGTGCAAAGCACGATGCTTGTGAAATCCTTAAAACAAATTTCACCTTAAATATAATTGGTGGTTGAATTCAATGACCAAATCTGCAAATCCTCTTCAAATTCCAGGTCAATCAGATGAAAATTGAGGATTTTACAAATACCACCTAATCTGTTGACCTTTGGGTTGATGTTGACCTCAGTATAATTGGTGGTTGAATTTAATGACCGAATATGAAAATCCTCTTCATATTTCAAGTCAATCGGATGAAAATTGACAATTTAAAAAATATGGTCTAATATTGACCTTTTGGCCGATATTGACCTCAAAAATAATTGGTGATTGAATTCAGTGAGCCGATATGCAAATCCTCTTCGAATTTAAAATCAATTGGAAGAAAATTTAGGATTTTAGACACTCGGCTTAAGTTGGTGACCTTTCACCTATTTTGACCTCAAAATCAATAGGCTTCTCGCTTATTACCAACTCTACCATTTGGTGAGGTTTCATGAAGATTGGTTTAAAATTGCGATCTGCAGGCACTTGACATACAAACAAACAAACAGACAAGCCGGTAGGTGGCCATGGGTCGCCGAGCATCCGATGACCTTTGACCCTGATCTGAGTTAATCTAGTACTAAGTACTTACGAAATTGCAATCGAATCGGTTAACCGTGTATGAGCAAGGGGTCTTTGAATGGTCATTTCCCGAACAATGCACTCATTGACCTTTGACCCCTGATTAGCCGAGATAGGTCAATATGTCCTGAAGAAAGTTGTAGTACCCATTGAGTACTCTGTACCTATGAACTTTCATTCATATCGGTTAACCCGTGTAGGAGCAAGGGGAATTTGAATGGTCATTTTGCCCGAAAAATGCACTCATTGACTTTGACCCTGACCTAGCCGAGATAGGTCAATATGTCCTGAAGCAAAGTTGTAGTACTCATTGAGTACTATGTACCTATGACTTTCATTCGTATCGGTTAATCCGTGTAGGAGCAAGGGTGCCTTGAATGGTAATTTCGCCGAAAAATGCACTTATTGACCTTTGACCCCTGACCTACTCGAGATAGGTCATTATGAAAATGAGCAAAGTTGTAGTACTCATTACGGTCTATAAGCATGTAAAGATTCATTCGATTCGGTTCAACCGTCTTGGAGCTAGTGTACTTTGAATTTTCAGCGGGAATGCTCAATGGCCCTCGGACACCCAAGTTGAGAGGGTTACCATTTGAAACTATAAGATATAGAAAAAATGGATGTCTATAAGCGATAGATAATCACCTTAAGATTATGCATACTAAATCTCATCGAGTTCTCTACTGATAACTACTCGGTATCAATTTGAATGAAAAGTACCGAAAATGCGGTTTGATATCGGAAATCCCAAAGTTTGAGGGGGTGCTGTGGGTGAACAAAGATATTGTTGCGGATTCGCGCCGCCGGCGTGCGGACGGCCACGTGACTCGAATCGCGGCTCGTCGCCCACCGACGGACATTCAGTCGCGACCCTCCGGGAACTATCGCCCGGAGCCAGTCACGGGTGGGCCTTTCGACCTACCACAATCGTGCCAATCGGCCACCGCGTAGGGTAGGGTTGTTCGCCAAACTCACCTACCTAAGTACCCGCGGATGGTAAACGGGCGATCGTACCTCGCCGCAGGTCGCTCGGACACGAGCGCTTGGGCGGCCCTTCCGTACTATCGGGATAACCGAGCGTTGTTATCGTCGACCTCGACGGTTCAGATATTTGCAGCAGCGTATTAAGCCCAACGAACCCATTACGTGAAGCAGGATGGAGAGTCACAAGAAAAGACAAAGCGAAACGGGAAAACAGTTCACACAATGCACATTTATTTCACACACACAGAAGCACAATATACAGCCATACAGTTAAAATGCACATATAGCAACCAAAACAAAAGCAACAACGACGCAGAGCTACAACCGATAACGCGCACACAACAGAACACTTATACAGTTCTACTTTACAGACGGCGCCACCCACAGACATTACACAGAACCAAAAGAAATAGAAGTGGTCACTTCCCTGTGCGCGCACTGAGTCTTTCTCCGCGCCCTCAGCTCCCGCTCCTCCGCTGGTCGGCGAGCTCGTGCTTCGCGCTGGCACGTGTGGCCGTTCGACGCCGGACGGGGTTTTGGGAATGAACGGGGTTTTCAGCGCTCTCTCGGTGCGACGGGGGGTGGGGGGGAAGGAATCGTCGACACTCGGGTCGAGAGAGAGAGGAAATGGCGACGCTCGTCCACCAGCGGGGTCTCGGGACCACACGACTCGGCGAACCCTCGGACAAGAACCCTCGAACAGGAGTCTCTCTCTCTCTCTCTCTCTCTCTCTCTCTCTCTCGTCTCTCTTCTCTTCTCTCTCCTCTCGCCTCTCTTCTCATATTGTATCTTGGCTCTTTCCTGTCGTCTTCCTCTCTCTGTATTTCTCTAGTTCTCTCTCTCCCCTATCCTACTGCTTTTCGGAGTAAGACATATCATCCTGCTTTGCTCTCGTCTGTCTCCCCCATCCTCTCTCTCTTGTGGTTTTTCTACGATCCTATCTCTTCTCTTCTCTTCGCTCTCCCCCCTCCTCATTTACCATATATCAGACACAAAAGCTTCTGTTTGTCGCCGCAAAAGGGGTACTTCCGTTTTAAATGGCTCAGCTTCGTCGATAAGGTTTCAATTATTCAAATGGGCTGCCTACTTAGGAGCAGAATCAACAGAGGCCGGCAGGAACAGTGCTCGCAGGATTGCAGATAGGCTCGGGCAGGAACAGAATTTACCCAAACCCACTGCGCGAAGATACTCTACCCCTCTTTTTTATTTAGCGGGCTCCGCCCGGGTTGGCTCTCCGTCTACCCGCTCCATTGCCGAAGGTCGCGTCTTTCTTTGGATGGGAAACAGGATCATCTCGTACAGAGGGTTTAATCGCTTTGTGCTGTCCTGCCTCCCTCTCGTAGTCGGCTCTGCTCCATCTAGTTGGTGTCTTGCCCATTGGACCCTGTTTCTGTCGCGACCAGATCCTCGCGCTGAGAATCCCTCGTCCGCCACTTCGCTCCGGCGGTAGTATCTGCCACACTCACGTGCGCTGCACTTGGCCTGCTGGATGCTCACAAATCTCCTTCTAAGAGGCGGTGTGGGTAAATCAATGCGGGGGGATAGAAAACATTGGCGGTTGAAAAACTTAACGATCCACGCGTCGTGCGCGACATGGCAGTCGCTCTCGTGGCCTGTATGTCCTTGTCTTTTACGCTTGTTCCTTTCCCTGCTTCGCGCGTTCTCTGGATACGCACGCGTGTCTTCAAACGCCGGGATCTTATGATTCGTGTGCCGTACGACCTCCCTTGTCAGCGTTCGCTATACCTCCGTCCGGCTCGGGCGTCGTTCTGGTCCCTGGTGGGGTTAGTGGCGTAATGATGGTGTCTTGTGGTTGTTGTTGGCGTTTGTGTTTATGACTCTGGTCATGCGCTGTGTTTGGCCCGTTTGCTTGGCTTAGGTGTCTCTTTGGAGGTGGGTCCGGCGGTGTTCTGTTTTGGGCGGGTGCAGCTGGGGGCAGGGCGCCGTTTTGGTTCCCGTTTTATAACTATCCAACACTCAAGCAAAAAAGAAAAGAACGGCTGATCTGCTCAAATAGCTGGGACCGAACATGTGGCATTAAGAACGCAGCCGACTAGAATGGCACATAAATCTCCCTCATAGAACAGATTCGGGGTTTGTGGGCCTCAGCGGTCACTGACGGTACGACATGGTGTGACTTTTCCAGAGAATTATCTCAACTACGTTGGCTCCCATGAATGGGTTGGTTTGCGAAGGTCCCCAGCACGTAATCTTATATCAGAGAATCGAAAATCCGGCGATCGTTTGTGCCATCAATGTATGTCGAAGTCCTGATTCAGATGTGATATTTTTCCATGACCATCCTGTGACACATACTAGGGGGAGTTAGGCATTTTGGCGCTGTGAAGGCACCTCAGCTCTCGGCACATTATTATCGATTTTTTGCCCTTTTACCGTGACTCTTAAGCTAGTGATCGGTCAAATACTGTCCTGAAGCGGCATAAAAGTCAGTATGTGTTTTGCTAATCGATACTCATTTGATGTCGTGTTTGACACCGCATGCGAGGGAGTTTGTCAGTTCAGATCGATTGTTTTTCAGTGTTGCACTTCAACATAGCAAAGCCTAGACTGGTCAGCCTTAGAACAAAGGCCTTCAAACTTATTGCGGGCATTAGCACGCACTGTGAAGGGGCGCTGCGGGTATACGTTATTTACACATAAATATCACAAAAAGCCGGTAGTTATATTTCTGTTTCATTTTAGGCTAGCTAGTCAACTGTGAGATGTATAGCTATTCGGGCACATATTTTTCTTCATATAGCTCTACGTCGGGATAATGGACTTTCGCGGAATTAATTTCGGGTCGCGTGGTTAACTTAAAGCACATAAACCGCTGGCGACGAGTCGCTGAGGTTACGATTTGAGGTTTCGTTGTTGCGTAGGGGGAACCAAAGCGTCTCCTAGGGGCAACCGATCCAAATTTCCAAAGGCAAAATTATGATGGTCATAAGATAGTACCTTATCCCCCGCAGTTCTTGGTCCAAGTAGATTCGGCCGCGTTTAGTGATCCCTATCCCTCATTCATACTTGATGGGGCGCAAACGAACCACAACATCCAAACAACAACGACAGGATGGGTATTTACTCACATTTTATAACGGGTCCACCTATTTCTCGGCGTCAACAGCCTAACAGCGAGATTGTCTTTGTCAGTACATGTCCTTTAGCCTCGTCTCTCAAGGTAGAGAAGACATACCATATTACACCCGTGTTGGGTGTATTCGGCAAAATAAAAGGGAAAAGCAATTATTGCATTCTGCCTTCATATCTTTTTGGTAAGGATTAAAGACCAATTGTAGAAACCTGGTACAAATGTTATCGTATACTATTCTTGTACATTTTTGTAGCCTGGGTGATAGAGACATAAGATTGGACGATCTGAATATCTAACTTCTAGCTTGCTTTTTATTATTTTTTCCTTCTCAGTTGTGTGGTCATGTGTGCAGAGCTACACAGCGTCGCGACTATACGAGGAAGGGGACCAAGGAAGTTTCGGGGGGGCAATGAGTCATGTAGGGAGGGTTCGGTGATGGACGTGGGCGGCAAAGGGATGCAAGCAATAGTTTGGGGAGACAGAGAACATTAGGAGATCTGTTGGCATATTGGGGGGCCTCTCACTCATACGCAGGAGGGATCTGGAGGGGAACATGGGGAATAGGAGAGTGAGCAGTGTATCAGGGAGCTTTCAGCGCCGGTAATTGCAGGTCTGAAGTTTTTGAAGGAGGTGGTTTGGCCTCTTGGGTGGTATTAAGCCTCCTTGGTGTTTCAGACAGGAATAAGATCGCAGGTATTTGGACTGAGCCTCGCCCCGGCCGATGATAAGATGGGTGGGTGCCTCTCTGTGAGTGTGCCAGCCTGAAACAGCCTGTTTTTGACAGGCTCTTGGGTCTCGGCCAGGGGGGCTACAAGGAGAATTGCGAGACCAAGACAACATCCCCTTGATGGGCTTAAAGAGTGTTATACATATTCAGCAAAAGAGCGGGTGAACAAAAGAGGAACGGAAGAAGGTGGAATACGGGTGAGCACTGTGCCTCACCTTTCTCGCTCACGTCTATTTTTCAATGGTCCTTCTTTATACCCTGAGCTCTAGGGATAGTGTTGAGTATGGGAATCCTTGACCGTCCCTGCTCGGACTACTTTATGACCTCTCAGCCTTAGTGGACAAATCACAGAGAGAGCAGGGGGAGGGGCGAGCTGGGAGGAGATGGTAGAAGACAGAAAGACCACCGACCAACCTGCGGTGATTGAGTAGAGGCCAAAGACTCCAGCCTCATTGCGGGAGATGCCAATGATCCGAAATGCCTTGGTTTCTACCAGCGTGAAGCCGAGAAAGGTGGGAGGCAGGAGCACAGCCCAGAGGGGAGAGCAGTACCTCCGATCAGGCGCGCCGGACTAAGGTTAGTAAGTGGTTCAGTGATGCAAGTGGTGGCTGAGGAAGGACATTGCAACGCGGTGAGGATTGTCCCAGTCTCAGCGACTGGCTTTGGAGGCGGAGGTTTGGAAATGTGGCTTTAAACGCTTCAGCGCTCAAGCCCGATACCTAGAGTCGAAATGAAGAAGAAGACCTTTTTTTATACTCGGCCATGTCTTCGTTCGTTTCTAGGCTTTGCCTATTTCATCTGAAAAACAACCCGTTGTACATATGTGAAGCAAAACATACGTACGGCTGATGTGCATATATAATACATCATGGTGATATACCTGGGATCATTCCAATTGCACTGGGTCATGGACTAACACCCAGGCCTGAGGCCTCCCGATCTGTGCTGCTTCTTGCAATGTCGGCGCATGATTTTATTGGGGTGGAGTTAGGCCGGCTGTCCAGCCAATGGGGGTGCAGTCAGGGCAGCTGAATACTGACACAATTATAATATGTGATATTTTATAAGTTTAAAAAGGGCATAACTAAAAAATTTACAAAATTCCCTGAAACTCAAACTTGTTCTGTAACTTATTATAATAAAACTATGTACCAAGTTTGTGTTGAATATGTTAAAGGGTATGGGGGGAAAAAAATGTCTGAAAAACCACAAGTGGGACAGACGGAGAGCAAACATATAGTCTTCTCCGGTGAAACTGGTAGGGGACTAATAATAGACCAGACCAATCAATATACTTGCAAATCTTCGATTTTGCAATTAACAGACACGGACAGATACAGGGGTGAAAACATAAGCTCCATCCACCTTTCAGTGGTGGAGGTTATGACATGAACAGACAGATTCAGGAACTGCTGCCGTTATTTAATAAATCCTGATGGATATCATGAGATAAATATTATAAATTTACAAGGTATAAGCAAAAATGTTAGGGACAAAAAACAAACAAACAGAAGAGAACACAAGTGGAGAAATGAAAAGGCATCAAGGAATTGATATGGTTAAGAAATAAAAAATGTATATTCAGAGATGGAAAAAGAAATTGAAATTAAATCTCATAATGCATCACTGTATATGATACCATGAAACCATCTTAAAGAGTTTAGGTTTGAGTGCATCCCACAGCTTCATTGAAATCTCATGGCTTTGAAAAATGGTAGTTGTACTCGGGGTGTGCACGGGAAAGTTTTAGGCAGTAAACTAAATTCATAGTCCTGGAGATTTAGGGTGTGGGGCTCGACGACCCCAATTCTCTTGATGGGGAAGAAAAAAATACATTTATACATACATAGTATATGGCATAGAGCCACTCCCGGAAGGAGGCGGTATTTCAAGTCATACAAAATACACCAATTCTGTGGGAATTATCCACTCCATAAGGACTGGTTCTTCGTAAGTCGAGAAAAGTCAGAATTGAGTGGGAACTTCGCCTTGCAGACTGTCGTGGTAGATCGGACAAGGTGTCAATAATGACTCAACGGAAAACGAGTCTCTGGAGGATCGTATCGATCTGCATTACCAGAGAAGATGAACAATGAATTTTACCGTGGAAAACCAGGTGGGATTGATTTTTAATGTTAGTACTGCATCAGACATTTGCTGAACGTCCAGCATCCAGCCACACATCGTTCCCACTGCGGTAAACCTGCTCTTATCAACTTTAAGATGATAAAATCCATTGTTAATTGCAAGACCATGTATTCTTGCAATTTGATCGATAGTCAACAACCAACAAGATGATAAAACAAAAAAACATGGTCACTGCATCGCTGCAGAGTCTGTCATTATTCCAAATACACCTTCTGCGCAGGCACATCAAAGCTCTTCACCCAAAGGTGGAAATGCTGGCTATAAGCAGCAAGCAAATGAACAGACTGACTCACAGATTGTGGATACAAGCATGCCACAAATCGGTTTTGTTTGTGCTTCAAGGTTAATGAATCGGGGTGAATCCAGCAGTTTCCAAACGAGCAGCTGTTAAATGTTGTGGAAGACAACGCAAACGAAGAGATTTTGTTTTGTTTTGTTTTTCAATCAAAAATATACACCACCCCTTTATGAAAGAAGAAAACGTAGGATTTGTATGTACGCATGTGATATTCATAGCAAGGGAAACAAAAAAAAAACAAAAAAAAACATGCAATTGAAAATCCAGAATCCACGGTTAAAAGTCCTGATAGGGATAGATTCAGGAGAAAGCAGTTTTAAATACAGAAACCTACATTGAGAGGTGCACGTGGCACACGCGTATTACGGTCAAAATGCTGGCACCTTAAATAGCAAAATGTTGGCTGGTCCTTAAGCTAAAGCTGGAACACCACTCTTCTCCCATACTGCTGTGAATCTATATCTACATGTGATGTAGGCAGGAAAGTAACTGCACAGCTTCTGCTTTTCCCACAGGGAAGCTGTGATTTACTTGAAAAAGAGCCATTATGTTTGAAATGAATCAGCACATCAGCTCAAAGATAAAACGTTATTAGCAGTCCTTGTTCGTTGGCTTGCTTCAATGCGTACAGATGGAGCTGTTGTGTGTCTTTTTTTCAAGGATCATTATGAAGGAAGATCATCCACTGAGAAGAATGTCTTCTCTGTGATGTTGAAATCTGTTATTTCCCCGGCACACGCAAAGTGAAAAGCGGGGGTAAAGCAATTGGCTCACTTTGTCTGTCTGTGTACAAACATCAGTTTATGATTGAGGAACTACTTCATTTCATTTGAATGTTATATATTGAACATGAATCGGAAAACAAACCTGCAGTTTAGCAGTACTTTTTGTCTGAATTTGTCCCGATCACGCATGCGCACAGAGAAGTGAGACAATATTTTCACCCTGTGTGCTTGTTGTCTGGCAGTCAAACAAAACTGAAAATCATTCCAAACAGGAAAGTTACTGTTTTTAAGGACATCGTAAAGGACACAAACAACAGGCATGAATAACTAATGTACATGTTAAATGTAGAGATCGACCAATGTTAGCATTTTTCACCATGTCGGCAGCAGTGGGTAAGGATGCTGATATGGCCTTTTATTTATTTATTTATTTTATGGGTGTTCCTGGTGCTCCCTGTCAATATTGTGCTTCTTCCCACCACCCACGGACCACTCGGATCATGTGATTTGACCGTGGAACGTCGGCACTACAATTTGCAGCTGCTAAATTGGGACTATAAAACTGTCGAAATTGAGTGGGCGATCTCAGGTAAATGGAACACATCGTCACCCCCAGGAAAGGGAGAAATCAACCCAAGCTACTAATATACCTCATCGCAATCTGTTCACATTTTAATTTGTTATAAACAACTTTATATCTGTCATATTATAGATGTGATAATTGTGGCTGAGAAAGATGTACTGTAGATGGTAATGTAACCTTGGGAATAGATAGATGTTCCAGTAATCTGATCTGAGAATCTGAGCCTTTTTTTTTCCCCCTTTTCATTCCAGAGTCAGATGACCTTGTGCAAGTTCATGAACAAGAAGAGAGAAGTGTTTAAGAAATTATGTTCAAATATGTGAAGTTTTTGTAGTTGTTTCAAACTAATTAATATTTACTTTGTTAATAAAGTTGTTAATTTAAGCACAATTATTTGGTGTAATTCTCATTTTTTTTCATGTTAATTAATTATTGATATCGGCCTATCTGCTCTCTAAAATATCGGTACCGGTATTAGCCATGAAAGATCCATATCGATCAACCTCGAGTTAAATAAGGTGGTGGAAAGATGCTGCATCAACTGTGGTAATCTTCGTAAAGTATTATTTTATTATCTCCAGCAAATCGTGACATCATTTCTTGAACCAAATGATCCAAGAAGGGAATGAAAACATTTGATCGATAGTATTTTACTGGAGTTGAAAGCCTTTACCTTAGACCGGAGTGTCTGGCGACCAACAATTTTAGGTATTGCAACTAGTGTTCCACCACAATTGGCATTTGCATCTGCAATCCAGTCATCTGCAATTGAATCGATCCTCTTTCAAGTGTAGTGTACGTCACATCCATTCTTTGCAATTCCACTTGCAATAACCTTGATGCAGTGCAAATATTCAAAAACGTATATATATATATATATATATTTTTTTTTTTTAAACCCTCTCCTCCTCCCTCTCCCATTTTCTTGCTTTTCACATGACTCTGAGCCCAGCAACTTTTGTGGGTCAAAGGTTAATTTATAGCGGTTAATCCCCCCCCTCCTATCCCATCTCTTCTCCGTGTACTTTCTTATCCCCCCTTCCCCTCCTTGACCCTTCACTCTGTCTATTCCAGTTTGCTCATAAAAAATGCAAAACCCTCTCTTTACATTTAGGGGCATTCTGAGCCTGAAGGGTGGGGTGTGGACCTTCCTCCTCCCCCCCCCCCCCCCCCCCTCCCTCACTATCTGCACCTTAAGAAGTAGTTTATTGTATTTGACTTGATATGCTGATTCATGTTGCACTTGCATAAACCTAAGGAAGGATCTTGTGACACACAGTAAATTAGAAATGTATGCAATCTATTCAGAATTTTAAACAATTGTGTTGATTTTTATGTGTTTTTGGCTTTTGCTGTTCCTGATGTTGAGATCATGGGGGATTCATTGTAAAAGTTTTGTTTTGCTTTTCAAGGAGTCGATGGAAGATTTTTAGCAGCAAGAGGTCTTCAGAAAAAAAGACGGGGAAAGAAAACATGCCGGTGGATATAGAATGGGAAGATACTGGACTGTTACCTGTGGAAATGGATGGTATTCTGCATTCCATGTTGATTCTTTTAAAAACAGATTTCTTCCTTTTTGTTGGCATTTGTGTTTGAGTGAAGGATAATCAATGGATTTGCCAGACACAGTTTGAGGGACGTGCTAAAATGAGAAAGTAAAAGTTTAATAAAGGAAGAAAAGGGGAGGGATGGGAAAGATAAAGAATGCTAAGGGACTGTTGGTGTGTGGAGACCGAGCTGTTGCATGTATGCACAACTAGAACGGCACTTGGCAGAGCACATACCTCTGCCAGGCTGAAAAGTTTACATTTTGTATCTCACTAATAGGCCGGATCTGCATCAAAACCTGAACGAAAATCGAATCGGCTTGTTCTTGTCACCTAACCAACTCATCTACCAAGCTTTTTCATAATCCATCTGCAACTATTTGAGATATCGTTTTGGCCCAATTTCTCAATGGTGAAGAATCACTTTTAAAATGTTTTTAAATTCCTGTATCCAGATCTGGATCTTCACCAAACTTGAATCAATTTTTCCTTGTCACACACCCAACCTGTGCACCAAGTCTCATCTGAATCCGTCCACAACTATTTGAGATATCATGCGATATATCGTTTTTGGTTCATTCTCTCAATGGTGAAGAATCACTTTAAAAATTCTCGAATCCGGATCCTGATCTTTACCAAAATCTGATGAATTTGTCCTTATCACACACATGATCTGTCCACCAAATTTTGTCCGAATCTGTCCAACTTTTTTGAGATATCCTGCTCAAAGACAAATAAATAGACGGGTGAAAACATAACCTGTCCACCTTCAGTGGCAGAGGTTAAAATAGATGGTCCCTCACTTTCACCACAGCCTCGTGATGAGTTGCACCACCATTGATGAAATTGCCGTTGTCCCATACATTGTGCAATGAAAATAGGAATAAGATTTGAAGTACGTACTGAGAGAGAGAGCATAAGGAAAGATATGGTGATACATGTAGGGGCACTATCTCGAGTAATGTGTTTTCCCAAGCTCTCCCGATATAAACTGTGTACGTTTAGAGCACGCTGCAGTTTTGCTAAATGCAGTCCGTTTTTTTATTTTTATTTTTTAAATGAAAATTGCCCTAAATAAGGCATAAAGCCCCTCTATGTAAGGGGCTAAGGGAAGGTTAGATAAAGATAAGGACAAAGCAAAACAAAATAAAAGAAAGAGAAAAATAACAAAAAACATCCAAGACACAGGAAGTAGCACAAGTCAGGTGAAATGTGTTGTAACCTCAAAGATGTAGAAGTAGGAATTGACATTCCTCTTTAAGCTGGGTAGATCATAGGATAATGGCAAGCGTCTTACAGGTAGTGAATTCCAAAGCGAGACAGCATGAAGGATAAAACTATCTGCATAGCATTTCGTTCTTAAGTTTGGATCAACGACAGTGCATGGGTGTGCAGAAATGGCAAACCGAGTCTTGTGTCCAAACACTCATAAAGGAGGAACCAAGTTAAAGTCCAGCAGAACATTTGCCATGAAAATATCTATAGAACAGACTACGAGTGGCAACTTTTGACTTATGGTAAGAGAGTGTCTGAAGAGTTGAACCCATCTCTGCACCAAAGAGGTTAACTATGCGTTTCGGGAGCCTATCAAGTAAAGATAAGTGTTAGGTTGGTGCTCTCATCATTGTGTAAATGTGTAAATCTCATCACAGCTCTCACCTGTTGTGCAAACATAAAAAATACAATTAATCTCATCACTCTAGATTGCATGCATTTCTAGCACGACTACTTTATGCATTGCACCTGCTCTCGCTCTTACCTGCCCGTTATACAGTTGGGAGTCGCAATGACTTTGGAGAGAACCGTGCCGGTGGCTCCACCCACCACGAAGACAGCAAAGACCGGAATGGGAAGGAAAACACAGGGGCAAGTGTTCAAGCATCATCAACAGTCCGTGTTGCACGGAAGAAAAGCATAAAGATCAGCAATGTACACTCCGCATCAACACAGAGCAAGCAATCGAGCACGCAGGTCCTCACGAGCCAGACGGATCTCGATAACATGATTAGCTTCGTTCTGAATAAGGTTGGCATTTTGGCTTGAACTTCATGTTTACAGTTTTCTTTTACTTTTGCTTTTGACACTGCTTATTGTGACATTTTTAAAAAGTGGTGAAAACCTTCCACTGCTTATCTTGCAGATATCTGAACTGGAACCAGATAGACTTGAACTCACAGTGGAGCTCTTCCTGGAAGCTCTGAAAGAGTTTCATAAGAACATGGTGGAAACATATGTCAGAGTGGTGACTGTGAGTTTTGATTCTCTTGGTGCATATTTAATCCGTTTTATATTTATCCCAGTGGGTTGAATATATATATATATATACATATATGTATATATTCAAACTGAGTACGATATTCTGACGATGCAAAAAAAGAAAAGAAAAGACATTGGAAATGAAACGGCAGTCACAGGCTAACTCTAGACTTCAGCTGTGTTACTCAAACTTGGGTTCCTTCACTTTAGCATTGTGAAAATACACTGTGGATTAATAAGCTTTGTCATAGATCATATTGAAGTGGTATACAATTTTTATTATTATTACCTTGGTCCTCAGTGTATATGAACCTGGGACCATCACTCAACCACGGTAGTATCTACTGACATTG
Organism: Eptatretus atami; assembly: GCA_035128595.1. Taxonomy (NCBI): domain Eukaryota; kingdom Metazoa; phylum Chordata; class Myxini; order Myxiniformes; family Myxinidae; genus Eptatretus; species Eptatretus atami. The sequence continues at coordinate 59,432,309 of CM068963.1, forward strand.
AATTTTTGCTTTGATTTGACTCATCCTGGAGAAGAGGAAAATTTTCACTTTTTTTTATTTTTTTAATCTTTTTTTATTTATTTTTTTTCCTCCTCTTTCTCGAGTTATTATTGAAACATTGCACATTCAAAACTCAGACTTGTGTAGATGTTTGGAAATATCAGAAAAATGAAATTGGTTCTTTACTGACTTGCAGTGCAGTGGTCTGCAAAACTTTATCTTTGCACAACTAAGCATTTTCAAGTTGTCTTGCAGCAAAATAGAGAGACTCCTGAGTTAACATCATGAGACTTCCCTTTGGAGAGGTTTCAATATTAATAGAATGAAGGCAGACAAAGTGGTTGAGTGATGACATTATTAGTGAACTTGCTTTTTATCTTTCTTTCTTTTTTTTTACCCTGCATGTGCAAAGCAAAAAGTGGAGTTAAGCAATTTGTTCACTTTGTCTGTCCTGTCTACAAACGTTAGTTTATGAATGAGGAACCAACTTGCTTTATATTGAATGTTATATTTTGAACATGAATCGGAAGACGAACCTGCAGTTCAGCAGTAATTTGGCTCTGAATTCATCCCGATTGCACATGCGCACACAAGAGTGAAATAATTTTTTTTACTCTTTCTGCCTCTTTGACAGTCAAACAAAATTGAAAATCATTCCAAAGAGGAAGCTTGCTGTTTTTAAGTATGTCATAAAAGATACAAACCAGAGGCACGAAGAACTAATGTAACGTGTTAAATTAGGTGGTGTAAATTACACTGCATCAATGGCGGGAAACTTCCGAAATTTTATTTTATTTTTAAATATACAACTTCTGCAATCTTTATTTTATTTAAGTTAAATTATATACTTGAACATTGGAGAACACAAATCGCCTTTTTGCCACTTTCAAAACCCTTCTGTTTAGCAATACTAGGACAAAATATTGCAGCATTTTACATCCTCACGACCAATCAAATTTGCCGCTCGCAGACCCCGCCCATGTCTGTTTCTCAAAACTTAGTGGGGCAAGGTGTCCCATGAACTCTCTAGTTGTTTTTTTTAAATTTAATGTGGTGAGTAATACTGTCTGGTCGATGATCTACCTTCCATCTCGGACCGGTCATCAGGTTCAATGCCTATGATTTCTGCAACGCCTCAACCAAGCTTTAATATGGTTATAATTCTTTATTTCTTTAAACTGTTCATTTCATATAGTACAGAATACAATGTCCTTCCTTTATAAAATGTCAACTTGCATGATTTGTAAATTATGATGTTGCCCAAATCCAGTACCATGAGGATATCTGCTACCGTTACAAAGACCTCATGCTCAACTTTGAGCTTATTTTGGACAAGACCTTGTCTGCCAGCAAACGTGCCCATAAGAAAGCCTCGATCACGAATGTAGGCATCAACCTCTTCTGTGGTTTCCTCGACGAGTTCGTCAGGGACAAGGCATTCGACGACAAGTCCATGCAGAAGGTGCTGTATGCCACTGCCATTTATCATGGTGCAAAATAAATATCGCATGTACAGTGGCTTGCAAAATAATTCACCCACCTTCCTCCCTCCAAAGTTTTCACATTTTGATGCCACTTGAGATTATTTCATGATGCTTTCAAATCAAACATGACATATAGAATCTTCACAAACTACTCCAAAGTGATAAAGCCCAAAAAAATGGAGATAAAATGTATCTAAGTGAGATAACAGAGAAAATCAGATGATTCCCAGTGCATTAGTATTCAACCCCTTTGTCTAATTTACCCTAAAATCACTCCAAGAACAAATTATTTGTTTGAGAGGTTACAAAATAAATGTAAGAGGTTTCACCTGGATGTAATCAGTGGTTTAACTTAAAAATTAAGCTCCCACACTTATCTAAGGTGTTTTAAGGTGCAACTCACTTGGTCAACCAACAAGGTAAGCATGAAGACCAAGGAGCTTTCCAAAGAAGTCAGACATAAAGTGGTGGAGAAGCACCATTCAGGAGAGGGTTATAAGATTTCAGTCCCTCATTATCCCTTTGAGTACGGTGAAAATCATCATTAAGAAGTGGAACATGCATCATACCACCCAGACTCAACCCAGATCAGGTCGCCCATCCAAACTCAGTCGCCGGGAAAGCAGGAAACTGGTTCGGCATGTCACTGTGAATCCAACAATGACTTGGAAAGATCTGCAAGACTCTATGTCTGAGATGGGGGTCAGTGTTCATCAATTAACAACATTCCATTCCCTTCACAAAGTTAGCCTCGATGGACAGGTGGCAAGAAAGAAGCCATTATTGAAAAATACACATCTAAAAGCTCGTATGGAGTTTGTGAAAAAGTATCTTAATGATACTGCAGGCAAGTGGAGAAACGTTTTGTGGTCAGACGAGACAAAAATTGAACTTTTAAATCCAAATTCAAAGCGTTACATCGAGTGCAAGCCGAACACTACACATGACCCAGTCAACATCATCCCTACTGTAAAGCATGGTGGTGGCAGCAACATGTTATGGGCCTCCTTGTCAGGGTAGAAGGGTCAATGGATGGTACAAAGTACAGGAGAATCCTTGAATGAAACCTGCTTGAGTCGGCCATGAATCTGAAACTGGGTCGGAGATTCACATTTCAGCAGGACAATGATTCGAAGAACAAAGCTAAAACCCATACTCGAGTGGCTGAATCAGAAGAAAATAAATGTTTTTGAGTGGCCCAGTCAAAGTCCTGACTTGAACCCCATTGAACATTTATGGTGAGACTTGAAGATTGCAGTCCACTGGCGATCCCCATCAAACTTGGCAGAACGAGAGCAATTTCCATTTGAAGAATGGGTAAAGTTTTCACTATATCACTGTGCAAAGCTGGGAGAGACCTACCCAAAAGACTCATAGCAGTCATTGCTGCAAACGGTGCTTCCACCAAGAGCTGACCTAAGGGGCTGAATACTTTTACAACCAGTGAATTTCCATTTGTGCATGTTTTTTTGCAGGTATTCCTGACATCTAACCTCCTTCAACTATAACCGTGTTTATTACTTGCAAGATCGAAGATTTTTCAATTACATTGGTCATTCGATTTTGTTATTCTGTCTGTTTGTTTGTCAATCACCTACTGGTCACAATTTTAAACCGATCTTTACAAAACTTTACCAAGTTGTAGAAGTCGTCTCAACTGAGAACCCTATTCATTTTGAAGTCAAAGGTCATCTTGATGTCAAATTTCTAAAATCGTCAATTTTCATCTGATTAACCTGAAAATTAAGCAGCAATTGCATCGTGCATTACTGAATTGGGAAACCAACTATTTTTGAGGTCAAAGGTCAACTCAAGGTCAAACTTCTAAAATCATCAATTTCAATCTGAAAAATAAATTTTCATCCGATTGACCTGAGCTTTGATTAAGATTGTCAGTTTTAGTCTTGATGAAATGGACAATTTGATGTGTCCATGGCAACCTTTGGAGAGGGGGGTGGGTTTTGCAAAGTGTGGATCCATGGCAACCTCTGCATGACGTCTTTTTCTTGTTTGTCTGTTTGTCAATCACCTCCAGGTCATAATTTTAAACCGATCTTCATTGAAACTTCACCACATGGTAGAGTTTGTCATAAGCAAGAAGCCTATTGTTTTTGAGGTCAAAAGGTCAACATAGACCAAAGGTCATCAAATTTGTCAAATTCAATTTTGTTTTTTTTCTAGAAATTTCCATCAAAAATCCTCAATTGTCATCCGATTGATTAGAAATTTGAACAAGATTTGCATATCGTGTCACTCAATTCAAACACCAATTATTTTTTTGGAGGATAAGATTGGCCAAAAGGTCAACATAGGCCAAAGGTCAACAACTTAGGTGAGATTTCTAAAATCCTCAATTTTCATCCAATTAACTTGAAATTTGAAGAGGATTTGTACATTTGGTCATTGAATTCAACCATCAATTGTTGAGGTCAAATTTGTTTTGTGGATTTTGCAAGTATCGTGCTCTGCACGACGTCTTTTCTTGTTTTGATATTTTCAGTTATAAATAAAAGAGTTCATTTGGAAACATTTGTCTACATAATTTGTAATTCATCGAAATGTGGCATTATGGCATTATTGGCAGGGAGTGAATACTTTTGCAGGCCACTGTTCATAATCAGGAAATGCAAGGAGTCACCTTTTATCAACTTTGTTTTCATCTTTATGGCTAAAAATCTCTCCACAGATTCCAAAACCAGAAGGGAAAAAGCGCAGGAAGAGGGATTCTGATCATGTACGTTTTCCTGCAGGGTTTGTAAACAATACTGCACATTGTGATGTCTTGGGTGGTATTTTTTCCCCCCCATTCTTTCATAATGTCATACGTTTTGTGTGTGTGTGTGTGTGTGTGTGTGTGTGTGTGTGTGTGTTCTTCCTCATTTAACATCGTTGCTAGATAACATGAAGGCATAGATACGTTGCATCTGCTTTAAAACACTTAAAGTAGCCCTAACTTGTTTTGAGACAATCTTGGGGAATAAAAATATTATTTTATCTTTGTCAAGCCAAGAATTCAACAAGGTTACTTCCATCCTTGCGTGCAGTCAATTGTTGTGTTGTCGTCGTTTAACTTGTGCAATGACGCTTCCATTCCTTGTTTCGTTGAAGCTTACTTGGTTCCGTTTGCACTCCAGATACAGGAAGTCAATGGGCATCATTTCAAGAGTACACAGTTCAACATTCCCAGCTTTTGCGAAGAGTGTGGCACACGGATATGGATCATGGAAGGGGGTTACGTCTGCAAATGTGTGATGCTTATCTACCTTAAGCACTACTTGCTTTTACTTTTTGCACTGAGATGTTCAAAGGAATATTTTGGTATTCAGACACAGTCGATGCAGTCTTGTGACAAAATTCTGTCCATGTCAAACTGCTTTCTCCTGTTTTTTTTTTTTGTTGTTGGTGTTTCCCCCCCCCCAGTGTGCAAGCTGACCTGCCACAAGAAATGCTATTCGCAGACAACCAAACGCTGCCCAAAGTATTACAACTCCAACCGGAAGGTAAACCTTAAACATTGACTAACTGCTGGAATAATGTTTTGTGCTCGAGCTTATGGTGGAGTAAAAAAAAGAAAAAGAAGAAGCTTGTGGTGTAGTAACGTCGTTGGTTGATAACATTACAGCACAGATATATTACATCTGCCTTAAAACCATTTAAATAATCTTGCGTGTTTTGGAGACTACAGATTTTATTATTCCCACACATTTTGAAAAAAATGTGGGGATATTGTAATCGGCTCTGTCCATCTGTCCGTTTTTCCGTCTGTCATACTATCTCTCTCCTAAATGGTTTGGCAGAAATTTGCCAAACTTGGTAGTTATGATCACCACATGGCAGGAAGGTGCAAGAGCAGTATCATTTTTGACCCAGTCCCCTTGGGGTGGGGTCAAAAGATCGAAGTAGACCAAAAATGTCACACCAAAGTAGATCAAAGTAGACCAAAAATGTCACACCAAAGTAGATCAAAGTAGACCAAAAAATAAAATGTCAAAAAGACCAAAAATGCAATTATGGGCACATTTTAAAACATTTTAAAATGAAACTTTGCATTTGAAATCAACATTGGGGAATGCATGAAATATGTAAGGATTTTTTTGGATTTTGAATTGTATGTTTTTTCAAAAGAAAAAAAATTATTCTTCTCCAGAACCTCTTCAGAGATCGAAGTGAAACTGTACATAAATGATCGACTAGCCACTTTGAATAAACTTTGATAACTAACATCATAGGTCACATGGTATGGTGGCAGCGTTCTTGGATTTACCTTAAAACGTTAAATAAACCTTCTCCAGAATGGCTGGACAGATTGAGGGGAAACTTCACACACCTATTCCCCATGCCTTGGTGATACTAGGGTGATAAAGAATAATTAAGTCATGTGGTTCAGTGGCCATATTGGATTGAAGAAAAATATTAAATAATGTTTTCTCTGGAACCGCTTATCCGATCAAAGTGAATTTTAACAAAATTTCATCTAGCACTCTAACCAGATATATTGTGGAAATTATGACATCAGAGGTCTCATGGTGTGGCAGCCATATTGATTTGAAAGAAAATCTTTTTAAAATATCTCGTGAACCGCTTCATCGATCAATGTGAAACGTCACAGTTATGATCGAGTAGACATGTGAAATATATGTTTTAATTTTCAACCTGATCGGATGCATGGTCTGGTGGCCAGAATGATTTAATATTTTAAATCTGGGTTCAGGGATTTAAATCAAACTTGATACAAGTATGGATAATGTAATAATGTGGGCGGAGGCATATCTGGTGACGTCGAAGTTTGTCGGTCAAGTTATCTATTATTTTAATTTCCTTAGTATTGTAGTTTCTTATATTTTTCTTTCTCTTCAAGATCGAGGCTCATGGAAGCAAGGTGACAGACGGTATGAACTGACAGTAGGACAGCAGTGCAACTCCTGGAAGCAAAAAGTGAGGGAATGAATGAACAGGAAAAAAGAGAGAAGAGAGAAGGAAATACTGCAACCTGCATGTAAGAGTGTTGGCTTATGAAGAGTTAATCGGGGTAATGAAGATTATGGGAAGGGACGGGGGGGGGAGGTGATGTAATGGGGCAGGGAAACAAAGGAGAATTATCCCCAGCCTCTCCCTCCCTCTGTCCATGAGATGATACATCAACCATGAAGTGCTGTTATAATTGTAAAATTGTAATTGCAAAGAACAAGGCTTGTACGAGGGAATGAAAGGAAGAATTTCGGTTGGACTTGGAATGTCATAGGTATTATGCACATTCAGCCCACTAATGTTCATTATGTATGATGATGGAACTGGTCAGCATGAAAGATATTATCGTGGAGCTGGCAATCCAGGTTAAACCCCCGACCCCAAATTGTGGTGACGAGCGGTTAACACCGCCAGCCCGGATAGCCGAGCGGTTTTTCCTTATTAGGAGGCAGACACGTTGATCCTCAGAGATTATAACGCGTGCGGAAGGAGTGGGGCATGGCATTGGCGGAGGGACAGAGGCACAGGCAAGCACAGCACAGGGGGGTTTATACTCGAACCCCATGACAAATACATGGACACAGCAACTTAAAATAAACATGGAATTTATTGAAAATAGACAACTATTTACAAAGGACAATAATTCAGGTATAATAATAATCGTGAGATAAACTAAAGTCTAAAGTCGAAGCACCTCTACACACAGATTTAAATGCAGACAAGGGGGACCTCAACAAAAGAAAATCCTTCCTTTATTCTAGCACTTAGCTTGTCCAGAGATGGTCTTTATGGAACTTGGCATCGAGGCATTTCGTCCTGCGTGCAAATGCTGCTGAACCGCCCTCTCTCGCAGCGGGAACGTTCGTCAGGCAATTCGTGAGCGGGATTCAACACCAAGGCTCAGAGACCCCCGTGCAGCTTCTTTTCATGAGCGAATATGCCGACCGTTCCACTCTTGCACCCGGTCTGGTCACATTGATCACCCATACGACGAGATAAATTTCTGAGACCCCTTGATCAGGCCACGAGGCACGCTTTCCTTCCCTCCTCAGAAATGTACACATTTCACGGCTCAGCCAAACAGTCAATGGCGAGCGTCTTGCTCAGTACGCGAGCCAATTCGCCTCAGCAAAAATACGAGAATCGTGCCGTCTTCTTCGTGCGTTGAAGGGAAGCCAGCCGTAAAACCCTGTTCTTACAGGCCATCTCTGAGCTAAGTTCTCTCGCGACCGTGTGCGTCCCTCACTCCGCACTCGTGCGTTCCTCCTCCAAACTCGTCCCACAAAGCCAACCACCTCCTCGCTTCTCTAGCTCTCCTAACGTCACACCAAAAAACTTTCACATCTGAATATGAAACCCGGGAAGGCGAGGCCTCCATCCGCTCGGCATGTTTGAGTAGCTTTTGTAATAGTTGTTATTATAAAAGCGCAACTCTGTCTTTGCTGGTTTGTAATACAAAAACATAGGGAAAAGTCACAGGGGGGCAATTACATACTGGGGGAGCTTATCCTTAATCCCTATCTATTTAACACCGCACCATCACTCACCCCCCCCCCCCCCCCCCTGTGTGGTGACACGTAACACTTAAGCTTGCAGTTTCCCTACTTAATTACATCGAGATGTCTCCTACTTGTCCACGGACCAAACAACTCTATTCAATCCTAACTTTCCAATGAAATTCCTCCATCTACCCCCACAACCATAACAATATTCTCAGGAGGTTACTGGATGCAGATGATCTGGCGAGAGTAGCGGAGAACAAATATGAGGTGAAAGAAATGCTGGAGGAGTGGCAGGAGGCTTTTGAGAAGTCTGGACTGGAGATGAGCCTGGAGAAGATTGAGGAAATGTGGGTTGGACAGCAGAGAGCGAAATTGAACATCAGGTTAGAGGTGAAGGAAATAAGTCAGGGAAAGAGATTTGTGTACATAGTTGGAGTGGTGAGCTGTGATGGTAGTTCTGAGGCAGAGGTGTTAAGGAGGATACAAGTGGGTGCAAATGTATGGAGGAAAGTGGAGGGTGTGATGGAGGACAGGAAGTTGAAAAGGAAAGTCAGGAAGTCGTGTGTAACCTCTATTAGGTCTGGAGACTGTGGCATTCACAGAGCAGCAACAGAGGCTGCAGGTCTGTGAGAAATGGGTTAGAAGGACTGTTGGAGTGAAGAGGGTGGATAGAAGGATGATGAATGAAATGAGGGTAAGAGATTGGTGTGCAGGAAAGAAGGATGAATGAATGAAATGAAGGTAAGAGTGTGCAGATGAGCTTGACTCGAAGATGGGTAAAGATGATCTGGCAACCCTGAAGTGGGCAGGGCATCTGGTACGGTTGGAGGAAGATAGACTGATGGATGGATGGATGTGGATGTAGATAGGTGTGGATGGATAGAGCAGTTGTGTTGAAAGATTGAAGCAGGAGACAAAGGGGTAGACCTTTTATTATTATTATTATTATGATATAAAGTTGTATCTGTCTGTCTGTCCATCGATGGAATTAGCCCCACCGGAATTAACCCCGTCATATTGCATATCATTGGAATTCTCTTGGCAAATGGAGATGCAAGAAAACATTTTCATACCTACAGAGGAGGTGGTTCAGGGTGGGGGGAGACCCCAATTCTCTCTGTAAATGTGTATTGTGTAGCGCCACCCGATGGTTGGCAGTCTCACAAATCATCTTATCGATGTCACCAAAATGACAATTCTGGCATCCATCAACCATAATTGAAATGTCTATCCAGAGGCATGGCAGTAGTCATAACTGTGTAGTATTGCCTTATTGTATTGTATTTTTGCCTGTTATTTTAAATTGAATATTGTACATATTGTATTATTACATAATTATTATTGTAGTATTGGCTACTAACTTATATGTGATGAATTAATTGGGGAATTTAAACATAGTACCTGGCTCTTTGCATAAACTCTAAATTCCTTCTGCACAAGGTGCGGGTGCGTGTGCGTGTGTGCGCGTGCGTGTGCGTGTGCGTGTGCGTGTGTGTGTGTGTGTTGTGTGTGTGTGTGTGTGTGTAAATATTAGCGTCGATAATATTATGGGAAGGGGGAACTGACCGAGCTTGTGATTAAGAGTATGTCGTTGCTAATTCAAGTACAGAACTAGCGGTTTGCATGGGCAGTACAAGAGAATAAAAACGAGAAGAAAATGGTTTATTTATCCACCATGGAAGATGAAGGGATGACATTTCAGTCTGTACTCTCTGTCGAAGCAAAATAGAATATATTGTGATTAACATATTTTTGTTCAGGACAGTGTGATAAGAAATTGAACGTCTCCTTTGCAGGGTGGTGTTGATGGAAGTGGCAAACAATTTGCTGTGGAACTTAGCCAACTTGTTGGTTCAGATCGTGCTGTTCCACTTCTTCTTGAGAAGCTTTTGAACCATGTGGAAATGCATGGTCTCTATACAGAGGGCATTTATCGCAAATCTGGGGCCAACACCAAGGTCAAAGAGCTACGCAGTGCCCTTGACTCTGGTACCTTCACCTTCATTATTTTGTTTCTCTTCCTTACCCCTTACACCCCCCCCCCCCCCCCCTCCCGGATATATATATATATACACACACATATACTTGTATTGAAATTTGACTCAAACCAGCCTATATCAGTGCACTGCAGCACCAAGGCCTCCCTCAACTTGCATTGAGGGTTAGCCATTCTTGCCACACTTCGAAGTACTGTCGGACCCCGCTATTTGCAGACCCTGTGTATGCGTGGTTTATCAAATGCGACCTGCTTCGATATATGTGGCCCTGTGCTTCACATATTCGCTTGTGTTTTTTCACGTCGTCATGGTTTTTCGCGGGCGTATTTACAGTTTTTCATGGGATTTTTTATATTTTTCTTCAGGAATCGTGAACCACCGGGAACCTATCCCCCCTTTTTCCATTGAAACAATGCCCCACTATTCACGGATTCGCTATTCATGGCATTTTCCAGGAATGTATCACCCACGAATAGTGGGGTCTGACTACATTATTGCGAGTGAGAAGCCATGGGAATTGAATCTACAATAACTAGTGGAGAAATAAGAAAGCCTTTAACCACTTGAATAACGGGCTGCAGTATATACTTGTGTGGAAAAATAAATATCAGTGTCTCTTGGACGATTTTGAATGCTCCTCATTAATTCTAACATTAATAATATATCTGGTTTCCTTACCAATACACCTCAGGCTCTGACAATTATAAAGCGCAGCATTGTACCTGATAAAAGTTGTACCTATGGTAATCAATCAATCGTCTGGCTGTTCTCCTGCAGACATCAGTAACGTCAGCCTTGATGATTATCAAGTGCATGTCATCGGCAGCGTAATCAAGCAGTGGCTCCGGGAACTTCCTTCTCCTCTCCTGACGAATGAACTCTATGATGAGTTCCTGCGAACTGTCGGTGGGTTCCCACGTGCAATTCCCATTCACCATTCCCTACTTGGAGATTCATGTAATACAATAATGTGATTTCTTTTAATTTTATCAAAATGATTGTCTGGTGTGATGGCCACATTGTAATTTCGAAGAAGTGCAAAATTGTTTGGCTTGTTTGGTGTTCCCATCTGAGTATATTTGGTTCATGATCCTAGGATCCCAAGTTTGAATTCTATAATCGTGTTGAATTATCCAATGCTGACTAATGTTGTTGGCCTGCATGTGAGTTTTGTGCAAGCAACCCCTGAGCCATTGATCACTTTTTAAAATGTCTCTTGAGGGTCATCTTGGTGGGGATTGGGGGGAATGGTTTAAATAAAACCACAGAAATATCCCACATCATCGCATCACCCATCCTTGACCAATATACATTTGCTATTTGTTGATATTTTTAAAATAAATAATTGGTTTGGTCAACTTCCAGCCTCGCTTTTCCAAACCCCAGAACTCCAATTAGCATCGCACTCGGATTCCATACAAATGCATTGACATCGTCTTCCTGTTACTTTCAGAGTTACCCGAGAAAAAGGACAAGGTTAAAGGGTTGTACTCGGTCATTGAACATCTGCCACCGAGCAACCACAGCACTTTAGAAAGGCTCATCTTTCATCTGGTCCGGTGAGGCTGGGGGGGGGGGGGGGGGGGGGGGGGGGGGATGGGCACGATAAATACCAAATGCAGTCGGTTGTAAATCTTGTGTGAAGCAAGCGCACATCGTGGAACATCCTCAAAGTTAATGTCTAGTTTAATGTGCTGAATTCTGTTTACTTATTCGCTCCTGGTTTGTTTTAACAAGACCATCTGCGCCCTCATGTGCCGAGTTCCCTTTAGGATTCGTCTGTCGGTGAAAGGCGGGAATGTGTGGTGTGGTATGTTATGGTTATTCTGCATACAATTTTCTTTAAAAATAACGATTGCAGCACACAGTGTGTTAGTGCTTGGCCTATGAAATCTCGTGTATTAAGGACAATGAAATATATATATTTTTTTATTTCAAAATCCATGCCTCATTTCATGATTTTTGCTTCATTGCTTCATTTTGTGGGAGTTTTAACGTGTTTTTTGTTTTCTCCTTTTACCTGAGTGAACTTTTACTTTTACCTGAGTGAAGTTTAGAGTGAACAAAGTGACTTGTTTTGGAGGCAAATGGGCCATTGCGTTAACAGATCCTTGAGGGGTACTAGTTTCCGCTGTAGCCACTGTTTGTGCAGCTGCAGATCATTGCCTGACAGCACCGTTTGCCGCTGTGATTCAGTTCTATGTATCGTGCAGGATCACGCAGCACGGAGAGACGAACCGCATGTCCCCCAATGCTCTGGCCATCGTGTTCGCCCCCTGCATCCTGCGTTCTCCTGACAACATGGATCCCCTGCAGAGCGTAAAGGACATTGCACAGACCACACAGTGAGTGATGTCTGGTTCCAACCCCCCCCCCCCCCCCCAAGTCGGCTGAACGTAGTCTCACCCCAGGATTGACTTGTGGCTAATGATGCGTATCAAAGTCTTCCTCCACCTCCTCTCCCCTCTACCCAACAATTTATTTTTTCCGCGTCTTATGAATGACGATTCCTTTGAATTTCAACATTTATTTTGTTTAGTCTCTTTTTTTTTTGACATATATTGATGGATTACAGTTCTGTTGATACCAGAATGTGATGCCCTCTTCCTCACTGCAGTTGTGTGGAGTTGCTCATCACTGAACAATTGAAGAAGTTCAAAGCTCGCATTCGAGACATTTCAACACTGAAGAGTGTGGAGAACAGCGCTAGCCAACGCCTTTCCCTCATCCGTACCTCCATTGTAAGTAATAATAATAGTAATAATAATGATGATTTTTAATGAGAAATGTTTTCCAATATTCCTCATATTGCTATGAAAGGTACCACTGATCAAAAATATAAAAATGAAACACTTTCTTCAAAATACCTGTTCTGACCTCTGTGTACACCCTCAAATCGCTGACCTTTCACATCTCTCCTTGCAGTTTGTTGCCTTTAAAGAATACTTCCACTTTTAGCTGCTCATTTCTTCCCAATAGTTATTTTAATTTAAACGAGTTTCAGGTACAACTGCTACAGTTCTCCACTCCCTCCCTGGCTCGCCCCTCATCCCCACCCATTGTCCGTCCTAGGGAAAAGGCAAGCACCGTCGACAGAGGGTACCGGAAGGTTTGCGGGTACTCGGTGGCCTCGCGGATTTGTCTCCCTTGGAGGTTGGAGATCAGCAAGCTGAGGCAGAGGAGAATTCAGAGCAGGGCATGAGTGAAAGTGAAGCGGCATTTGTGGAAGAAGAGGTGCAACTTTCAAAAGAGTATGACAACATACAAAAGAGAAAGTACGTTCCCTGTTTTGTTTGTTGACCCAATGTCCATTTCTGTTTGGTCAATTTTTATGGGTCGGTAGCCATTGATGGTTCGGGTACATTTCGATCCAAGTATTCCTTAGCCAGTTGTGAGTGAATCGGCAACCGGACATTTTCCTCCGGAAATAGGTCCCTTGGAACAGGAAGGCAATCTGTAATCGGAAAGCACGATTAATCGTGCAGTGTCAAGGTATGGGTGGATTTTCTTGGTTATCGATACAAGCAGAGTACCCGCCCAACTGGCGATCTTCTTCCAAATGTGCAGCACATTATTTTGAGAGATCTTCATTTGGATGGTGTATCGGCAACAGACAACTGCCTCAATCACTCCCGAAAATAAAAAAAATAACCCGGGTTATGTACAATGTACATGAAGCAAAAACGTGGACTGCTCATGTGCATGTATAATGCATCGTGGTTATATAACTCAGATAATTCCAATTGAATTTCCTCCCCTCCCCCAAAGGAAGACAATGCCAAGATGGCGAAAACAATTTTGTTTTTTTCAAAACTTCATGGAATCAAAAGTTGCACGGGCATAACTTCAGAGAGCCCTCATTAATCCCTGAAAGTTTCAGCTTCCTTGGTCAAATCCTCTTGGAGGAGTACAAGTTATATACATAATACATCCACCTTGGTTCCATTATATCATAAAATATAATGGCATAAGCCTGGAACTTCTAACACACTTTTCTCCGAACATATTCTGTTCATACTTCCGAAATCTCACATTATGTGTTCCATGTACTTACGCAGGTGATAGTGGATTCAAAAAATCGAATATAGATAGAATTTTCAGAGGGAATCGATGACGTCACAATCAGCAGCGTTCGGCGACAAACCGACGGCCGGGTCCCAAACGACGTGCTTTACTTAACTAAGTCCATAACTTCAGGACGTTTGTTCAACTCAGCATTTATGACTTTTATCCTGTCATGTCGTTAATCTGTTGATGGAGGTAATATAGAAACGATGAATATGTCAAATCTTTCGTGTTACTCATCTGGCACGATGAGTCAAGGGCAACAATCTAAAGCGACCGGTCTCAAACGCTACCATGGGCACCCAGACACGCCACCAATATGAAGAACTGAGCTGTGAATGCAACGCAAAACATCCAAAGAAACTACCGTAACCTAGTATTGTGATCCGTCCTGTCCCCATACCCGTGGTAGACGGATTGTAATATAATATATATATATATATATATATATATATATATATATATTGTTACGAATTCTGGCCCGCCTGGCGTGCGATCGGCCGCGTACCTCTAATGGCAGCCGCGTCGCCCACCGGGCGGACAATTCAGTCGTGACCCTCCTGGAACTACCGCCAGAGCCAGTCATGGGTGGGGTTAACCTCACCACAACCCAGTCCGCATTCCACCCGCGCGAAATAGGGTGAACTACGAATGCGATATACCTAAATACCCACGCGGGTAACCTACCGAGGGGTTGCACCACGCCGCAGGTGGCTTAGGACACGAACCGTTAAGCGGTTCGTTCCGTGCTACAGGGATAACCGAGTGGTTTATCGCCGACCTCGACGTTCCGATTCTTCTTTACTCGGGTGTTCAAAACCCACTACTCATTCCACGATGCAAGATGGCACTTTCAATGTGGTGAAAGGAGGACGCGACGAACGGGAAACGTTGCACACAAGGACATTTATTATAAAGCACATACTGCACACACAACACAAGCAAGGAATCATGCACGTATTTACAAGCAAGGCAAATAAAAAGCAATACAACCGACTACAATGAGAATGTACATGCACTTAACAGTTGTTACTGAACAGGACACGGCGCCACAGCATGCATACAAAAACAACAGGAAAACCCTCCCCATAGGCAGGGAGGTAGGCGGGGTTCGTAAACCTTTATGCGTGGGCCGTGGATGACCGAAAAGGCCCGCGAGACCGTGCTGGTTACCTGCCCCTCGAGGTGAGACGGTGGGCAGGTCGCGACGCCTTGTTCCCACGGCAGCTAGCGTAGCCGCGCCTGCTCTCGGCCCTTTGCGATGTGTGGTCGTGAGTTCTCTCCGGCGTCCCTCGCCAGACGCGCAGATTCGCACCACACAGCCGCAGGCTGCGCCTCCCGTCTGCATCTCTGAGGCGTCGCCCGACTCGCCACCGGCCCGCGCCTTCACCGACAGGTCGCCCAACGCCAAGACGAGAGAGCCCGACCTCGACCACCAAGAGAGAGCTCGAAGATGAGCGAGAGGATGACGTCCACCAAGAGAGCGAGTAGAATCCAACACGACCCCGACAGAGAGAGTGAGCCTCGCGCGCGGTCTGCCTTGTATAGCGCGGGGCTCGCCCTTCTCTCCTCCCCGTTTTCGGCTCCACCTTCCTTCGAGAAGGTTCCCGAAAAGGGCGTTCCCTCATCCCGACCGCCTCACGCTGTTCATCCACCAATCGGCGGCGAGCTGCCCTCCCCTTCCTTCACACCAAGCGCGGGGAAAAATGACGGAAAAAAACCCCACAGGCCTCACAAGTGCTTTTGTTCTGCCAATCCTTCTCGACGGTTTCTGTGGTGCGGAAACCGTCTTACATGTCCGCGGAGGATGGCGTTCGTAAGCGGGCTAGTGGCGAAGATGGCGGTGATTGTTGTGGGGTGGTGTGAGCGTGGTGGGCTTGTGGCGTAGTTGGTGGCGGTTGTTGTTGCGTAAGGTTTGTGGCAATGTGGCTCAAAATAACGATAAATAAAGAAAGGGTCGCATATCTCAAAGGGTCGCAGCCCGTGAACACGAATAATTCCCTTTAAACAAGGTGGGACCTATCTGCACAAAACTTAGCGTCATAACTGATCTAAGGACCCTTTATGGTGTATTGCGAATTTCCACAGCCGTAACACTACCCCCTCCCTTTTTTACAGACTCGTCCCGAGTCGTCAAATTTTCTGTGTGCCATCATGTGTAGTTCTCCCCTAGTACGTTTTACCTTTGGATCCCTGAGTGCGACATTCAGTGTATTCGTGTCCCCAAAATAAATAACCTACGGGCTGAGTAATAACTAAACAAACCCACTCATACAGACGACTTAAATAAATTGCCGGCGCTAAGACTCAACTGCTGGGGCGCAAAACACATTTACATTGTACACCTTGACCTTATAATTTTACACTACCCCATGGCCCAGGATCGATGGACTCTGCGGAAGAAACAAGAGTTAGCAGGGAGCCAGGCTCGTAAGCGCAGTCCAAGGCCCCCCCTTCTTAAAATGAATGCAGTGAACAAAAGTGGTGCACGGGCCGCCGGTGCAGTCCCGTGTTGCAGCTGTCATCAGGGCAGTCCCTGCAAATTTCGCGATGATCCTGGCGCACATGGTAATGAACGGGGGGGGGGGGGGAATGCAAAACAGAACGGGGCTGGTGGGCATGGGCCAAGGCAAGGTGGGCAGCTAAGGCATTGGCATGGCAAGGCCGCTGTAGCAAACAGCCGGCAGATGAAGTGACCGGCACAGGCCTTGAAGCAAAAACAGCCAGCAGACGAAGTTGGCCATCCTTTTACCTTGAAATGGAGGTTGGTGGAGGGAGTGTGGTGGTGCTGGCCACTCGGAAGGCGGGCTCGGACCTACCC
>CM068963.1:59468634-59479029 GCA_035128595.1 Eptatretus atami
TATATATAACTACAACAGCACTCAGTCGAGTGCATAGCTCCGCAAGGCTGAACAGTTTACGTTTTACATCCCACTGATGGGCTGGATCTGGATCCGGACCTGAATCGAACACAAATCGGCTTCTTGTCATCTACCGAACTCATCCTCCAAGTTTCATCCGAACCCGTCCACAAGTTTTTGAAATGTCATACTGTATATCGTTTTTGGCCTGATCTCTCAATGGTGAGGAATCAGTTTTAAAAAAAACCTAGAACAGTACTCAGTCGATTGCATACTTCCGCCAGGCTGATTAGTTTACGTTTTGTATCCCACTGATAGGCCCGATATGGATTCGGACCTGAACTAAAATCTAATACGCTTGTTCTCGTCACCGAACCAACTCATTCACCAAGTTTCGTCCAAATACATCCATAAGTTTTTCATATTGTGATATATAGTTTTAGACCGATCACTTATCACTTAAATTTTCGGATACGGATCCGGATCTTCGCCAAAATCGAAACATTTCGTCCTTGTCACATACCCAAGCTCTCCACCCAATTCTGTCCGAATCCGTCCAGAACTTTTTGGGAGCAGACGATGACTGGTCTCGACCTCTCCTCCTTGTGTGGAGCCGGTTCATTCACCCCCCATTAAAAAAACAAACTCTCCTCTCTTATTCTCCTCGTTTTACTCTCCAATGAAATTTTTTCTCACTTTGCGGCATGCACGATGCCCGTGCATTGTTCCTTACATGACAAGCCATATGATAATTTGCTTCAAAATATCTGATTTCTCTTGTTGATGTTTTCCTGCGGAATTTGTTTGGCAAAATGTTCTACTATTTAAACAGACTACTCTCAATTCGACCTTTCCTTCATACCTTGCCTTAAAAATCCAACGGTTACAGCGTTTCTTCTCTCCATTCTCTGAATTTTCCTGTTCATCAGCCGAGGTTGGCTGTTTTGTCCTGCAGATTGTTCAAGATTAACCCTCTCCCCTCCCACTCATAAATTATTTCAATGCTGTGCATAGTGACAGAATGCCTGGTGTTGGCTTAATGGTTCGGGTGGTATCCTACGTATCCTTGGTATCCTACGATCCCGAGTTCAAATCCCACTTGGCTGTTGAATTAATACAAGGTGGGGTTGACTGCCTGTCATCCTTCCAAGGTCGGTAAAAATGAGTGCCAGCATGCTGGTATCCTGTGTCGGAGTGGCGACCCGTCCAGGATTGTGCTCAATAGCCAAGGAGACTGCTGAGGCATCACCAACGCTCTGCACAGAGTATGGTCCCATTGGATGGATGGATTCTTTGAATTTGCCTTTCAACACATTTCTTGATGGATGCAATAATCGCATCTCTGACCTAAAACTTTTAAAAAAAACCCAGTTGCTATGAATGTTCGCTTTCCATCAACCATTCTTTTTCTCCATTTTCAGTGCCAACTCACCCCTCTCACCACCCTCTCAAAACAACCATCACATTCTTCTCCCTTCATGCCTCCCTCTCACCTCTCTCAAAAACTCCCCCCTCACCTTTCTCCCTCAACTCTCCTCACATCCCTTCTCAAAATTGTCCCCCTCATCCACAAAGCTGCCTCCTTCCACTGCCCTCTCGCCTCTATCTCATCACTCGACCTCCTCAAATCCTCAACTGCCTTATGCCCCTCCTCTTGCCCCCCTTCCCAGCACCACAGAGCCTTTTCTCCTCCTCATCGCCCCCTCCCTGAGCTATTCTGAATCTCTCACACTCTGTCAACAACCTTCCTTACTCCCCCCTTCCTCCCTTGTCCAACCCTCCCCTCCTCCCTTGTCCAACCCTCCCCCCTCCTCCCTTGTCCAACCTCCCCCCTCCTCCTTGTCCAACCCTCCCCCCTCTCCCTTGTCCAACCCTCCCCTCCCCTCACCCCCTGCACCCAAAGCCCTCCCCTCCCGCCCCTGCACCCAAAGCCTCCTCCCCTCCCTTCATTAACAGTTTGGACCTCAAATATCCGGGCCTTCGCTCAAACCTTACAGATCTTTCCATACAGGTTGCCACTGACAAACCAGACATAATCTGCCTAACAGAAACTTTCCCCTCGAGATGTCTCTGACTCCCAAGTATCTCTCCCTCGTTACTCCCTCCTCCGGTATGACTGACCTGAGCCTCGTCCTGGTGAGAGGTTGCTCTCTTCATCAAAGACTCTATTCCTCACTCTCCATGCCATGGCCTCTCCCCCACACCCCAGGAATACCTCTGGCTACGGCTTCCTCTCCACTCCCACCTCATGTTTATATGTGTACTGTACCGTCCACCAAACAGTGATGACTCCATCTTCACCTCACTTTCAAAATGTGGACCAACTTCTATCTTTCTCATCCAAACTCTCTCTCCTCATATGTGGCGACTTCAATTGTCATCATGCCAGTTGGCTAGGTGTGGGTACCTCTCTCACCTGTCATGGCACCTCAGCAAAAGCTTTCTGCGACTCATTGGACTGACTCAATCGGTCAACTTCCAGACCCGGATCTCAACCAATGGTACTCCATCTCTTCTGGATCTGATTTTGACAAATTCCCTCAAAATATCTGTTCTTCCTCCGATCCAAACGGTTCTTCTGACCACGTCCTTGTCAAAGTGGACATCTCTCGAGCTATTTCAGAGAACCACCTCACCGCCGTCGAGTCTGGCATTTCACTAAAGCCGACTGGCAGGGGTCTCCAAGCAGCCATCAAACTTATAGACTGGTCTCTTATCTCTACTTTCTCCAACATCAACTCTTCCTGGGAATTCTTTCAAAGAAACTTGCTCTCCCTCATGCACAGATTTATCCCCTCTCGTCTTCAGTTGTCCTACCCTTCCTCCCACCCTTGGTTCACTGAAGCTTGTGGCGAGGCAGTTGTCCTGAAACAACTTGCCTTTGCCTATGGAAAGCAAACCCAACTGAGGGTAATCTCAGTTCCTTCCATAAATCTCGGAACAAGTGTGTATCTACCCTCAGGAGAGCCAGAAAACAACATCTTTCTAATCTCAAGTCTGAACTCTCAAACCTCTCTCCCAACTCCAAATCCTGGTGGCATCTAATTTAAATCTGTTTCTGGTGTATGTTCCCCTCCATCCCCTCCCTTACCTCAAATGCCGCACTGCTGATACCACACGTGAAAGGCTGAATGCCTAAACTCGGTGTTTGCATCGAAATCTTGTGTCCAAAACCCATCGCTTTCTCTACCCACCTTACCCAGTCGCACCCAACTGTCCCTGGACTCTGTGTCCTTTTCTCCTGACAAGGTGAGAGCTTGCTGTCAAACCTCGACTCAGATTCTGCAACCGGTCCAGACGGCATCAGCCCACGTGTCCTAAAAACATGCTCTTCTGCTCTTGCTCGCCTCTCTCTGTTCTATTCACCCTCTCATTTGCTCAAGGTCATCTGCCATCTGCTTGGAAATCAGCAAACATCACTGCCCTGCATAAAAAAGGTGCAAAAACAGATCCCTGCAACTACAGACCAACCAGCCTTCTCCCAATCATCAGCAAGGTTATGGAATCCATCATCACTTCAGACATTAAATCCTTCCTCTCTCCAATGGCTTGATTTCCGATCATCAATTTGTTTCAGACCAGGTCACTCTACCCTGGATATGCTGCTTCTGCTCTCCAACAATGGATGGAGGTACTCATGCAGACATAAAATCAGAGCCATATCCCTAGACATATCACGTGCTTTTGACACGGTCTGGCACCCTGCCCTGCTCACCAAACTCTCTTCCTATGGTATCAAGGCCATCTCCACTCATGGCCCGCAGACTTCCTTCCTGTCGCAGTCAACATGTGGCCCTAAATGGAGTTCTTTCATCCCCTCTTCCTGTCCAGGCTGGAGTTCCTCAAGGTTGCGTTCGGGCCCTGTTCTTTTTCTGGTTTTCATCAATGATCTCTCCAACTCTCTGGAAAATCCTCTTTACTCTTTGCTGATGATCCACACTCTGCGTACCATCTGTCATCCCTCAGAACCGGCACGCAGCAGCTTATTCACTCTCTGCAGATCTGGGTAAAATCATAAACTGGTCCAACACGTGGAACATGTCTTTCAATCGGACAAATCTCACAATCTCACCATGTCTCTCTAAAGGACCGTTTAGAAAACCCCCATCCACTTTCTCAACAATCCTCTGGAAGAAGTCCTTTCTTTCAAGCTTCTGGTCTCACTATCTGCCATGACCTTTCCTGGGAAGCCCATTCAAAACCTCTCCTCCAAAGCCAGTCGCCGACTGGGAATCCTCCATCGTGCAAAGTCCTTCCTTGGCTAACCTGAGCTCCTGACCACTTACAAAGCTTTCGTCGGCAGCCTGATGGAGTACTGCTCTCCCCTCTGGACTGGTGCTCCTGCCACCCACCTTTCTCGGCTTCACGCTGTGGAAACCAAGAATTTCGGATCATTGGCATCCCCGCAATGAGGCTGAATCTTTGGCCTCTCACTCTCTCACCACAGGCAGGTCGGTGGTCTTTCTGTCTTCTATCGTCTCCTCTCCAGCCTCGCCCCCCCCCCCCCCACCGCTCTCTCTCTGCGATTTATCCCCACCACATTTCCACAGGGCGCTCAAGGTCCGCCAACAACCCCCTTCTGGTAAAACTACCAAAATCACGAATCACTGCTCACCTTCACTCTTTCATTCTCTTTTTTCCCACCTTTGGAATAACTCACTCACTCTATTCAATCCCATTCTTCCCTCCAGGCCTTCAAAACAGCTGTTCACCACCAACTTTTATCACCCCCATCCAAATCCTCGATCTTTTCTACCCCGTTAATCCACCCAAGCCCCCCACCTTCAAATTCCCTGCTTTCCTTCCTGAAAGTCCCTGTATTGTCCATCTTGGATACCGTGGTCCCCACCCCACCCTCTCCCTTCCACAGATCTCCTGATGTCTCTGTTCCCCACTGTTTTTTCCTTCCCTCTCCCGCCGCTCTTGTCTCATGCCCCCCTTGCTGTGCGTTGTGTGTTAGCTCTCATATGAGCCTCGACAAGGTATACAAATAATAATAATAATAATTTGGTTGAATTTTTTTATTTTTTTTACTAAATGGTGTTTCACAATTCTGTTCACGGTTATGCCTCGTTAAAAGTTTCAGCTTGACCTGGTTTTTGCTTCACATCTAATAGGGAGGAAATAGCTCAAAGCGCTGTGACTCTGGACAACACGTCGGATGAAGACACACTCGACAGTTCGTCTCGTGACACAGTGGATGGGACTCCCGATCAAGAGGTTCACCATGAAGACCTGCAGGGTAAACAGTCAATGGCTTAGCATGTCTGGTTGCTCTGGATGTGCGTCAATCACCTTTTTTTTCTTCTTTTTTTCAACATAATCTTCGGAAAAGTGACTTTTGCTCCGTTGCTGGTCGTTGGGTGCTTTACCACCATGGAATCTGCTTTTCATGGCATCTGCATGTTTTTATTTTATTTTCACCTCTCAAGAGTGCACCAGATCTTCACCTTTCATAAAGGATTTCTATACGATCCTCTCTCTGGATCTCTTTGCCTTGCATGCTTCCTCATTCGATTTGTCATTTTGCTTGCGGTGGGGAAATGCGGTGGTGGGGCTCGGGACAAAGCAGCATCCCAGGCTTGAAGCTTTTGTGGTGAACGTCTGCGTGCTGTGCCGAAGAGCTGATTCTGCACTATTGAGTCGGTGTTTGCATTGGCACAGAGTCCCGCTGGGCCAACTTTAAAAGAAACATCAGAGACAAGCGGAAGAAGAAAGGCGCATGTACACAAGAGAGCACCGACTCGGATGGTTCAGAGCTCATCGTACATACGAGCATGCCCGAGTACCGCCCCCACACAAGGAGAGGTCGAGGCCAGTCATCGCCCGCTCCCTACCAAATCGCCTCCCGTACAACATTCAATCCACCAGAGGGAAATAAGGACAAAAGATGAGTCTGTTGACATCGGTGAGAAAAAGCATACGGTCGTCATACTTGTAAGCCTTCACTGGGCGACCACTACTGCAAGCACCATTCCCTGGCTTAGCACGGACACGAGTGTTTTACCATTGTTACGACTATTGCCATGCACAGTTCATTTGGGCGAGGCAGAGTCGAAAGCCTCGCGAGAGATCGTGCCAAGGCCAGGTTGCTCCAGAGACCCTGCAGGGTGAAGGATCAGGTCGATTTTTTTGATTTTTAAAAAAATATTCCTCCCCCCCCCCCCTTCGTCTGCAGTCACAAAGCAATCACGATGCACACCAAGAACTTGCAATTCTTTTGAACTCATGTAGTCTGTTGGTGGAAAATAATTTTACCAAAGCTCTTTTCTTTCTGATAAAAAAATCAATGTTGTCTTGACAGCAAAATATGTTGTCCCATTGCAGATTGTGATGGCTGTTAATGCCTTCGCATAATGGTTATTGCCTTATAAACGTCCCGACTTACTGTGCGTAAATGAAAGCAGGCTGGAGGTTTAAACGTTACATTGCAAACGCGAGGCTTTAAGGTTCTTTGAAGACCGTTGTCACCTCTATTTTTGTTCCTGTTACAAAGATGACTGCAACTGCATTAGCCTTAAAACTTGTCATTTCAGTTTGCTTTCTGTTTGCTAACTTTGCACTAATGTGACTAATTCTGGCTGGTACAGATAAAGTAGCAACGATAATCCGATACTTTAAGACTCCAGGACACACAGGCCTGTGGTGCGAATCGAAGCATGTCCATGGTTGCTGCAAGAACGCTTTGTTCCACAAGTTCCTCGGCGCTGCGCAAAGGTATCCGAAAATGACGGAGAGCGAGCAGTCCTTCTGCCGCAGGGACCCTCCACATTCTCCTGTGAGCCAAAGTGCATTTGGGATCTCTTCCATGCCGACGATTTTATTCGCCTTTCGTTTGTGGCAATTTAAGGGCTGCTCCAAGTTGTTTACACTCCAGCGTCTGTTCTGGGTAACCGATGTTCTGTGTGCTTTTACATCTACTTTGATTTTTTTTTCTGCAGCTTTGTATGATCAGTTGTATGTGGATCACAACCCGTTCACTCCTATTTATGTGTTACTTGCAAACAAACTGCTCAAGCCACTTAATCTCCTGCGTGTGTGTGTGCGCGCGCGCACGTACCGACGTTTAGTAACGGCATTTAAAATAGTACCGATGCATGTGGCCTTATGCACAATCGTACACGACTCGAATCGCTGTCGATGATGTAATAACGAACTGGGCCTTGCAAGCGGGGAAGTAGGTCCGGTAGTTATTCCCATCGCTTCCGTCTTCGGAGTCTCGTACCTTTTACCCACGCAGTGACCCTTCGGTCCCAGCAGTCTGCGTGTCCAGGCGAGTGGGTCCGCTTTGCAAGTTTGATAAAGGCAAAAGGCCAAAGTCTTTGGTAAATATACAACTTGTAATCCCATCACCTGCTGAAGGTTATTTAAAAGGGTGCTTACGATTTATACTTCTCGAAGAATTCATATTGTTGTTGTTTTTTTGTTTTGTTTTGTTGTTTTTTTTCTTGCCGAGCTATAACTTCATTCTCCGAAGAGTAACGACTACTGCTGCAAAAGCGTTTTGTTTCGGGCCTTTTCCTCGTGGATGCAAACACGCTCAATGTTGAACTCTGAGCAGACATCGGTGCTTTCTGTGGATTTCGTCCCACATACCCACCGAATGGCACTCGTGATCGATAAGAAAACGATACTGCGCCGTTTGCGTAAGCATCGGTGGACGTGAGGAAATGAAAAGCCGTTTCAAGAGCGATCTTTCCCTATTTAATCGGGGATCGAGACCAACTATCGATTGCCCTGGGGTGCAACCTGATTTTTTGTGACTTCCTTTGGGGGTTTTCTTTTTTTCTTTTTTTTCCTGTAGTAATAATAATGTTATTGTAAATTTGTTTTGTAAATTGAACCTTTATGGAAGGGTTTGGAATGATGTGTATAAAATGGAATTTGTGAACAAGGTTAACATTTTTTTTTTTGTATAGCTGCTTTATAAATAAAAAGCAATTTACACTATTTACCAACATTCACGACGAGTTATAAATTTTGTTTGATTTCCAGTTACTACTACTACTACTACTACTATTACTAGTCTCAGTTATTCCCACCTTTTGGTAGGATAGGTTAAGGAATGTTTTTGGCCCAATTCTTCCATAATAAAATAGGCCATATAGTGTTTGTGGGAAAGGCCATAAACCAGCTGGCCAGGCCTGACATTTTCCTCGAGCCAATTGGAGCACAACTAATTATCTTCTCTTGATGGAAATAATTTGTCTCTTCATTGACATGGTGAGAGATTTTCCATTCACAAATTCATGCCAGCAAAGGGAAAACCAAGCTTCACGTCTATATGACAGTTTTTACTTGGGTTCAGCACTGACGGTGATTGAGAGGTACGCACACTCCCCTCTGAGCTGTCGAGCCTGGGTTCGAACCCCCAACCCAGCCATAAACAATCATCCTGGTGTTTCACAGGCAGGGCAATTCATCAATGTTTGTGCTGGTATTAGTTGGTGGACATTTAAGACCACCACGGTTTCCTTCACGAAGAGTAGGCGAGCTAATTCCTGCCTTAACCCACAGAGGCATTGCATCAGTAGCACAGCCACATCCTCAGCCAATGATGCTACCTCGTGCACTGCATACGAACAAAGAAAACGACTTGGGAAATGGCTCACCTGGGAAACATCACTGACCATAAAACAAACAATCACTACATCCAATTTACATCCTTGTAGGAATAAAAAGCATTTCGGAGCAAAAGCAACTTTGGTGATTTTTTCCCAACAATCCTTGAGGGGTTTGGGTTTACTGTGAAAGGCAGTTGGTGGTCACCATTCCAGGTAAGAGGTGGTAGATGAATGTTACGACTGCTAATTGTTGATTTTGGGAAATAAAATCTGTCATTTTGCATTGGAACTCAAAATTGGAAGTGTGGAAATTCAAAGTAAGCACTGCCAGTTTCCAGAAGTGTCACTTGATCAGAAGGTAGTTGAGATGGAGTGTACACAAACCATCCACCCTTTTGACCAGACTCCTCTCATTTTTTATTTTTAAATCACCTGGGAGTGGATGCCAAACTTGGTCAGATAATGAGAAATGTGCTGAAATTCCTGTACCTAACCTCCTAAAAAGTTTGTTGGTATTGAAATGATGGGCCAAATGAATGTTGAGGCCCCTGCAATGATGTTTATGCTCATGGAATATTGAATCTGAAATTTAAATGTTTGTGCATTTGTTTCTTTCACAGGCAAACCAGAGCATTGCGGCCCCAAATTTTGGTATAAGTACTTCAGAATCTGGGCAAGGTTTTAAGCTACCGCAGATTGGCCTTGGTGTCTGTTGAGGCTACCAAAGTGCATATTGGGATGTGGGGGCAACCAGTGCTGCCAGATATACACAAGAGAGCACCGACTCCGATGGTTCAGAGCTCATTGTACATATGGGTGTTCCCGAGTACCGGTTCTTAAACAAAAGGCAACCGTGTTCCGTGTTGTTCCTGTTCCTGTTCCTGTTCCATTCCTGTTCCTGTTTCCCTTTCCTCCTCCTCCTTTTCCTCCTCCTCCTCTCCCTGTTCCTCTCCTCTCCTCCTCCTCCCCTGTTCTCCCTCCTCCTCCTCCTCCCCCTGTTCCTCCTCCTCTCCTCCCCTGTTCCTCTCTCCTCCCCCTGTTCCTCCTCCTCCTCCTCCCTGTTCCTCTCCTCCTCCCCTGTTCCTCCTCCTCCTCCCCCTGTTCCTCCTCCTCCTCCCCCTGTTCTCCTCCTCCTCCTCCCCTGTTCCTCCTCCTCCTCCCCCTGTAGCTCTTTCCTCCCTTGTTCCTCTTCCTCCTCTCCCTCCTCCTCCTCCTCCCTCCTCCTGTGCTCCTCTCCTGTCCCTCCTCCCTCTGTTCTTCCTCCCCTTCCTCTTTCCTCCTCCTGTTCCTCCTCCTCCCCCTGTTCCTCTTCTCCCCCTTTTCCTCTTCCTCCTCCTCTCCTGTTCCTGTTCTTTCTCCTCCTC
This sequence comes from Eptatretus atami, assembly GCA_035128595.1. Lineage (NCBI taxonomy): Eukaryota > Metazoa > Chordata > Myxini > Myxiniformes > Myxinidae > Eptatretus > Eptatretus atami. Next base: position 59,478,563 of record CM068963.1, read on the forward strand.
CTCTCCCCCTTTCCTCTCTCCTCCTCTTCCTCCTGTTCCTGTTCTCCTCTTCGTTCTCCTCTTCCTGTTTTCCTCTTCCTTTCTTCCTCTCCCCCCCTGCTCCTCTCTCCTCCCCCTGTTCCTCTTCTCCCCTTTTCCTCTTCCTCCCCTCCTCCTGTTCCTGTTCTTTCTCCTCCTCCTCCTCCCCCTGTTCCTCTTCCCCTGTTCCTGTTTCTTCCTCTCCTGTTCTTCTCCTTCCTGGTTCTTCCTCCTTCCTCCCCTGCTCCTCCTCCTCTACCCCCTGTTCCTCTCTCTTCCTCCTCCTGTTCTGTTCTCTCTTCCTCCTCCTCCTCCTCCTGTTCTTCTCCTCCTTCCTCCTCCTTACCCCTGTTCCTTTTCTCTCTCCTGTTCACTGTTCTTCCTCTCCTCTCTCCTTTTCTTCTCCTCCCTCTGTCTCCTCTCCTACCTCCTGTTCACTCTCTTCTCTT
>CM068963.1:59498472-59510972 GCA_035128595.1 Eptatretus atami
AAGGAGAGAAAGAGTTGTAAGAAAGGTGAGCGATGAGCGAGGGGAGAGATGAGAGCACAGAGTGAAATGGTGCAGAGAGGAGAGAAAAGTGTAGAAAGATGTGAGGAGAGGAGAGAGGTGAGAGAGGAGTGGGAAAGATAGAGAAAGAGAGAGAGAAGATGTGAGAAATTGAGAGCAGAGAGTTGATTGGCAAGAAGAATCGAGACAGGGCGAGAGGGAGAGTGGAGATGAGAGAGGAGAGAGAGAGTGATTAAAGGGGAGAGAGAGTGGAGACAGAGGGAGAGGAGAGAGAGAGCGGTGGAGAGACCAGAGAAAGGAGAGTCAGACAGGGAGAAGAGGAGAGGGGGAGAGAGAGAGGAGCAGAGATAGAGAGAGGAGGGAAAGAGTGTAGAAAGGGTGAGCGAGAGGGAGAGAGAGAGGAAGGGAGAGGAGTGAGAGAGAGTGGAGAAGAGTGGAGAGAAGAGTGGAGGGGAGAGAGAGGAGAGAGAGGAGAGAGAGAGCAGAGAGACATCAGAGAGATGGAGAGGGAGAGGAGATCGAGAGTGGATAGAGAGAGAGAGTCGAGAGGAGAGAGAGGAAGAAGTGGGAAAGAGAGAGAGAAGTGAGAGATTTAAGAGAGTGGAGAGGAGAGAAGTGAGGAGAGAGAGGAGCGGAGAGCAGGAGAGAGCAGAGAGAGTGGGGGGCGGAGAGAGAGAGAGAGAGAGAGGAAAGAGAGATGAGAGAGAGAGACATGGAGAAAGAGAGTGGGAGAGAGGGAGGAGAGAGGAGGAGAGAGGAGAGTGGAGAGGAGAGTGAGAGAGGAGAAAGAGAAGGAAGGAGAGAGAGAGTGGGCGAGAGAGAGGGGAGAGGACAGAAAGAGTGGAGAAAGGGAGAGGAAGGGAAGAGAGAGGAGAGTGGAGAAAGAGGGGAGAGGGAGTGGGGAGATAAAGGAGAGAGTGAGTGGAGGGAAGTGAGTGGAGAGATGAGAGAGAGAGTATGAGAGAGAGGAGGAGGGGAGAATGAGTGGAGAGAGAGAGTGGAGGGAGTGGAGAGAGAGAAAGGAGAGATAGAGTGTTGAGATGGGAGAAAGAGAGTAGTGGAGAAGAGGGGAAGAGAGAGAGAGAGTGTGGAGAGAAGAGAGGAGAGAGAGTGGGGTGGGGCGAGAGGGGAGGAAGAGAGGAGAGGAGAGAGAGAGGGTAGAGAGGAGAGTGAGGAGCAGAGTGAGTGGAGAGGAAGAGAGAGAGCATGTTGGAGGGAACGTGGAGGAGAGAGTGAGAGAGAGTGAAGGAGTGGAGCAGGAGGGATGAGAAAGAGAGTGTGAGTGATATGAGAAGGCGATAGAGACTTGAGAGAAAGCGTGAGTGGGAGAGAGAGAGGAGAGAGTGTGCGAGAGAGAATGTTGAAGCATGCAAGAACGGGTGGTAGAGAGAGAGCAGGAGAGTGAGGCTAGAGCATGGAGTGAGAGAGGGGAGAGTACGAGCGAGAGAGAGAAGAGATGACCGAGTGCGGAAGAGAGAGTGGGCGAAGAGTAGCCGTCGAGCAGCCAGTGAGAGAAAGAGAGTGTGAAGAGGAAGTCGCCTGTAAATTAGATGAGATGGAGAGCCAGGTAGTGACAGAGCAGGTTAAAAAGTAGAAAGAGAAGGGAGAGCAGGGAGAGGATAGTTGGGGGCAGAGAGAAAGAGAGACAGAAAGAGTGGAGAAAGGGGAGAGGATGGGCGGGAGAGAGGGGGAGAGCAGTGCAGAGAGAGGGGAGAGGCGAACGTGGAGAGCAGAGGAGAGAGGAGTGAGAGAGAGCGAGCCGATGGCGAGAGAGAGTGGAAAAAGAGACAGAGGAGTAGGGAAGGGGACGAGGAGGAGTGAGAGAGAGAGTACAGAGAGAGTGGAGAGAGGGGAGAGAGAGACGGGGTGGAGGGAGAGATAAAGGGGGAGGACAGAGGAGAGAGAGGCGAGTTTGAAGAGCAGAAGAGAGAGAGGAGAGAGGAAACAGTGGAAAGAGAGAGGAGAGAGAAGAGTGGAGAGAGTGGAGAGAGAGGAGAGATAGAGGAGAGAGAGATGCAGAGATAAGGAGAGAATGATGAGAGGGTGTAGAGAAGAGGAGACGAGCAGAAGCACAGAGAGCAGGAGGAGAGAGAGAGACAAGAAGAGAGGAGAGAACGAGCTGGAGAGCAGACGAGAAGAGAGAGGAGAGAGAAGTGGAGAGAGAGAGAAAGACGACTAAGAGAAAGAGAGAGAGAGGTGGAGGCAGAGAAGCAGAGAGAGAGTAGGAGAGAGGTACGAGAGCCAGGAGAGACGTACGAGAGAAAGTATAGAGAAGAGGACAGAGCAGGATGAAGGAACAGGCAGGAGAAATTGGAGAGCAAAGAGAGGAAGAGAGAGAAGAGCGGAGAAACAGAGAGGAGAGAGACAGAGAACAGAGAGAGTGACGGGCACCAAGAGAGGAGAAGAGAGAGGAGAGAAGAGGAGACAGAGAGAGAGAGAGAGAGTAGATTGAAGAGAGTGGAGCAGAGAGGAGAGAGCGAGTGGAGAGAAAGAGATGAGAAAAAGTGGAAAGAGAGAGGAGGGAGAGAGAGGAGAGTGTAGAGAGAGAGAGAGAGAAGGATAGAGAGATTTGAAAAGAGAGAGAAAGAGGAGAGAGAGGAGTAGTGGAGAAAGAGGGGAGAGGGAGTGGGAAGCAGGAGTGCGGAAGAAAGAGAGAGAGAGCAGTAAGCGAAAGAAGAGGAGGCGTGGACATAATGCGCAGTGGAGAGAGGAGAGGAGAGAAAGAGTTGGAGGAGAGAGGAATGAGCGAACAGAGAGAGTGGGCGAGCAAGAGAGAAGAGAGAGGACGAGAGAGGAAGACAGATGGAGAAACGAGACTGCGAACGGAAGAGAGGACAGTGAGGCGGAGGAGGAGTGAGAGAGAGAAAGAGTGTGAGAAAGAAGGTGAAGAGAAGAGAGGCAGAGCAGAGAGGAGACGAGAGAGAGGGCCAGAGAGAGATGCGGAGAGGGAGAATAGAGGAGAGAGTGGAGAGAGAGAGAAAAGAGAGAGATATCTGCGAGAGAGTGAGGAGAGAGGGGAGAGGAGAGTGCGAAAAGGCGTAGAGGGAGAGTGAGACAGAGGGGTATGTATGCGATGAGAGAGGTTTAGAGAGGAGAGGTAAGGACAATCAGACAGAGAAAGAGAGGGGAGAGAGAGAGAGAGGAGAGAAAGTGAGTGTACTGAACCAACGGATTGTGACCGCATCGTGGACGGGGCCGAGAGAGCAGCGCGATAGAATGGAATAGTATAGATGCGAAGAGGAGATGTGAGTGTAGTATAGAGAAGCTGTAGTTGCGAGTGGAAGCAGAGAGAAGAGAGAGATTGGAGAACTCAATATGACAGTGAGGATAATATTTTGATTTTGCAGAGAGATAATGGCAGATCATAGTGACGAGGAGAGTCGACGAGTCGCAGAGAGCAGATAGAGCGAGAGAGTGGGGATGAAAGGAGGGAGTATGAGAGTGCAGCACAGAGGGGAGAGAGGAGGAGCGTGGCAGTATCCATGAGAAAAGATATGGAAGCAGCTCAGAACAGGTGGAGAAAGAGACGGGAGTGCAGAGGATGAGTGAGTGGAGAATAAGTAGAGATTGCGCGATATATATATATATGAGCGAGAGAGGGGAGAGAGAGGGTGAGAAGGCAGATGCGAAGAGAGTGCGATGACAGTAGTTTGAGAGGATGAGTGGAGAGAGAGAGAGAGGTTGGAGAGAGATTATTGAGTCACGAGAGACAGCAGAGAATGCGAGAGGTGATGAGGTAGTATATCGAGAGTGGATATATATATATCATCGTAGAGGAGAGAGAGGAGTAGAGTGGAAAGAGAGAGAGTAAATAGAGGAGAGAGTAGAGAGTGGAGAGGAGAGAGTGATGATATAGGAGAGAGAGAGAGCGTGGAAGAGAGAGAGAGAGACCGGCGTGGGCTGGCGGAGAGAGTGAGAGAGAGAGACAATGCAAGAAAGAGAGTGGAGAGAGAGAGTGAAGGAGAGGAGGATGACGAGGAGATGAGAGGAGAGTGAAGAGGAGAAGAGAAAGGGAGAGGCATGAGAGTGGGGGAGAGAGAGGGGAGATACAGAGAAGAGGAAGAAAGGGGTGAGGAGAAACGGAGAGAGAGGAGAGGTCGAGTAAAGAGGGATTTAGAGAGGTCTGTGAGTCTGGGGAGATAAAGAGGAGCAGAGTGATTAGAGTGGTGACTTATATGTGATAAGTTCTTAACCATGGAAAGTTTTCACGACTTGCCGTGAGCACGCCTGATACTCGTCAAGGTGTATGGGACGCGTCCGATCAGGAGCCACCACTACGACGTTCGATCTCGAATCTGTATTCTTTATGTGCAATGCTTTAAGCGCGACTTTCACGCGGAAGGAGAGAATGAGAGATGCAGTATAGAGATTGGAGAGTACCGGAGTTGTAGACATGCGGTTGTTATGGAGACACTCCAATCTGGAGATTAGAATTCATACTTCAAATGGAACAGAGTAGTCATTTTTCTCAGCAACAGTGCTAGACACCCACCGTGAGGACAGAAGCCGAAGTTGCCGACACGGAGAGAGTAGCGAGGACAGAGAAGGGAGAATAGAGTTTGAGATGGGGAGAAAGAGGAGTGGAGAGAGGGAGAGTGTGCGGAAAGCAGAGAGAGAAGAGGAGCAGACAGAGAAGGGAGACGAGAGGTTACGCGAGGCCTGAAGAGCGTTCATGAGAGTATAACAGATACAGAGTGGATGAGAGGAGAGTGTGAGATTAATTGATGGTTTGAAACGCAGAGCGAGCGAAAGAGAGCCTTAGTGTTGAAGAATATTTATGTTCGGCCCTGAATGAAATCATAACACAGTGAATTGAGAAGGAGTAGTAGTGCATATGCCAGTACTTGCGAGTTATATAGCGGTGTGTAATTTATTCCTTTGAGGAGCATCAAGTACTGTAGTGAGTGTGGTGTGGATAAGATGTAGAGATCGGCTTGCACAAGTGGATTGCCAAGTCAGTGGAAGCTTAACCGAAATAGAATGTAGGCGTGCTTGTTTCGAAGAGCACGATGGGGTGGAGATATAAACTGAGGCGTGAGGAAGGTCTAACTGATGCCGAGAGGTCTGACTGTTCGCCCGAACGAGTGACGTATAGTGATGCTTTGAATTAGCACGTGAGATTCGAGAGACTTGTCTTTGCAGGAATTGATTTGATATATTGTTGCGTCGAGTTGCCCTCGTGATGAATGAGCGTCAGTGAGAGAGATCAGGAATTCACTTTGTGCAGAGATGAGTGTATTCTACTCTTGTATCGAGTATCGTACGATGAGAGGGTGAAGCACTTAGACGTACATGGGAGCAAGTAAGTTAGCACAGATGCTAACGATTCGTTCTCTATCTTCTCGGAGAGGAAAGAGACGAGTTTAGATCCTGTGAGCACGAGAGGAAAATGTTTTCTCGTAAGGGATGTAATACCTGTGACGCTACAGCGCAGCTGGAGGAGACAGGGATGTGAGGAGTAGTGTGATGGAGGTTAAAGTTAAGCGGAACTGAAAATACACAGCAGAGTAAGCCTAGCGCAAGGTGCGAGAGGGATTCCGTGCTGTAATGAAGCAGTGCGTCATCTATATGTGTGAGCTGAACGTGAGATTACATGTATTGGGGTATGCGCGATTCCTATGGCACAAGGTCTATTTCGCCGTGTGTTCATAAAGAAGGCCTTTTATTTGTTTAGTAGTATACAAGAGGAAGGCAGAAGCGTCAACATGGGGGGGAAAGAGGAAAGTGACAGTGGGTGATGGAGAAAGGAGAGTACGTGACATGGAGACAGAGAAGGAGGCGTGAATTGTGAAATAGTCTCGAAGGATGACATACAAATACTGATACCGTACCGAATATAAATGGCGAGGATTGGCATCATCCAATGGAAGAGATGAGGATGATGATGAGAGACTCTGAAAGCGTCGATAGATCATGGGAGGTGGAGAAGACTGTAATCTTGAAGTAAGACATGAATGAGATACGAGAGGGTAAGGGTGGCAATTCCAGCGGAGCGGGGAGAAGCAGGAAGGAGAGACAAATGGGCAAGTATCAGAGAGGAGGCGAGAGAAAGCGCACGAGATGCGACTTTTGAATAGGTGGTTGATTAAGAGAAGGAGGATAAGAGGGGAGGACAAGTGCTATTGTGCCAACCGTGCGATGTGTACCCTGCAGGCAGGGACAGAGGAAAGAGAGGTGAAGAGGCTTGAGATTGAAGCGAGAGTGTAGAAAATGGAGAGGAGACATATAGGAGAGTGCAGAGAAAGAGGACGGCAGACGAAGTGATGAGAGGGAGCAGAGAACTTTGAAAAGTGAGACTGGAGGTGGAGAAATATTGAAGAAACACACCAAAACTAGTCGAAAGATGATGAGTTGCCGAAGAGCAGTTGGAGAGGAGCAGACTGTGATAGAGGATTCTCAGTGCGATACTGAGTAGAATATTGTTCATGCCTTTTGTAGCTTTCGCAGTGGGGGGACGTGTACCGATAGGTAGACCTGAGGGCAAGAGCGATTTAGAGAGTGGGATGCGCGTCAGAGTGGACTGAGCCGAAGTAGAAAGCAGAGAGCGTGAGCGGATATTCGCAATTGTGGTGCAGAGAAGCAAATGATGAGTGTGATGCAGGGCAGACATGGAAGAAATGTTTCGCGAGAGTAGAGTAGTGAGGAACAAGGCCGAGAAGAGAGAAGGAGCGTGTCGCCTGCGTGCAGGAGGAGATAGTCGTGAAGTGTAGTCTCCTCTGTATATGCAAGCGCAGAGACTTCGGAGAAGAAGTGCGGAGAAGGCTCTGCTTTCTTTTGAATGTAGTGTAGAATTTCGTATCTTAAGGAGTTGCGTCACAGAGAGTGAGCATCAGTTCGAGAGTGAGCGAGACTGAGATCACGTCAGCAGAGCAAGAAGAAATTGATTGGATATTCATATGTTGTAGGAGCTAGTTGAGTGGAGAGAGATATGTGAGCAGTGGAAGAAGAGATGGGATGTAGCTCTGGGATCTGGCGATGTCCCATACTGTCGTCCACGTGTGAAGATAAGGGTGACACGAAGAAGTTCGAAGCATAAGTGGAATATGGCAAGCGAAATGCGTAGCAGGAAACGTACAGCAGAAAGAGTTATACCGAAGTAAACAGAGAGAAAAGCGGGATGATGGACAACGCAGTAGAAGGGAAAGACCAGTGGAATACGACAATTAGCTTATGTGCACAGACGAAGCCAGTTTCTACGAGTGAGAAGAAAAGAGTGTTATGAAAGGTAGAGCAGTTAAGAACTAAATGTATGAGCTCACATTGCTGTTTGCACATATGGAGGAAGGTGGACAGGACAGTAATTGAAGACAGCCTTTAATATCACGATTTCATAGCAGCTTAGCTAAGCACGAAGCCGTGGTGGCCAGACTATATTCAACATCAGTGCTCCATGCACATCGGATAAATACGAGAGAAAGATTGACGGCGCCGAGCTTGGGATTGAGACGCGAGTGATGAGTGTTTCGCCAATAGATATTGCTGTTGCCAGAAGGAGATGTAATAGTGTTACACGAGACCGAAGGAGAAGGAGGTCAATATATGAGTCAGCAATAAGATAGAAAAAAGATAGTAGAGTTAATCAAAGAAGAGTTGATAATGAGAGATAGAGATAAAGATAAACGTCCCACGTTTACGGAGGCAAAGAGAGCTGAGTCGACATTGAGTATTAGCCGATGCTCAGGAGACTAGATGACGCGAGCACCTCACGTGCTGGTGCAAACAGAGAAGATGCAGCGTCGTGAGGTAAGATCTTCAGTCCGCAGAACGTGAATAAAGTGAGCTACGGACAAATCACATAGTATTTGATATCATTACAGAGTTGGTTAGCAATGCAAGAAGGTGTATGATGCGTGTAAGTTTAGATAGGATGCACGAGCGAAGAGGAGCAAGAGAAGAGAGAAGACGACTCGCGAGAAAATATCTCCACGATATAGCATATTATAAGCGATGTAGGAGAACAAGTGAGATGCGATAAAAATATGAGGTGAGTAGCGACACGTGCGCGCATGCGATTCTTGCGTGAGATGTCAGCGTCCTTTTATGACATACAGACCTAATTATTTACAACAACAACCTGGCAGTTGCTGACGTTTTAGACAAAAATTTTCTTGATATAAAACTAACAAAGTTTCATTCCCTATCAACACCTAACCATGTACATCACTTCGGCGAGTGGCTATTGGCAAGTTTATTTTGAAGTTATTGGGTGGTGTGGGCATAGGTATCCACTCACACAACTCTTTGTGTGCAGCCTGTGTCTCGCTGGATGCATCATTGGTTCGGGTCAGTGCGGGCTCTGCCGCTAATTGCAGTTCCCCGCATCAAATGGTACACTGGTGCTCATATTTACTAGTCATCCTGCGGAGGGATGAGCAAGCCTGAGTCAAAACCCCATCGTCCGTTTGTTAGTTCAGCGGCCAGCGGTGAGGCTCTAACTCACGACCTTAGGCTCCTAAGCAGCCACCCTAACGCAAGCCAATGCCAGGTGGTGCACATGAGTTAGCATAATACGCATTTTCAGCACCATCGTCGCCAGCGTTACCGAGATTCGACCAGCATTGCAAGGATCAGAAAATAAGCAAGACGAAACACTACAAAGACGTGTGGACCTTCACCTGGAAAACGGTGTTTACCCAAGACTACTGCATGCCCACTTTCTCAGCATGCAAACAGAGATTTCATGCGAATCGGTTACGATGGTGGTCCAAAATACGCACATTGCAAAAATAATTCTGCCCAACGGCACTCGCGTGAAAAGCACACCTCCAATAACGAAAATTTCGGCCTTCAAAGGTCTCCACACCAATAGACATTAAGAATTTCATCTTCTTAAAGTGCCAGTCCAGTCCGTCCGCCATCAATACATTGGTCTCATAACAGGATATATTAAAATATAAACTTCCATCAGTATACTAATACAATGTCAGTGTGTGAGATGCTGGATGGTGTCCGTCCGTGTGTCCTCCATACACTCCAAAACCATTGAAACCTATCAGCTTGTGAAACTTTGCATTGCATTACGTGCAGGAAACTCCAAGTAAGTGCCATGACTGAAAATTGGGCATTATGGGTTCATTAAAACACCCCCTTTTGAAGATAATTAACGGCATTATTTAATGAAATGCGCGTTATATCAGGTTGCATTCCTTGGAACACACTCGGCCACCATCACTCACACGCGATGGGGGTCCTAATCCCCATTTTGTTTGAGCGCGTGATTCAAAACATCGCCTCCGATTATGGAAGGCACGATCTACTCTCACGGATAAATTCAAGTATATAAATTCGGCAATATTATGTCGTGATTGTGAGAATGAGATTCTGCGTGAGAAAAAAAAAAAAGTCTCAATGTGACAAGTGAATCCGAAAATTTAAAACAAAGTGATCGATTTTCTATTACTTGGTAATATTTATTTACAGTAAAACCATGTGAGACCTTAACTTTTTCGACTGTCGCGACGATTGTATTTGACGTGAGTAACAAGACTTCTGCGAATGTGCAGGAAATGTGCATGTAACTTTCAAATGAGTGAAACGCCGCTGCTTCACACCTGCTTTTACAATCCATGACCGCACAGTCCACAGGGGTCCTTTTTCAGCATTACTTGCTCTCCATTTTGGGGGATTTGCTTTCCATTACAAAACCACTGCATATTAAACTATACGATTTATAAGAGGGTGTTGCAGAGACTGATTGACCACCAATTGCTATGCCGACTAATTGAAACACGAGGTTTGTGTCAAAAGGTTGTGCATTTTATATTTATGGGAGATAACATCAGGATAGTGGCCTCCACTCTTTGCGGTTCACTGTCTTTAGAACAACTGTCCCACAAACCCCAAAAAGTTCACTCAACCCCACCCTCGGACACTGAGAGCAGTCTGAAATGGTCCAGTCGGTTCCTGCCACCACCCTGTTAGTAGTTCTGCGAACTATATTAATAGTCAGAGTGGGAGAGAGAAAGCAGGATGAGATGTTGTCTATGGACGAGACACCGCGAGAGGAGAGAAAGAGGGACCTTTGTTTTTATGAGATGCAAGGCGAAGAGGCTCTTTTTCTTGCTTTTACACCTTTTTGTGCATACCTTCATTACAAAATATTAATACCATTAAATATACTCAAGTTACTGTAATATATCGACATACGTCAGTAGTTTTTGCAAGCGAAAGAGGTATGTAGACTAGGCACATGGGCGCATCTGAACTTGAACTTTGGGGCCTGTGGAACGTGGCCGCTGTGGAGCCGAGGTGTTACGCGCGAACGGATCTCGAGGGTGAGCGAGGAGAGAAGGGGAGAGAGGGGAGAGAGAGAGTGGAGAGATAGAGAGAGGAGGGAAAGAGTGTAGAAAGGGGTGAGCGAGAGGGGAGAGAGAGGGGAGAGGGAGTGGAGAGAGAGTGGAGAGAGAGTGGAGAGAGAGTGGAGAGAGAGAGAGCAGAGAGACATCAGAGAGATGGGAGAGGCTTCCTCCTCCCCCTGTTCCTCCTCCCCTCTTCCTCTCTCTCTCGTCTCTCCTGTCCTGTTCTTCCTCCTCTCCTCCCCCTGCTCCTCTTCCTGCTCCTCCTGTTCCTCCTCCTCCTCCTGTTCCTGTTTCTTCCTCTCCTCCTCCTCCCCTGTTCTGTTCTCTCTCCTCCTCTCCTCTCCCTGTTCCTCTTCCTCCTCCTATTCCCTCCTGCTCCTGTTCCCTCCTCCTTCCCCTGTTCCTCTTCCTCCTCCTCTCCTGTTCCTGTTCTTTCCTCCTTCCTGTTCTTCTCCCTCTCCCCCTGTTCTCTTCCTCCTCTTCCTCCTCCTCCTGTTCCTGTTTTACCTCCTCCCTTGTTCCTGTTCTTCCTCCTCCTCCTCCTCCTCCTCCTCCTGTTCTTCTCCTCCTGTTCCTGTTCTTTCTCGTCTCCTCCTCCTCCCCCTGTCTCTCCTCCTCCTGTTCCTGTTCTTCCTCCTCTCCTCCTGTTTTCCTGTTCTCCTCCTCCTCCCCCTGTCCTCTTCCTCCTCCTCCTGTGTTCCTGTTCTTCCTCCTCTCCTCCCCTGTTCCTCTTTCCTCTCTTCTCTTCCTCCTGCCTCCTGTTCTGTTCTTCCTCCTCCTGTTCCTGTTCTTCCTCCTCCTCCTCCTCCTCCCCTGTTCTTTCTCCTCCCTCTTCCTCCTGTTTCCCCTGTTCTTCCTCCTCCTGTTCCTGTTCTTCCTCCCCTGCTGCCTCCTCCCTCCTCCCGCCTGTTCCTCTTCCTCTGTTCCTGTTCTTCCTCCTCCTCCCCCTGTTCCTGTTCTTCCTCCTCCTCCCCTGCTCCTCCTCCTCCTCCTCCCTCCTGTTCTCCTTCCTCCTCCTCTCCTCCTGCTCCTCCTCCTCCCAACTGTTCCTCTTCCTCCTCTCCGTTCTGTTCTTCCTCCTCCTGTTTCTGTTCGTTCTCCTCCTCCTCTCCTGCTCCTCCTCCTCCTCCCCCTGTTCCTCTTCCCTCTTCCTTCCTCCTGTTCTTCCTCCTCCTGTTCCTGTTCATCCTCCTCCTCCTCCTGTTCCTCTTCCTCCCTCCTCTTCCTCCTGTTCCTGTTCTTCCTCCTCCTCCTGCTCTCCTCCCCGTTTCCTCTTCCTCCCTCTTGTTCTTTCCTCCTCCTGTTCTTTCCTCCTCCTGTTCTTCCTCCTCCTCCTCCTCCCCTGTTCCTCTTCCTCCTCCTCTTCCTCTCCTCCTCCTCCTCCTCGCTGTTCCTGTTCCTCCTCCTCCTCTCCTCCTCCCTTGTTTCTTCCTCCTCTCTCCTCCTCCTCCTCCTCCTCCCCTGTTCCTCTTCTCCTCTTCTCCTGTTCTTGTTCTTCCTCCTCCTCCTCCCCCTGTTCTCTTCTCCTCTTCCTCCTGTTCCTGTTCTTCCTCCTCTCCTCCTCCTCTGTTCTCTCCTCCTCCCTCTGTTCCTCCTCTCTCTCTCCTGTTCCTGTTTTCCTCCTCCTGTTCCTGTTCTTCCTCCTCCTCCTCCTCCTGCTCCTCCTCCTCCCTCCTGTTCCTCTTCCTCCTCCTCCTGTTTTCCTGTTTCTTCCTCCTCTCCTCCCTCCTCTCCTGTTCCTCTTTCCTCTCTTCCTCCTCCTTTGTCCTGTTCTTCTCCTCCTCCTCCTCCTCCTCCCCTTTCTCTCTCCTCCTTCCTCTGTTCCTGTTCTTCCTCCTCCTGTTCCTGTTCTTCTCCTCTCCCCCTGTCTCCTGTTCCTGTTCTTCCTCCTCCTCCCCTGCTCCTCCTCTCTTCCTCCTCCTGTTTCCTGTTTTTCTCCTCTCCTCCCCCTGCTCCTCTTCCTCCTCTTCCTCTTCTCTCTCCTCCTCCTGTTCCTGTTCTTCCTCCTCCTGTTCTTCCTCCTCCTCCCGCCTCCTCCTGTTCCTGTTCTTCCTCCTCTGTTCCTGTTTCTTCCTCCTCCTTCCCCTGCTCCTCCTCCTCCTCCCCCTGTTCTCTTCCTCCTTTCCTCTTCCTCCTGTTCCTGTTCTTCCTCCTCCTTTTCTGTTCTTCCTCCTCCTCCTCCTC
>CM068963.1:59523747-59554678 GCA_035128595.1 Eptatretus atami
GTGCTGCATAAGCAGTCTCCTTGGCTATTGGACACAATCCTGGACAGGTCACCACAGGACAGGACAGGACAGCAGGTACTCGTTTTGCCGACCTCGGAAGGATGACAGGCTGAGTTGACCCCACCTAGTATTAATTCAATGGCCGAGAGGGATTTGAACTCAGGATCCGAGGATCCCAAGCCCACAACCCTAACCATTAAGCCAACAGCAGGAATTTAACAGCATTGCTCAACAACGTTTGTACTTGTACCTTGATATATCCATCTGCCTTCACATGAGAAAAGTTCCTTAATTCGATCTGATTTGATGCTCATAATTTGGTGTTTTATTTACTTATTTTTAACCTAGAAAATGCTCAAAACGGTCATGTCGAGCATTTTTCTTCCACGCGAATAAAACAAGTCTTTCGGAGATAAAACTACTCCCTGCTCGAGAAACTAAAAATGGGGAAGGGATGACCAGAGGTACGTCGTGAAAACCAAAATAGAGGCCCACAGTGTGGTTGACCTATCACAGGGTTTTGGACAAAAAAAAAAAAAGAAGATGGTTGAAGTGATAGTTACACTTTTACACTGCAGTTTGACTCACTGTATTCCAATCAACATGCTGGTGAAGTATGCTATAGTTTCCATGTACTAGGCCAAGGGTCAGCAACCCATCCTGATGCTTTAGCATGTCAATTTGATTGTTTATTGCACCCAAACAAGGAACCTCAACGCAAATCCCATTTTATTCCTTTAACGAACCAATTTCAATCAAATTCCATCCATCCATCCATTGGGACCATGCTCTGTACAGAGCGTTGGTGCTGCCTAAGCAGTCTCCTTAGCTATTGGACACAATCCTGGACGGGTCACCACTCCGACACAGGATACCAGCATGCTGGCACTCATTTTGCCGACCTCGAAAGGATGACAGGCAGAGTCGACCCCACCTGGTATTAATTCAACAGCCAAGTGGGATTTGAACTCAGGATCCGAGGATCCCAAGATCCCACACCCTAACCATTAAGCAAACACCAGGCATAATCAAATTCAATGAACGTCATTCACGCTCAAGGAGAGATGAACACGACTTGGGTCTTTAATCAAAGTGATAAATAAATAAAATAACCCCCCAAATATGACAATACACACCACAACGGATTTGTCTTCCCAAAATGGAACTGTTTACTGCGACTAAGGAAACGAACGTAAATTGTGTAAACTGTGGGACTGCTGTGGGAGCTACGTGATCTCACCAAGTTGACAGCTCAAAGTGGTTGTGGTTCGTGAATACGTTGTGATGGCCTGCTAGTTGTGATGAGGTACTGCTGATGTGGTGCCCTCGCTCATTGGTGCAGAAATTGGGAATTTGGTCCAGAGTGCCGGCAATAACGCGCACGCGCTCCACGGCTACTGGGATCGTTAACGCGAAAGACAATGCTGGCAGACGGCTGCAGGGTAGCATCATTGGCTGAGGTTGCGGCTGTGCCGCTGATGCATTGCCCTGCTGCAGGTGAGGGCAGGAATTTGTAATTTGTTCATTGTGCAGGGGATAGCTTGCTTGCCCTTCCCGAAGGACACAATGGGATCTTTAACGTCCATCTACGAATGCCGGCTGGACAGGACGCCCTGTTTAAGGTCCATCCGAGGGACGGCACACACACACACACACACTGATGAATCATCCTGCCTGTGAAACACCAGGATGGCAGTTTATAGTTGGGCCATGATTCAAACCCAGGCTACACAGCTTAAAGGCGATTGTGCACACCTCTAGGCCATCCTACCAGGCCTTAAATGCAGTACGTGTCCTTTTTGAATAGACGATGCCCAACGTCTCACGAGGCAGTATAAAGTGACCGTACATACTCGTATACATATTCACGTATTAAATTGCTACTTACCTGCTGCACTCCCTCTCCTCCTACATCTCTGAGTTGGTGAATTCCCGGCACACTGCCAATCTTGTCCACCTCGTCAAGGAAAACGATGCCTGCAGAACAAAGTACAGTGCGTAATCACCACGTCCCAGTGTTTGCCGAGCAACGTCTGCAAGCAAAGATTAGCATCTGAAGAAATAGCCCATCCGATTTCTCACCGAGAATGGTTCAGTTACTCGAGTTGCTCGTTATATATATATATATATATATATATATATATATATCCATGGTTGATGCTCATGGAAGAGCAAGGACCCAGAACAGATCAGGATGTAACACAACAAAGGGAACAAGAGAAAGGGGCAACACCAACAGCAAGGTAGAGGGAGAAAGTAGACGGAGACGGACAAACAAGGGATGCAGGTAACGATGAGGGTCAGGGGAGAATGCAAGGGGTGGACAAGATGGATACATCGGCAAATTTTTGGGAGGTGTGGGGTGGTTTAACGAGTGTAGAAACGATCATGGATTTGGATGGGGGGTGATTTGAGATGGTGGTGAATAGCAGTCTTGAAGACCTGGAGGGAAGAATGAGATTGAAGAGAATGTGGAAGTTTGTTCCCAGTGGGGGAAAAAGAGAGAGGAACAAAGAAGTGGAGGTGATCAGTGATTCTGGATTTATGCAGTTTCATGAGGAGGGGGTTGCTGGTGCATCACGTGCTTCCTGCGGATATCTGGAGGGGGGGGGGGGGCACAAAGCATGGAGAGAGCAGATGGTGCAAGACCAGAAATTAGGTGGAGGAAGATATTTCACCGACCTGTTGGCTATGGTGAAGTGATAGGCCCATAGAATTGGCTTCATCGTGAGAGATTCCAATGATCTTGAAAGCCTTGGTTTCAACCTGAGCAAGATGTGAGGCAGGGGAGTCATCCAGAGGGTGGAGCAGTACTCCATAAAGCTGCGGATGAAACCCTTATAGGTGGACAAGAACTCAGGTGTGCCAAGGACTTTTCATGACGGCCGACACTTTGGAGACAAACTTTGAAATGTGGCTGGCCCAAGGGAGATCATGACAGAGTGAGACCCAAGAGGTGACAATACCTTCGAGATCGTTGTTGAGAAAGTAGATGGGAGGGTTTGCGGTACGGTCCTTTCAGAGAGAGAGGGAGAGGGAGAGAGTGTGTGTGGGATTTATCAGGATTGAAAGTCATATTTCTAGTGTTTAGCCAGGTCTGAGGAGAGGCTGCTGCCGGTCTGTCATAAGAATGTGGGACGTCATGGCAAAGAGTGGAGTCATCAGTAATGACAGACGATTTTCCAGTCAGTGAGATCATTGATGCAGATTTGGAATAATTTGGGGCCAAGAACACTGCCTTGGGGTATTCCAGCCTTGACAGGGAGAGGAGAACAAAGGGTTCTGTTGAGAACCACACATTGACTACAAGAGTGGAGGAAGTCAGTAATCCAAGAGTAGAGTTGGCCTTGGATTCCATAAGCAGACAGTTTGGAGAGCAAGGCAGGATGCCAGACTGTATGGAAAGCTTGAGATTTGCCCAGAGAGACTACCCTAATCTCATGTCTGATATTGAGGGCCTCCACCATTGTTGGGTGAGTCGAAGCAGCATGTCAAAGGGAGAGCAACCAGGTCTGAATCCAAACTGATGATTTGAGATGAGGCTGTTGGAGGAAAGGAATGATTTTATGTCAACTGTGGTGATGGATTCCATGACCTTGCTGATGATTGGAAGTAACCTCATGGGGCTGCAGTTAAGGGGATCCATTTTTTGCACCTTTTTAGGTTATGCTGTGATGTTGGCAGATGACCTGTGGTGTGTGTGAGAGAGAGAGAGAGAGAGAGAGAGAGAGAGAGAGAGAGAGAGAGAGAGAGAGAGAGGAGAGAGACAGAGAGAGACAGAAGAGAGACAGAGAGAGACAGAGAGAGACAGAGAGAGACAGAGAGAGACAGAGAGGACAGAGAGAGACAGAGAGAGACAGAGAGAGACAGAGAGAGACAGAGAGAGACAGGCAGGTTTTTAGGGACACGTGATCTTTGATGCCGTCTGGTCCAGGTGCAGAGTCAGAGTTGAGGGTTGTCAAACTTTTCCATCTTCTCAGGTGCAAAAGAAAGAGTCCTGGAGCAGTTGGGTATGTCAGTAAAGGATGGGTATCGAGAATGAGGGGTTGGGGACACAATATTTGGAAGCAAACACAGAATTGAGGCATTTGGCCTTCTCATGAGCAGAGTCGGCTGTGGTGCTATTTCAAGAGAGAGAAGAGAGGGAAGGGATGAAAGGGGACCATACACCAGAGACCGACTTAACAAGACCGCCAGGTTTTAGAGAAGGGAGGCAAGTTTGAAAGTTCATTCTTGAGATTGAACAGATATTGTTTTCTGGCTCTCCTGAAAGTAGACACACACTTGTTGCGGGCCTTGTGGAAGGGTCTGCGGTTGCCTTTGGTTGGATTTGCCTTCCAAGAGGAGAATGCAAGTTGTTTTAAAGCAACAGCCTCGACACACGATTCAGAGAAGCAAGAGCAGGAAGATGGGTAAGATAATTGAAGATGAGATGGGATGAATCTGTGCATATGAGAGAGCAGGTTTCTGTGGAAGCATTCATTCCCAGGCTAAATTAATGGGGCGGTAGATATAGGAGACCAGTCCTGAAGTGAGATGGCTGCTTGCAGTCCCTGCCTCTTTGCTTGACTGAACTGCCATGGAGATGTTGACCTTCACAAGCACATGATCAGATGAGCCAATTGGGGCAGAGGACGAGCAAAACACATTTGCGGGAAATTTTGTCATCATCAAATCCAGAAGGGAGATTTACCATTTGGGAGAAATCCGGGTGGGAAAGTTCACGGATCGAGTCAGTCCCATGGAGTTACAGAAGTCCTTTGCAAAAGTGCCATGGCTGGTGAGAGGTACCAACACCCAGACAATTAGCATGGTGACAATTGAAATCACCACATATAAGGAAGAGAGAGTTGGGATGAGTTGTTAATGTCCAAATCCATGTCATCTGAGAGAGATGTAGATGGAGTTGTCACTGTTGGGAGATGGTACGACACAGACAAACATGAGGTGGAGCGGAGGAGAAGTCACAGCCAGTGGTACTCCTGGGGGGGGGGGTATGTTAGGAACAAGAGGATGGAGAGTGAGAAATAGTTTTTCATGCATAGAGCAACTCCACCCCGAGGACGGGGTTTTGGTCCATCAAATCGGAGGAAACAAAAGCCAGGGAGACACCAAAGAATCTGGGACGACGGGACATCCTGTGGGAGAAAGGATTCTGTTAAACAGATGATATCTGGTTTATTAGTTTATCGGCAGCGGTCCGGATTTAGAGATCTGTCAGGTTGGAATGGAGGCCTCAGATATTTGAGACCGACACAGTTGTGTGAGGGTGAGCAACGTTCTTACCACTGGACTCTGACCAGCAATTACAAGATTACGTTTTGGTTTTCGCTTCAGATTGAAGCCAATTGTGCTGAGCAACGGTTGCTTCCAATTGTTATTCCCTCTTAGATGTTGTGAATCAGCTCGCTGTAGTGAAGGAAACTTAAAAAAAAAAAATCACAAGACGAAAACTTGAACGATTCGGTAAATGAGTCTCGAGAGCTTTGTATAGGATTATAACGGGTGCGGTACAATTAGCTTTTCATCCAAAATGTGATTTAAATCGAATTGTTTGGGTGAAAACGTTTTTGTGATTCTGCCCGCTCATGTTCTTGGAATAAACACTCAAACGAAGCTCAGATTTGTGTTTTTCTTTTCTGAACAATATTGGCCTCATGGGCGAGCTTACGATGACGTCACAGACGGTTGTTATCTTTTCAAGACATCGTATAGACAAAGCGAATCAACAAATGTATGGAATTTGAATCCAGGAGCATCATTAGCCATGTGCTCAGAGGGAACGATGAAACAGGTGGACCCAAATGACATCACTTGAGAATCCAGCACTTCAGTGATACGACAAATGTGTACACGTGACCTCTTGGACACATGTCGATGCCTTCAAATGAAGTTTGAGTGATTATGGGAGCCATTTATGAACAAGGAAATGCGTAAACCTCTTCTGTGAGCCACCGTCGGGTGATCAGAGTAATGTCGTCACATTCCCAACAACGACATTTACCTTTTCCTCAACATTCACTACTGGGCTGGCAGGATAGCCTGAGGCACGCACACTCGCATCAAAGCCATCCAGCCGGGGTTTGAATCTCGTCTCAGCTATAAACGGTCATCCCGGTGTCTCGTCGGCAGGGTCATGCATCAATGTGTGTGCCATCCCTCAGATGGATGTTAAACAGGGCATCCCATCTGTTGGCAATCGTTGATGGACATTAAAGATCCCAGGGTCTCCTTCGCGAAGAGCAGGTGAATTATAATCAACGGCCCCATGAACAAATTACAAATTTCTGCCCGAGCCTTCACAGGAGTGCACTGCATCAGCGGCACATGCTCCCAGCAATGATGCAACCGGCAGCGACAGGTTGCATATGACATGAATGAATTCAATGCTGCAGATGCACAATGGGAAATGCAGACAAAAACACAAAGGGGAAATACAGAAAATAACTTGTCTGGTACTCCGAGGAAAAGCGGATATCTACTTAAAGCCAAATAAATATCTGTGATCACCTGCAAACTTCCACCGCGCCGCGTGACCAAGTGCTCCTGCACCACCTCAACGACCAAACCAATGCGAGACGTGTATCAAGCGTGCAAAATATGGAAGGTTTTGCTAAAACGGCACGACAGATTAGAATATGTTTGTGTACACGCAAACCATGTGAGAGCCTGAGACTTGGTGTGGACATCATTTCAGCAGTAAACTAGAACGGCGCTCGGTACAGCACAAACCTCCGCCAGGCTGAACAGTTTACGTTTTGTATCCCACCGAGAGGCTGGATCTGCATATGGATCTTAACCCAAATCGAATCTGCTTGTTCTTGTCACCTACCCAACTAATCCACCAAGTTTGCGTCCATAACTTTTTGAACTATCGTGCTATATATCGTTTTTTTTTGTCCCCATTACGGATCTTCACCAAAACCGAATCAACAAGTACATGTCACACAACCAACCTGTCCACCAAATTTTGTCTGAATCCATCAATAACTTTTGAGATATCCTGCTCACAGACTAACACACAGGGATAAAAACACAACCTCCACCTACTTTCGGTGGCGGAGGTGATCAAGCGAAGAACTGTGCACATGCGTGATGAAATTGGAAGCACAATATTCGGGAAAATTTTGCAGAATGGTTCGAACAATTTAACGCTTGGAACGTACAGTAACAGTTTAAGCAACCGTCGCAAAGTTAGAGGCCTGACAAATTTGATTAGTGCAGCATTCATTTACCTTTGCCCGGCATGCAATCTATGATCGATTGGTTCAAGCTCTTTCATGAGCCTGACAGGGTTTAGGAAAGGAATAAAAATGTATAAGCACCTTGCTGAGCTCGTTCCACACTGTAGTTGGCATCCTGCAAGAGCTTTGCAATAACCGACTCGATGTCCTCACCCACGTAACCAGCCTGAGTCAGTGTTGTGCAGTCACAGATGGCGAATGGTACATCGAGACAGCGAGCAAGGGTCTGAGCCAGCAGTGTTTTGCCTGCACAAACAAGTATGGTGGTGCAACATGACGTGTCAACATTATAAGCATGTTGGAAAAGTTGTACCGAAAACATACGTACATATATATATATATATACATATACATAAATATACATAACTGTTGTTTCACTTGGTGAAGGAATGCAGAGCCAGAAGAACACGAATACCATTTTATGAGCAAAAATAAATAAATGAAATAATAATAATAATGACAAATATGAATGTATTGTTACAGTCGTGCTTTTTCAACGACCGTTCGGTGACCCGGCAGGTATAGAACGAAAAGGTCTCCGCGTCCGCCGGATTAATTTCACGCGAATCAGCGTCTCCCATCGCATCGACTGGCAAGATGGCCGAGCGAAGCCTGTCGCCAAATTGGAGCTTAAGCACGGACGTAATATGCCCATTAATAATCCAATCCTCTAAGTGCTATGGTCACTGCTCCTGATCACCACACAACTTCTCATCAAAAATGGGGATTTATTCGAGGGAGAAACAGGCAATCACAGACAGTCAGGTCAGGTATGGGAGGGAACATGTGCCGGAACAGCGCATCGCTGCGTCCACTTTCCACCAGTACTCCAAGGGCCTCTGTCTGGCTGTCCCCCAGGCAGATACCTGGCCCATCCCCATCTCCTTGAGATGCCGATCAACGTGCTCCAACCACGAGATAAGGGGTTGGCCCGTTGACCTCCACTCACGAGGCTCCCTCGCTGAGAGAATCCGGTGAGCAGGATCAGCGTCAGGAAAACGAGCCACATGTCCATACAGCCGTAGCTGACGTTCACGGACTATGCAGGTAATAAATCTCATTTGACTCTCTCTCAGCAACCGCTCGTTGGACACAAAGTCCAACCAGTGATCGCCAAGGATTCTCTGAAGAGACTTGGTACCAAAGGAATCAAGTCTCCTTCTCAGATCCCTGGCCAGAGTCGAAGTCTCGCATCTGTAGAGCAAGACTAGAAGTACCAAAGACTTGAAGACTTGGACTTTTGTCCTCCTGACAGACAGTAACAAGTTATGAATAAAACGAATGTGCCCCAGAAGCACGACGGCTTAATCTCTCTCATTTGGGAAACACGGGACTGAGAAGGGAGATGACGAGACAAAAAGGGAAACCTATGCTGAGTACGCCCTGCTCACGCCTGGTGTGGGTCCTCATTCGGATGCGCAGCGGTCTTGTGCGGGGCTTGTCCTCACTGTGCCTTTCAGGCCAATAGCAACCACGTTCCCAACACACCAGCTTGGGACATCCTCAACGAACCACGACTCATGCAACGAACCAGGAACTCTCCAACAATGAACAGCAGTGCGCCACAAACCAACCAGGGCTCCGAGACATAAGAAGAGCCCTGCACGTAGTATGCGTGCTTATATTATGTCCCTAGGGCACAATCAAACCGTCCATGGCATGCACCCAATTGGCTGATGCTGCCCAACAGATGACGATCTTTTGTGCGTGCCCATATTTTCCTTTTGTAGACAACGTTAAGGCTCATTGAAGAGCGAGAACACAGAACAGATCAGGACGCAACAGAACAAAAGGAGCAGCAGAACAAAAGGAGCAGCAGAAAGGGGGGAGGAGACACCAACAGCAGGATTAACGAACAAAATTTAGGGAGATTGACGAGTAATGGATGTGGGGAAGAATGTTTCACAAAAATCGGCGCAACTAAAATCATAATAATAATAGCTATAATAATAACAATCCGAACAAGAACAGCTACAGCGAAGTCATTTGGCGTGTCATCTCAAATCCCCACACTTTCCACGTAAGGCAAAGTTGAAAGATGGCAAAAAGTTCCACCATGATTGACCCAATATCAAATTTTGAGTTTAAAAGAATCTTATTTTGACCCCTGTGACCCCAAGTCCCCACCCCCTGGGTCATGAACCGGGGGTCAGACACAAAAAATGGTTACATATTTCACGCGGCTCCCAGTGTCGATTGTATATAAAAAGTTTCATTTTAAAATGTGCTTGTAATTGCAATTTTTTTGGCATTTGACATTTTGACACCGCACCAGGCGGCGGGGCCAAAATGATACTGCTCTTGCACCGACTTGCCATGTGGTGATCATAATTACCAAGTTTGGTGAATGTTTGCACAACCGTTTCGGAGGAGAGAGCGAGACGGACGGACAGACACGATTACAATCTCATCCCTGTTATGTTTTTAAAGTGTGCGGATCATGATCATGACTCATGAACTGAGCGCTCTCATTCATAAGATTACTGAACATCCTTTTGCTCCGACAAAGGCCTAACAGCTCGAAACATCAGCCGTACCCTGTTCAACTTGTTGTTGACAACATACATTATTGTTTGAAGGTATTTTTGATGACGAGAAGTAAATAACCCTCTCCAATGCAACATCGTTCGCCTAATATTCCATACTCGAGTACAATTACGCATAGGTGTGCACCTGATCCGGTAGGACCCAAGAGAACGATGTTGCTTTTCTCCAAACGGATGTCGTGCGTGGTGGCGTCCAACACATCGCTAGCACGCTGCTCTCGCCCACCAGCTTCTTGTTCTGCCGCTGTGGCGCCGCTCGGTGGGTTGGAGGAAGCCCCAAGAGCGTTCCCATGGATTCCAATGCCTGTTATCTGCAGCAGCTCTGGAACCAACATAGCAAAGGTTAATGTCCCAGACAAAAGCTCAACCTTACAGGGAAGACTGGGAGGGGGGGGGGAATGCAGCATTTATCTCAGGAGTTGCAAGCTTGCCTCAGAGTCATTTAACATGGCTTTGACTCCCAAACGTAAACCAACCGTCATTCTGGTGCTTTGCAGGCAGATCATTGAATTACAGAGTTCACAGTCATTTGGAGAGCGTGTTAAGCCTCGTCTCAAAGCACTCGCTTGTGGACATCATACCCTTAAAAAGGATTTCTAAAGACTAGGCCAGTGTGTGACTTCGCCCAAATTATAATATTCTTACCTCCTAATCCTCTGCTTAAGGTTTCTGCAGTGGACCTTAATGATGCCAGTAAACAGACCTTAATGATGCCAGTTACCATCTGACGAACAAGGCACCGACTTCCAGACTATGAGCAGCACAATCCCTTATTAGGTAGAGGGGAAAAAAACAACTATATATGCTTCGTACGATGCGAAGACATTTAAGAGACGGGTGAAGAGAGCTGTCACAGGTACGCAGACTCACGGACAGCATAGACATAACGTATGCTAAACGACTCTGTGGGTGTTCACTCTCTTGCTATAAGAGTTGGATGATGAATGTAACCTCAGATTGAATGTTATAAATGATGAAGGAGGAAGGAATAGTGAATATGCTCGTGTTTCAAGAGCCAAATTTAGAGGGGAAACATCAAATACACACAAAGGGGATTTACACACATCTCTACAATCCAAATAAAGCTGAAAGACACTCAGTTAGTAATCCGAGCTGAACACAAATTGGACAGACAAGTGAAACAAAATAAACATGGACTTTGCAGAGCTCTTCTGTTGGTGATGCAATTACTCATTTAAAACTGCAGAGGTGGCATTTTTCCATAATTTCCCTCTATGAAACCAGTGAGGGGTTGCAAGGTTGGCCTAGAGCCCGAGACGTACGCACACTCCACTCTGAGCCGTCCGTCTTGCCTGGGTTTGAATCCAAACGTAGCCGTAAACTGTGATCCTGGTGTTTCGCGGTCAGGGCGCAGCATTTGGACGGTAAACGGGCGTCCCGGCTGCCGGGATTAGTCAGTCGACGTTAAAGACCCGGTCTCCTTCGCGAAGGGTAGGCGAACCATCGCCGGAACCCTGAACAAATTACAAATATCTGCCCTCACCTACAGGGCACAGCAAATGATGCGACCCGCAGCCATGTGCTGCATATGAAAGAGCAAGAACCACCACCAGTGATCACTGCTTGCTATTTGACGAAAAAGCCTTCACACGCTCACCATCATCCATGGCGACGGTTCCAAATGGCATGTTGAGTGGTAAAGCGGTCAAGATGGTTACGATTCGGATTCGTAAAACCGATTTTATCAATATTGATAGCGGTCTAACATTTCGATATTTCACCGTTTCCACACGTCGATAGTCTTTATCGGCGTTCGATATGGCATGGCTCTCTCAGACTCCGTTAAATTTCTCTCAGCGATTCTGCCTTCGTACTAGCTCTGAACATCAAAAATCGCTCCACCCGTAGCTCTACCGGTCTGCAAGGCAGCGTTGACCCACACATTGACCCAACGAGGTTCGCCATTAGGAATTCTAGGAATTTTGGTGAAGGAATTCCCGCGCAAATAGCTCCCGACTCGGAGACATTCTTGCCACAGTGGGGCGTTCAAAAAGATATACGAATGAGATATTGATAATTGTCCGAGATATAGCATGCGTTTAAAATAAATAAATAAATAAAATATTTCTCAATAAACCAGCACATGTGATTAATGCTTCAGTCACATTTGGCTCGGCGGCCGTAGGGTCAAAAAAAATCTACGGCCACTAGCAATTATAGGGCGGGGCCGCAGTATTTCCATGGTCACACAATGTAGCAGTCACATATGTTTTTATTTTTCGGGGAGCCGCACGGTATTTAGAAATTGTGGAGACCGAAAAGTGGGGGTGCCGTACGGTCTTTGATTTGATGTCGCACGGTGACCTTAGGGCGTCCCTGCCGCTGCCATAGAATTTTCAAGGCAGACGCAAGTAGCCTCAAGGTGCCCGCAAGGCGACCGCAGGGGAGCCCTAAGGCGAACGTAATTTTTTTATTTTTGGGGGGGGGGGGTTGGCAAATTTAATTTTTCATTGATAAGAGCCTACGGCAGCCGCACGAATAACGCAAGCCCACCGTATGCCCTACGTTCGGTCGACGTGGAACATCTACGTCATGGCTACGCTTGGCGAATTGCTACGGCAACCTAGAAATGAAAAAAGTTATAACTCCGCGCTTTAATTCCACGGAGACCCCTACGGCCTGTAAAAGATAGCCATAGCGGCGTAGGGCCACCCTGAGGCCACCTCAGAAACTCTGCGGCCGCCGCACGTTTCTGTCAATTCAAGGGGCGGGGGGGTACGGCTGCCGTATCCTAGCCGTAGAGCAAATGTGACTCATGCTTAAACAAATAGGAATTTTGTATTTATGTTCACACATTGTACCTTACGACGGTCATTGGACCATTCGGAGTACCAAGTTTGTACAACTTTTCAAACACCCCGCAAAGCAGGCCTCAAAGACTGTTCAATTTTGAACCCTCAGCTTGTTGCGGTGACAAGTTAATTATTTATCACCTCCGCGACCGAAGGTCATGTTTTCACCCCTATCTGTCTGGGAGCATGAAATTTCAAAAGTTGTGGATGGATTATGACAAAACTAGGTGTGGACGAGTTGGTGAGATGACAAGAACAAGCCGATTAGATTTTGGTTCAGGTCGGGATGCGGATCTGGCCTATCAGTGGGATACGAAACGTAAACTGTTCAGCATGATGGAGGTCTGTGCTCTACCGAGTGCCGTTCCAGTTAAAAACTATAATGCTACCCTCATTCTGACGAGCCTCCAGCAGGACTGTGTGGCAGGCTGTGGGCGGTCGCAACGGGATGGAGCGACAGTTGAGGACAGGGACATGCAAAGACCACCCAAAGATCACGAGGTTGATGCCACGTGGAAACGGTGTCAACGCTGAAGCTTTGGGGGTCACTAAGAGAAGCCAATCATAAAATAACCACCACCTGACGACCGATAAAAGTGTGGGTGAACTGAACCATTCCGGTCCAAGGTGGTGTCGTGGACGTTATCGGTGGTAACACGATTCATAATAATAAGAGGTGGCAAAATATTATCAGGTTTATGCAACTTGACGAATCTCTTGGTACGACTTGTGGCATGGAAACCCTTCACCATGACGAAGAAGAAAACGTACATGTTAAAAATAGTCAACATGAGCTGTGTGTGTTGTGTGTGTTGTGTGTGTGTGTGTGTGTGTGTGTGTGTGTGTGTGTGTGTGTGTGTGTGTGTGTGTGTGTGTGTGTGGTGTGTGTGTGTGTGTGTGTGTGTGCGTGCGTGCGTGCGTGCGTTTTCGATTCATCTTGTAAGATTTATTCCCGTTGTATTCAATTTGTGGATCCACTTCAACAAGAACAAACTGATTGACAGCTCACGGGTCCTCCTCCTCCAGGTGAGAGGGCCCTTCTCGGCCCACCTTCGGTGGGCAATATTTTGCAACATATCATCCTCTATATCGTAAGATAAAGGAAGATAATTTGTAATACCAGTCACCCCGAAGGTGGCGCTATTTACGCCGCGGGTCATTATTTTTAGACTTTTGGTGACGTCCACATTTGTCCATTAAGTAAGACTTAAGTAAAGTTTAAAAAAAAAGATAATTCCAGGAAATAAACATTATTTTTGTTATCCCAGTCCTACGTTTCACAGTGTTATCCATTCGAAGCTGGCAACCAGCCGTTACATACAAATTTCAGCTGAGCGGCGAAAAGAGACTGGACTTTTTGATTCATAAAGGAGGTGATTACAAGTATCTATAATAGAAATGTTTAAAATAATGAAAGACATTGACATAATTAGGTGCAGGAACATTTTTTACCATGTTGGACAGCAACAGGACCACGAGGTATAACTTGAGTGAAGACAGAGGTACTACACACACACACACACACACACACACACACACACACACACACACACACACACACACACACACACACACACACACACACACACACATAGTCTTCCTGGAAAGTGGTAGCACCAGAGCAATATACAAGTTTGAAATGGAACTCGATAATATCTATAAGCAGTGGGGACAGAGGATTAGAGGGAAATCGCAGAAATGGAAGGAAGACTGTACCTGAATTTGGTGTTACATGCATGTTGTGCTGGTTAGTTATCTTGATATTGATTCTCTAAGTCTCGGTGTTGTCAGTGACAACAGGTCATCTGTGTAATACAACCTTAGTTGTCCTCCCCCCCCCCCCCCACCCACCGCCCACCCCAAATAATTTTTCAAAATCCTCACGTATTGCGATTGTCAAACAATAAATTAAAGTGAACAGCCTCCCTTCACCTTCCATTGGGTTTGTGGATGGGTGAGATTGATTGGTGTCATGGAGGTGTATGACTCGTGGTTGTAGTGTGGGTGAGATTGATTGGTGCATGGAGGGTGTATGACCTCGTGGTTGTAGTGTGGGTGAGATTGATTGGTGTCATGGAGGGTGTATGACCTTGTGGTTGTGTGTGGGTGAGATCGGTTGGTCATGGAGGGTGTATGACCTCGTGGTTGTGGTGTGGGTGAGATTGATTGGTGTCATAAGGTGTATGACTCGTGGTTGTGGGTGTGTGAGATTGATTGGTGTCATGGAGATGTATGACCTCGTGGTTGTGGTGGGTGAGATGATTGGTGTCATGGAGGGTGTATGACCTCGTGGTTGTGGTGTGGGTGAGATCGGTTGGTGTCATGGAGGGTGTATGACCTCGTGGTTGTGGTGTGGGTGAGATCGGTTGGTGTCATGGAGGGTGTATGACCTTGTGGTTGTGTGTCGATGAGATCGGTTGGTGTCATGGAGGGTGATGACCTCGTGGTTGTGGTGTGGGTGAGATCGGTTGGTGTCATGGAGGGTGTATGACTTGTGGTTGTGGTGTCGATGAGATCGGTTGGTGTCATGGAGGATGTATGACCTCGTGGTTGTGGTGTGGGTGAGATTGATTGGTGTCATGGAGGGTGTATGACCTCGTGGTTGTGGTGTGGTGAGATTGGTTGGTGTCATGGAGGGTGTATGACCTCGTGGTTGTGGTGTGGGTGAGATCGATTGTGTCATGGAGGGTGTATGACCTCGTGCTTGTGGCGTGGTGAGATTGGTTGGTGTCATGGAGGGTGTATGACTTCGTGGTTGTGGTGTGGGTGAGATCGGTTGTCATGGAGGGTGTATGACCTCGTGGTTGTGGTGTGGGTGAGATTGGTTGGTGTCATGGAGAGTGTATGACCTTGTGGTTGTGGTGTGGATGAGATCGGTTGGTGTCATGGAGGGTATGACCTTGTGGTTGTGGTGTGGGTGAGATTGGTTGGTGTCTGGAGGGTGTATGACCTCGTGGTTGTGGTGTGGGTGAGATCGATTGGTGTCATGGAGGGTGTATGACCTCGTGCTTGTGGCGTGGGTGAGATTGGTTGGTGTCATGGAGGGTGTATGACTTCGTGGTTGTGGTGTGGGTGATATCGGTTGTCATGGAGGGTGTATGACCTCGTGGTTGTGGTGTGAGTGAGATTGGTTGGTGTCATGGAGGGTGTATGACTCGTGGTTGTGGTGTGGTGAGATTGGTTGGTGTCATGGAGGGTGTATGACCTCGTGGTTGTGGTGTGGGTGAGATCGATTGGTGTCATGGAGGGTGTATGACCTCGTGCTTGTGGCGTGGGTGAGATTGGTTGGTGTCATGGAGGTGTATGACTTCGTGGTTGTGGTGTGGGTGAGATCGTTTGTCATGGAGGGTGTATGACCTCGTGGTTGTGGTGTGGGTGAGATTGGTGGTGTCATGGGGGGTGTATGACCTCGTGGTTGTGGTGTGGGTGAGATTGGTTGGTGTCATGGAGGGTGTATGACCTCGTGGTTGTGGTGTGGGTGAAATTGGTTGGTGTCATGGTGGGTGTATTGGTTACCATTATAGTTATACTAACGGATTACATTTACATTTCTACTTATTATTATTGTCTATTTTAACAACCAATAACCAAACATGTACTGCAGTAAGCATGGTCCTCGTTTCTTCACAAGAGTTGGCCTCTCGTCGACACATGACAACCAAAGGGCGCACGTAATTTACCCGTCCTCTGATGGACCTGGTGTGCTCAACTGTATCAAACTTTTATCGCCGAACGAAATTCTAAAACAAAACATTTTACAGACATCACATCTTTTTCATGAAAAAAAAAACCCACAATCAACAGGTACAAACACCTATGTGCAGGTACTTTTCAAATTGTGGAGAAAAATATATACATATATATATATATATGGTAATTATAATCCAAGTTGACTCTCACTGCACACATTTCTTCCAGATGGGAAAAATCCCAAACATCCATCAATGTGATCTTAATGGAACACTCATGCACAAGTTATCCTGGAAATTATATGATCAACGTGTGTTTGTAGTAGCAAAACAACCCTCACCCCGAATGGTGTGGCGGCGTTTTTCCTTCCACTCTAGCCTGTCCTTCCTACCCCTGTTAAGCCCTTCAAAACACGCATAACATAGGCCAGTGCTTCACTGCAGCAACCAGCCAAGCGATCAGTGGGTAGCGAGCGACACAGCATGTGCTATCATGACAAGCAAGGAAACTTTTTTTTATTACAAAACAAGTATCGTTATACGAGGGTTGTCTATTTCATCCGTTAGAATTGTCGCAAGGCCAAAAATGGCCGACCAAAGTGTGGTTAGATGTATGTGCCATCCTGGCAGGTGTAATGACATCAAATCAAGTCGTCTGCGTCACACTGCATTAGTCTTCTATGTACGTAACCGCGATGGGAAACGTAAACCAAGTAACTATGCGTGGTTAATCTTACAGTAAGCTGGCACTCATTTTGTTGACCTCAGAAGGACACCAGGCCGAGTCAACCCACCTAGTGTTATTTCAACAGCACGACAGGGGATCAAACTCAGGACCCGAATATCTCAAGCCAGCCACCTTGACCGTTAAGCCAACAGCAGACTTAGGTATGCTCTGACAAGTTTTTAAAAAAAACAACTGATTAAGCAAACGTTTTTAGCTAAGCAGGCAGGTACACACACGCACACGCACACGCACACACACACCATCTCACCATTAGTGTGTTCTCAATCGATAACATAATGTGACTGTGAAGTCATTGAATATCTTTTGTCATAATTCCACTCTGTAGACAATCAGAACTTCCAACTATACCCAAACATTATCTCATCATCGACACTGAGGAGTAACAAATCACATGCGGACAACAGCTACCGATATGGAATTAATTGCATGCTAGTCTGATAAATTGAACTTCTCCTTCAATTCTGGAAATTCTCACGCCACCCTAACAATCTCGAGGAAAGGTCAAACGAACCAACCTATTTCCATGGTCAGCAACTGGAAGAGGTTCCGTCACTTAAAATGCTCGGCTTCAGTCATCTATGACCTCTCCTGACCCATGATTGGAGCAAACCTGGCTTCCAAAGCCAGCTGCAAACTGGGAATCCTGTGACATTCCAAGTCTTTCTTTGAAAAATCAAAACAACTCACAACCTACAAGGCCTTTGTCTGCAGCTCAATGGAGAACTGCTCTCCCCAATAGGATGGTAACCTCACACTGCATCCGTCTCTCTTGCATGATATAGAATCTAAAGTTCTAGAGATTATTGGCATCTTCCACGATGAGGCTGAAGCACAAAGTCTGTTGCTCGCCTGCAGGCAGTTCAATGGTCAATGTTTTCCATGCGTGTGTGTCTACCTCTGTACCCTGGTTTCGTTCGCTCTGCTCTCCAATGACTGACCTTCCCCAACTCCTTCAGGATACACACTTTCTTTCAATAACCCCCACCTGGTTAAACTTTCATAATCCAAGCTGACTGTTCCTCACTTCTCCCATCTGTGGAACCAACTTCCTGAGGTTGTTCGATCCCACTCTTCCTTCCTGGTCTTCAAGCAGGTGGTGCATAGCATCCTCACCCAAATTTTATTTTATTTTATTTATTTATTTTAACTCGATCGACCCTGCCTAACCCAGCCCTCTCACTTGCAAGTTACTTTCCGATCGGACGATTTGGCGAGATCTTTCGTCGCCTCATCTATTTCCTCTTTTCCTGTTCTTTCATTCCCAAGTGTGTGAACAACTGTTGCCCAACTTTCAGTTCACATCCTCTGTGACCTCGCTGTTCCACGAGACTCAATCTTGTAAAGGAAAAAAATCCCAGTAAATGGTGTTCCAACACACTTCACAGATCATGTTATCAAATCAGATCAAGGAGTACCTGCACAAGTCATACCATAAAACCAGTTTCAATATTTTTACACCCAAGGATATTTATTCCATTGCACCCAACAATGCACTGACCACTGATGAGAGTTTGCAAATGCTCTTATTGGGCATTTGATTGACTCCGAGGTTAACAATACTGTCAGACCCCGCTATTCATGGGGGGGGGGGGTACGTTCCTGGAAAATGCCGCGAATAGCGGGGCACTGTTTCAATGGAAAAAGGGGGGATAGGTTCCCGGTGGTTAGTGATTCATGAAGAGGGAAAAAAAAATATCAAAAAAAAATTCCTGTGATAAACCGTGAAAATGCCCGCAAAAATAAAAATAAAAAATAATAAAAAAAACACAAATATGCCCGTGGAAATTCGAATAAAAAATGCGAATACGTGAAGTACAGGGCCACAAATATCGAAGCGGGTCGCATTTTATAAACCACGAATACACAGGGTCTGCGAGTAGCGAATCCGTGAATAGCGGGGTCCAACAGTAATTGATCTGTTCCTGAATGCAAATCAGACTCACAGAAATATGACAAATATCCGTGGATGAGAGGTGCGGAGTTCCTATCACTTCCTATTTGTACAAGCAAGCAGCGGCAGTGAAACACACAAACACACATCCTCCTCTTCCTCTTCTCCCCCCCCCCCCCTTTACCTGTAGTTGCAAAAATCTGGTATAATCTCTCTTGGGGCCCCAGAATCAAACAAAATATATCCTGTCGTATCACGTTATTTGCGGATTCGCTATTCGCGGGTCGTAAAATGTAACCTGCCTCCCCATTTGTGCATTTGCGGGTTTTTTATTGTCATTATTATTATTATTATTATTATTATTATTTAACACTTCAGGACTAGTCTCCTAAATACACCTGGGAAATTTGCAATCAGCCAACATCGCAGCATTACATTAAAAAGGTGCAAAAACAGATCCCCTTAATTACAGCCCAATTAGCTTACTGTACTTACAATCATCAGCAAGATCATGGAATCCATCATTGCAGCGAGTTGGTATAAATTCATTCCTCTTCTCCAACAGCCTCATCTCAGATCATCAATTTGGTTTCAGACCAGGTCAATCTACCTTTGACATGCTGCTTCTTTTCTCCCAACAATGGATGGAGGACCTCAATATCAGACACGAGGTCAGGGCAGTCTCTCTGGGCAAATCTCAAGTTTTTGATACAGTCTGGCATTCTGCCTTGCTCTACAAACTGTCTGCCTATACAATCCAAGGCCAACAATCCAAGGCCAACGCCACTCCTCCCCTCTCATGGACAACATGTGGCTCTCAACAGAACACTTTCATCTCCTCTCCCCGTCAAAGCTGGAGTACCCCAAGGCAGTGTTCTCGGCCCCATATTATCTCACTGACTCTGGAAAATCCTCTTTATCTCTTTGCTGATGACTCCAATCTCTGCCATGGCATCTCTCATCCATCTGCCAGACGGACAGGCATCAGCCTCTTCCCTCTCCTCAGACAGACAAAATCACAAACTGGTCAAATACAATTTTACTTTTGAATCCATATTGTCTACCCTTTGCATTTTCCCTTACCCCTCATCATTATCTGCATCCCTTGTTTGGCCGTCTGTCTACTTTCTCCCTCCGTCCTGCTGTTAATGTTCTCCCTTTCTCCTCCTGTTCCCTTAGTTATGTTGTGTTCTGATTACTTCCGCCACCGAAGATGGATGGAGGTTATGTTTTCACCCCCGTCTGTCTGTTTGTTTGTGAACAAAATATCTCAAAAAGTTGTGGACGGATTTGGACGAAATTTGGTGGAGAGCTTGAGTATGAAACAAGGAAGAAATGATTCGATTTTGGTGAAGTTTCAAATCCAGATATGGATCTAAGATTTTTTTTTAGTGATTCTTCACCATTGAGAGATAGGGCTAAAACGATATATAGCACGATATCTCAAAACGTTATGGACGGATTCGGATTAAACTTGGTGGGCGAGTTGGTTAGGTGACAAGAAGCCAATTAAATTTTAGTTTGGGTCCGAATCCAGATCCTGCCCATCAGTGGGATACAAAATGTAAACTAATCAGCCTGGTGGAGGTATGAGTTCGACCGAGTGCCCTTATAGTTTGTTCTGTGTCGTCGCTCTTCCATGAGCCTAGACCATGTTTAAAAAAAAATAAAAATTCCACAAATATATTTAAAAACAATGCCCCGACATTCGCGGCATTTTTCAGGAACGTATCCCTCCCACCAATAGCGGGGTCCGACTATATATATATATATATATATATATATATATATATATATATAACAGTCCATACAACTCACACTTCTCCGCTTCCTCACTACCTCCCAAACATGATTAATAGTAAGTGTCATCATTTTAAACTTACTTTGTGCATTGACAAGCCCCAAATATGGCCTTCCCATCGGTGTTAAGAATCACCCAAACCAAATACAGCGTCTCCTCTGGGAAGTCTTGCTGAATGTTGATAATAACATCGTCTTTAAGATTGCAGACGTCCATTAAATAAATCACCAAGCATGCCTGTAATGTTCTTCCATGCCAGAAAACTTGTTCCTTTCAGACAAGCTTTAATCAAACTCCACACGCCACAGCACGTCAACCCGCCATTTGCCTTCTTGCTTTCTCCCTCATTTCCCCTCTCCCTTCATTCCTTCCCACTTCAATCCTTCATACGATCTCCTTTACACCGGAACGCCATACTGCCAGGTTTACACGAGGTAATCTTGCAAGGTTCAAAGTCCACTCACTGACGGGGATGGCCGGGGAGGTCCACAGCCCGTCCACGGGCCTTGCGCGGGCCCACATCGTCGGGTTGTTTTTGTTTTTTTGCAATGTGGGCTGCAAGATATAAACTTTTTGGGCGAGTTCATCAGAAATTTCTCAAAACTCTTTCATTGAGCTGTTTATCTCAGGTACTTTTTGCTTATTTTACGAGTTTTGTGAGCAATTTTAGGTAACAATCCTTATCTGGCACGCACGGTATACATTCCCTGTCCTGATGGCCGTTGCCGCTGGGGGTTTCTGAGCATGTGCGCCGAGCATTCTGTGGCAAATTACCTCATTTCTAAAGTCATGTTTCACCACATATTTAATTATTATCTGGCAGGATAGCCTAAAGGTGTGCACACTTGCCTCTCAGCTGTTTAGTGTGGTTTCACATCTCGACCCTGCAGGGGTGGTATGTGTGTGTGTGTGTGCGTGTGTGTGTGTGCGTGTGTGTGTGGTGTGTGTTATAGGGGGCTCTGCATCAATGGCATCGTCACACCCCTGGAAGGACAGATACATTTGAATGAACGTACGACAAATGAACCTTTTTTGGTTTCAATGTAATGGAGTAATTTCCATTTCATCTAATGACTAATCTCGGGGTTACCTACTCCCTCCGGCAGAGGTCAGCAAACCATGTGCACAGGCACAAATTGTTCAAAATTTGGTGGAGATCACACAAGCTGTTTGACTCTCATGGTTCAGACATACGTGCACACACGGAGTTAACAAAGTTTAGTACGATTGAAGTGACTTTTGTTCATTCACCAATCGAAGGTAAGGCTTGGTATTTCTTTGTGCTTCATGATAACCTCCAAGGTAGATTTTGGGAATGACTCGGACCATTCAAGTTATCCTGATGCTGACGACCACTCTGACAGACAATTATCAATTCTTCGTTGGAACTCCACTGACGACTTCCTCTCAGATGCTGTGCAACTGAGCAATGTTCTGGATATTGCTGTTAAGCAAATCAAATGTACATGGTAGGGGTGTTGTCACATGACTTTTGGTGGGATAATAAACAAAATAAGTTAATTAACTCTGCCACCAAAGGTGTATGGAGGTTATGTTTTCACACCTGTCTGTTTGTGAGAATGACATCTGAAAAAGTTATGGACGGATTCTGACAAGACTTTGTGAATAAGTTGGGTAGGTAACAAGAATAATCCAATTAAATTTTGGTTAAGGTCCAGATGCAGATCATGCCAACCAGTGGACTAAAAACGTAACCTGTTCAGCCTGGCAGAGGTATGCATTCTACCGAGTGTCGTTCTAGTGTATAAAGAAATTGGAAGAAATTGTATTCAAAAAGGATACATACTGCATTTAAGGACTGGTAGGATGGCCGAGAGGTGCGCACAATCACCTCTAAGCTGTGTAGCCTGGGCTTGAATCTTGGTCCACCTATAAACTGTCATCCTGGCATTTCACGGGCAAGGAGATTCATCAATGTGTGTGCCGTCCCTCGGATAGACGGTCAAAAAGGCATCTTGTCTAGCCGGCATTCGTTGGTGGACGTTAAAGACCCCACAGTAGCCTTCGTGAAGGGTAAGCGAGCCATCACCGGCACCTTGAACAAATTACAAATTCCTGCCCTGACCTACAGTAGGGCATTGCATCAGCGGCACAGCCGCACCCTCAGCCAATGATGCTACCCCGCAGCCTTGTGCCACATATGAAAGAGGAAGATTGCATTTAAAAGATTTTCATGCCATCACAGGCATCACATGCACTACAAGCAGAGTTTTGGGGGGTGTGGGGGAGGGGCTTGAAAGTAAAAAGTATTTTAATAATTGGCTGCTATCGCATTTTTCTTTGCTCATGTCAGAGGTGCCAATAATAATAAATACTGCAAATTTGTCAAAGCCATTAATAAAGTTTTAAACTGTTGTCTATATTGTTAAATTTTGATGTGAAACTTATTTCATGGTCATGTTCTGCACAATGTTATCTTTCACTTGGTCCGACAGAGAAGCTTGGAAACAAAAACTACATCAAATCACTAAATAGCACTTCTGCAATCGGAGCAGCAACAAGACATTCAAAGAACTAAAGGTGTAAAATAAGGCGACGAGTTATGACAATCTATCATCTCAATGCAAGGGAATAAATTATAATGGAGACATCGTCTTTCTGGCGAAGGCTAGTGTCGTTCTGAGTCAGCGGACATGTACAACAACGGGTGATATCTACAGGATGTTGATTAAAGTACGCTAACCACCGTGGGAAGGAAGGAAGAGCTGACATTTTGGGTGTTAACCCCTCGCAGTAAAAGAGGATCCGACGAAGGGTTATTGCCCAAAACGAAAGCATCTCCTCACTTCCCACGGCGGCGTGCAAACGCCGATCAACGTCCTGTCGATTCCATCCATCGAGAGAATAAAATAGCCAACCCTCGTATGTTCCACAATTCCATGATCCTGCCTGTAAGGCACAAGAGCAATCAGACGAAGAAATGTACTTCTAAGTTTGTGACATCTCATACAGAACTTAAAAACGGACAACAAACAAAGCAGTTCTAAAAAAATTAAAATAATAAAAATAAAAACGTTTGTAAAAAAAAAATGACAAAACTGTCGCTCGATATTGGAGACGATGAAAGAACGAACAATTGCATAAGGGGGTCTGAAAGGAGGAATGCATGACGTACTTGCAATTCTGTAGTCATCCTCTCTCCGCCTCACGTCCAGCTCTGTGCACAGCACAGTGAGGGGGAGTGTGAAAAACACAAGGCCGTTCCCACGGATAAGATACTCAAATCGGCATCGTTGGTAAAAGGAAAAATATCAATGAAAAATACACTAACTTTACACATCATGTCAGCAGTGCACATATGAAGCACAAATGGTCTCCTTCAACTTCTGCACAAATTTTTGAGAAAAAGACAATTTATCAAAAGAAGTACGGCTGAGGTGAAAAAGATAAATAGGCCAAACACGCTTTAGTCTCTCAAACCTGTAATGTTGTTGGAAATGACGTGTCGAGACAGCGTTCATTTGAATTAACTTGTTTAGCCTACAACTAATATTTCTGTGCAGTAACTGGTCAAGGAAATGAAAGCCGAGCTGCGTTGGCCAATCACTGATACTGTTACAGAGCAGCATGACATGCGTAAAATCATTCATGCAACCGTCCTGTGCGTAATCATCAAACCGCGTTACACGCTTTGCACCTCGTGCAGGAGAAGCTGCCTGCTTGGAGTCGAGCCCCTCCGCGTTGGCCCGGCCGGTCGGCGCTGGCATGTTGTTGAATATGCGCTTGTAGTGATTGTACACGGCCACCGAGAGCACTTTCTTCGCGTACGACTGGCCGACCACAAACTTGTCCAAGTAATCGTAGATCTGTGCCGTGTAGACAGGACCGGTCAGGATCAAAATGCAGCTCAAGCCACATGATGTAGTTATCGACACGAAGAGTATTACAAACATCAAACTCAGTGGCTGCGTGGAGAAATCCCAACAAAGAAAACAAACGATGACATTTGCATTTGCTATGGAATGCAATGTGCTGAATGAGTAAAACATGCCTTTGGCAACGGTTGTTTAAAGGGGGAATTGCACACAGACTTGATTTGTTTCTATCTAAAGCCAACGACCACAAAACATCAGTTCGAGTTTCTTTGTTTATACCCACCATTACCCTGGCCAAAATACAAATGCCAAGCACTGTCCAAAGGCATTTTACCCATATCAGCTGACCCGATTTGCCAGTTTGACGTGTGTTGCTTCGGGTTCGCAAATAGAAACCGGTGTCACGTGCGATTCGTGCAATCAAGCCAGATTGTTTTAGCGACAGTAATGCGAACTTGTCGTCAGCCTCCGGATGCAGATCTACACCACGTTCCTTTCTCATCTCCATGGAGAGATGTGGCCTGGGTTCAGGTTCGGACTCAGAAATCAAACTTGCATTTCCAACTGCCTGCCTGCACAATTTATGAGAACGCACTTTGAAGAAAGGTTTGCGCATCTGGAACCAAGCGACGTAAAAACTTCACGCTTGTACAAAAACAGAGGAATAAAATAAAGCTCGAAAATCGATGCAGCCCCTCACCCACTAGTCGAAAAGCCTGGTGTTGGCTTAGTGGCTAGGGCGGCGGCTTGGGATCCCAGGATCCTGAGTTCAAGCCCCGTTGGGCCGCTGAATTAATACACCAGGGGGTTGACTCAGCCTGTCATCCTTCCGAGGTTGGCAAAATGAGCACCAGTGTACTGGTAAGGGGACACTGCATCAGCGGAAAAAGCCGCGTCCCAACCAATGATGCAACCAGCAGCCACAGGCTGCACTCGATAGCCAACCCATAGTCGGGTTGGAACTGATGCAGCTTTGCCATGCGTAACTATCAAGTAACCCGCGCGAGATAGCCCTCACCGATTGGTTCTGCCACGACTCAATTTTTTTTTGTAAAAAGCTAACTCGAGTTACAGCATTAGTTTCATTGTTTTTGGCAAGTACTACTTAGTAACACATATAGCTCAACATCATGGTGTCAGAGGTAAGAGCATTTACCTTTGAGCGGTCTTGTCTCAATTCAATTCCCGACAAGACTATAAAATGTCGCAATAGTGCTTCACGTCACAAAGTGTGCCGTCCCTTGGATGGAGGCTAAGCCGGATGTCCTGACTGCTAACATGAGTCAATGGACGTTTAAAGATCCCACGGTGCCTTTCGTTGAAGAGCAGGTGAACTATCGCTGGCATCCTGAACAAATTGCAATTTCATGTCTCAAACAGCTCTGGTCGAACGTCTGTTCTGGTCTGCTGGTTCCGAACGACTTGGGCTAATCTACCTCCGGTGGCTGACCCCACATAAAGGTGGGATTAATTAGGGATATAGTAGTAGTAGTAGTAGTAGTAGTAGTAGTAGCAGTAGTAGTAGTAATAATTATCAACAAGTATAAACAAAAAATGATGGAACCAATATCCTATGGTCACTAGTTTTTAAGAAAAACAAATGCATGCCGAGAGCGTCATATTACAACTACTACTACACTTCAGTGGCCCAAATAAATCCCATCTTGCTACGGGGTCAGTCACACTTGTTTTCCCTCTCTACACTCTATCTTGAGCATCCTTTCACTGTAACCCCCACCTCTCATGTCCCTCACCCCCCACCTTATTCCATCTCAATTTTGTCAAGGTCTGCTTTACCACCTAAGGAAGCCTGGGTTTGTCATTGCAAAGACCACCCACTGGTTCTTGATCAAGAGGATGGAAATGTCCCTGGTCCAAGACTGGCATAACACCGTACAGCGAGAGCTGGGTCCAAGCTTGTAATGTTATTGGTAGTTACGCACATTATTAAAGCCATCTCTGTCCTACATTGAGGTTTTCAAAATCAAATTCACTTTTCCACAAGAAGGAAAAGCAGTCACCAAGCATAGACCGATTACGTACAACACAATTAATGAAACTATGAACAAACTTCGTCCAAAAGATAAACACGTTGCAAGCAACTACACCGCAGTGATCTGTCTTTTGATGACAACTCCGACATTAAATTAGGTTGAGGAGGTCCTCTTTTCACCTGAAGCTTATGGTTATAACTCAGGCCCAAGAATAATCTCATGAGTAATTGTTCAGCCGTAATCAACATGTCCACTGGTAGAAACGAGCCGAATGCCCGACTGTCTTTGAAGCAACCACCTAAGTGCTCGGGTGGTGAATCCGATCCAGAGAAAACCAGTTCGCCAGATGCAAAAAACAAATGCTCATTTCCCATGCTTGTAAGAAACCTTGGATCTCACACTGCACATGGGCAACGGCGGTGGTGAAGGACAATGCCCTGCTATGGATTGGCATTGTTCATGACGCATCTTAATGCGTACATACATTACGCAGTGTATATACTATCTATGACATATACATCATAATTTGCACATTACACGTATTACACATATGCAGCGAATGCATGTGTAAATGTCGAGGGCCCTAACGTCATCTACATACGAAACGCCACAGCTCAGTTTTTCTTGCCCAATTTCTCATTCGGGGTGTATACCACCAGGAATAAATAAATTTCATCGACAATGTAATCCGAGCAAATTTCTACCCACTTCCCGTATATGAGGTCTGATCAAAAAGTTCTGGGACTAAATTGCTCGTTACAAACCCAAACCAGAACGGCACTCGGTAGAACGCGTACCTCCACCAGGCTGAACAGTTTACGTTTTGTATCCCACTGATAGACCACATCTGTATCCAGACTTTTACCACAATCTAATCAGCTTGTTCTTGTCACCTAACCAACTCATCCACCAAATGTCATCTGAATCCATCCCCAATTCAGCCACCAAGTTTTGTCATAATCCAACTACAACTCTGAGATATTATGCTAATACAGTACAGGTAGTCGTCGACTTACGACCTATGCGACTTACGACTGTTCGACTTTACGACCACGTAAAGTGGCCCCAAACTCTACTTTTTTTTTTTTTGTATGTAAAATATACGTTGGCCGACTTACGACCAAGTCGACTTACGACCGATCGGTCGGAACCAATTGTGGTCGTAAGTCGACGACTACCTGTATTGTTTTTGGCTTCATATCTCAATGGTGAAGAATCACTTAAAAAAAACCAAAAAAAAATCGGAACTGGATAACCAAAATCGAATTGATTCGTCCTCGTCACACACCCAACCTATCTACCAGATTTCATCCGAATCCATCTATAACTTTTTGAGATATCCTGCTCACAGACAAACAGGGGTGAAAACATTACCGCCGCCCATCTTCGTTGGCGGAGGTAATGACAACACGGTTAATTAAATTTGGTGAATCTGGTGAATACGGTGGGTGGGGAACGAGTAAAATGTTATGCTTAGCCAAAAATTATCACGTACAGAGCGCTGAATGTGCCGGCACATTGTGGTGATGCAACATCTACAAAGCTGACTCCCATTTTTCAGTCCACTTCCATTGAACTGCATCTATTAGGCATTTCAGAACGGCCATATAAAACCAATGATTCACTGTCTGACCTAGTGGAACGAACTCATGTTGCACAGCACCTTCACTGTCAAGAAACACAATCAACATAGTCTTCACATTTGAGTGCACCAGTCTTCCTTTATTTGGTCAAGGTGACGATGGGGTCTTCCATGGAGATGATTGACGCTTTGTCTCAGGGTCGCAGCCATAAACCCAAGTCTTGTCAACTGTAATGATGCTGAGCAGGAAGCTTTCACCATTCCCTGCATGATCAATGAGTTCCTGAGACACTGAAAGATGAGCCTTCTGTTCCGGAGTGAGAAGCCATGGGACGAACTTTTCTGAAGCCCGCCTCCTTCGCAAATCGAGTCAAAATCGTTTGGCATGTGCCGTAGGAGATGCCAACTTCTTCCGCCACTTCACGAATCGTCATTCGTCTGTTACCACGAATGGTGTTTCGTACACGAGCGATCGATTCCTCACTGTACAAGGTTGATGGATGGCCAGAGCATGGATCATCATGATCATAGAGAGTGGTGGAGCTGGGGCAAATATATTTTATGTTGTGGGCAATAATCCCATTTGCAGCAGGGAGCAGGGGTCAGTAAACCACTTGCATTGTGTGTGGCATGTGTACAGGCGAAAAGTCATCTTGAAAAGGCATCGCAATCATCTTCCACCAACCCCCAAATCCCTCCTCGCAGTGGGAGAGGGATTTTTTTTTTGTGCCCATGGCCGGACCTGAGGACTACCAACACATATGCAAAATTTGGTGGAGATCAGTAAACCACAAGTCATCAGGTTGGCCTGTGATCTGACTGTGGTACCACCAACGAATTGTAAATTTGGTCACAGAAATTTGGTCACGGGAAACCTGGTCACAGTAAAACGGTCACAAGGTAATTTGGTCACGGTAAAAGCGTGCACAAGGTAATTCGGTCACAGTAATTCGGTCACAAGGTATTTCGTCACGGATTTATTATATTATTTATTATTCACTGCATTTAAGGCCAGTAAGGCCAGAGAGCAGAAACATTTTCATTTCATGGCGGCGAATCTTGTTGGCATAATGACGTATTGACCAAGTTTACTGACTACTATAATGGAATCGTAATTTAAAAGTTGAGAGAGACAGAATCGATTCCATATATAGTAGTCAGTAAACTTGGTCAATACGTCATTATGCCAACAAGATTTGCCGCCATGAAATGAAAATGTTTATTACTGCTCTTGGCTTACTGGCCTTAAATGCAGTGAATAATAAATAATAATAATAATACGTGACCAAATTACCTTGTGACGAATTACCGTGACCGAATTACCGTGACCAAATTACTTCGTGAAATTACCTGTGACCGAATACGTTGGACCGAATTACCTTGTGACCGAATATCTCTGACAAATTACTGTGACCAATTACTGTGACAAAATTACTCGTGACCGAATTACGGTGACCAATATACCTTGACCGTTTTACGTGACCAAGTTTCCCGTGACCAAATTTCCTGTGACCAAATTACCG
This sequence comes from Eptatretus atami, assembly GCA_035128595.1. Lineage (NCBI taxonomy): Eukaryota > Metazoa > Chordata > Myxini > Myxiniformes > Myxinidae > Eptatretus > Eptatretus atami. The sequence continues at coordinate 59,553,415 of CM068963.1, forward strand.
CGCCCCCACCAACTACCAACACGTATGCAAAGTTTGGTGGACATTGGGCCACACGTTTTTTTTTTTCTATGATTTTCAGATATACATATACATATATACATACATACATATGCCTTATTTAATATCGTAAGATGATTGAACACATCTAATGAGCACATGTCCCTCCAAAGTTGTTTCTAATCACCTCATCTTCACTCATTATGTTCTTCCACGAACCTCAACTCTCGATATTAAAATGACGGCATAAAATAGCATTTCACACCTTCTTAGGTGGTGGTGGAGGGTGCTGTTGGAATGCCAACTTGGCGGCCTCGGCTGCTGACTCGGGTTCCTTGAAGCTTTTACGCGAGTCAGTCTCGGACAGCACAACAAAGAAGTGAAGGCACTTCTCACACTTCACAAACCGACTTGAAGCTTGGAAGGTGAGAGGGGGGACAAATGTGATAAATCCAGCGATGTAAAAGGTCATCACTTTAGCAAATACCAATCAAGACAAGAGATCAAATGTTTATACAATAACATCCCGATTAAGAACAGAACGTTTACGATGCCAGTCACAATTCAAGAGGCTGCACAATTACTGTCTGCCTTGATGACCTTACAAGATGAGTAATAAATAAGTAAAATATAAAATCACTCAAAATGAACAATTAAATTCGATTCCACATCTTTCCGAAGATCTCTGGTGCGGCTTGGGACCAAACCGGATCAAAAAACTTAGCGGGTGACTAGGTCTTTCTAAACACTTGATCAACATGTTTATCCCATGATAGACACACACTTGTGCTAACCTACTGTCACCCCGCTATTCCATGGACACCCCTCCGCGTTGATAAAATGCAACCTGCTTCTACATATTCACGGCCCTGTGCTTCCTCGATTTTGCTTTTTTTTTTTCGCCTTTTTTTTTTTTCCTCATATGTTTCACGGTTTCCCATGGATTTCTGATTTTTCCCTGAGAATCACGAATGCTGGGAACTGTCCTTTTTTGCTGGGAACCTGAGGAATCGATCACCTGTCCTCATTGAAACGATGCCCTGACATTTGCGAGTTCAAATTCATGGCATTTTTCAGGAACGTATCCTCTCGTGAATAGCGGGGGGGAAAGGGGGGGGAGGGTCCGACAGTTCTAAGAACATTCCCCGGACTAGATTTGTAACAGTATTAATAAGTTTCTTTTACCAATAACACCATTTGCTTTTGAGCGGTATTTTGCCACAGCCCGTTTCATGATGTTTGGTGTTTGCTTTGTGTGAACAACGTA
>CM068963.1:59593112-59613247 GCA_035128595.1 Eptatretus atami
GTGTCTGTCTGTTTGTTTGTTGTGCGTTTGTTTACCTGTAGCAGCCACACCGTTTCAGCGATCATGACCAAACTGGTACAGACGTCGGCCATGGTCCAACTTAGACAATTGTCGTTGTTGGTGAATCTAGGTTAAAGGTCAAGGTCAAGGTCACTGAAAAACCGAAATTCTTATTTTCGCAATAACGTCCGCTAGAATGGTCGTATCGACTTCAAACCAAATCCAAAATGTGCATCTTCCAATACTGCATCCAACCATATGTCTCATTGGGGTGTCACACCAACACCCTTCTTAGCGGTCGGGGTCGAATGCCAGGGGGGGTCGGGTCAAACTTTCAAATTGCGATAAAAAACGCCATTTCAAGTCTGACTGACTTCCAAGTTATGATCATGACCAAACTAAGTGCTATAACTCATTAAACAGGAGCACTATCAACTTATAAGAACTGAATTGATTTCCAGGTTTTTGTTTTTTCAGAGATCATGGAGATATGACAAAGTTATTCCAGCAATTCCTTGCTCAACGAGCAATTCATTTGTTTGTTTGTGTGCAGAATATCTCAAAAAGTTATGGACGGATTCGGATGAAATTTTGTGGACATGTTGGGTGTGTGACAAGGACGAATAATTTTTTTAAGCTATTCTTCACCATTGAGAGATAGGACCAAAATGGTATTTAGCATGATATCTCAAGAATTATTGGGCCCGATATGTTCTATTGGATCAGGCATTGCGTGGCGGAGGTATGCGCTCAACCGAGTGCCCTTGTAGTTTCTATCTGCGAATGTCTTTTTAATAACAAGGCAATTGATTTTAAAACTGCAAATGAAAAGGATTTAAATCTGACAAAATTAACAGATTCATCAAAATTCAGGGATGACAAATTCAACAACATTCAACAGAACAAAATATATAAATAAATAAAAATGAAATCACCACATCTACATCAACAGGCTTAATTTTTCAATTTCCTTGTGGAGTGGGGTGGGGGGGAGGGAGGGTGGAACACGGTGCAGCCCTACAGGCGGAGGTGGGGTGTGGTGGGTGCACTTCGCCCCCACAGGTGGGGATGGGGGTGGGGTGCAGCGCAGCGCACAGCCTCAAAGTGGAGATGGGTGGGGTGCAGCGCACAGCTCACAGGGGGGATGGGGTGGGTGCAGCACACAGCCTCACAGGGGGGAATGGGGTGTACAGCGCACAGCCTCACAGGGGGGATGGGATGGGTGCAGCGCACAGCCTCACAGGTGGGGATGGGTGGGTGCAGCGCACAGCCTCGCAGGGGGATGGGGGGGGTGTCGCACTCAGCCCCACTCGTATTGATAGCGAACGCAGTGAGCTTCATACTTAACACGTGCACGTGAGAGAATAGGAAACAACAACAACACAATACCCCTGGCTATTTGGAATCCGTGTCGTTAGCTATGACCCTTTGCTTCCGGTTGTTGTTAAACGCTGTGCGGTGTATAAACACGATTGGTTTATTTCTATCTTGTGAATATTACTTAACGCGTGCACATGAGAGAATAGGAAACAACAAAAACAACACAATGCCCTGGCAATTGTGAATCCGTGTCGTTGGCTATGACCATTTTGCTTCCGTTTTTTTTTGCTTCTGTTTTTTTTTTGTTTCCGGTTTTTGTCATGGGGAATGATGCATGCCGGGAGATCATGACCGGAAGTGTTTTATTATTTTATTCAATTATTTTTTTCGCAAAGTTATTTTATACTTCCGAAAGTGATTTTTTTTCATGACAGGAAGTGTTTATTTTGTATTTACATTACCGGAGTGATTTTGAAACTCTTTCCGGAACTTTTAATTTCTTTTATTCTTGACATGAAGTGATCGGTTATTTATTTATTTATTCAATTATTTTTTTTCCCAAAGTTAATTTTAATAAAAGTATCTCCCGCATCATCAACAAATATTTTTTAATCGTGATTTACATATTTGATCGCTGATCCCGAATCCAGGCCGAAGTAACCGGAAATTGCGTCAAATCATCAGCTGTGCGGCGCTTTCACGTACCACGGTATAGTTGGCAAGTATACAGTTGTGAACAAGTTTTATGTAAAGTCAGAAGCGAATGCTAAGAAGAATTCTACGTTCGCTTCTAGGCTTTGCCTATTCCACATTACTGATTTAGACCCAAACAGCCTATCTGAGTAGGTCCCACCTCCATGATTAATTCCTCCGGATAAATGAAACAGCCAGCGTGCGGCTGCTCGGGACACGCACTGAGAGTGCCCCATCTTCAGCCGGTCACGGAGGAAGATGAAACGGCCGATCACGATCTGCAGGCCGGACAAGGAACCAATTAGCAAAGTAAAATGTGAAGACAAAGTTACTCTCACCCCCAAGTGTTCCTCACACACTTTGTACTTTTACATTCGAAGCAGCTTCACTCTCATAACCAACCAACCAACCGCACGCCCTTTCGGAGGCCCCAATGTCCACAACAAAAAAAAAACTTTAGTCCGGGTTAACCACGCCCCCTTCATTAACCACGCCCCCTTGGCACTGAACCTTCATGTGGTCCATCGATATCCGACATTTTATTCATGTACAAAGCACAAGTGTTCAGCCGCTGTTCCAAATTACACATCACCGGTCATTATTCTCCTCATCGTATAATATTCATCAGTAACAATGAAACATGTTGGAACGTAACGTCCTGTCAGTGTGATGACACAATCTTGTCCGCAAAGCAACACGTCCATTAATTATTTACATCTTGGCGGTATATGTCGGAGATAATTAATATTTAAAGCCTCACATCGATAAACGACCCATGTTGTGACTGTGCAGCCTGACCCACCTTCACCGATACACGATCCCGATCGAGGACCTGTCATTCCCCGGCAACTCTTCGTTTACCTCACAATTTGCCCACGAGTGCCTTGTTCCGACAACCGTACGGATAAAAACAAGTTTCATTCGCGATGTTACAATTGACGTCTTTCAAGAGTACTAACTGTTATTATTTGAAAAATATTGTGTTATTCGAATAAGTGCGCAACACTTGTGGAATAAAAAAACACTGCTACGCATTGTACCCGCCTAGGCCCTTATAGTGAACAATACTAATCGCACGGACTGAAATAGTGGCAGAAATAGTATTATATTCTTCTTCTTCCTATTAAATTACTTCTCTTCTTCTTATTATTCCTCTTCTTCCTTCCCTCTGCTTCTTCTTCTTCTTCTTTAACTCCACAATTATTCAAACCATCTCTCTCTCACCGTTTCAGCGATCATGACCAAACTGGGTACAGACGTCGGCCATGGTCCAACTTAGACAATTGTCGTTGTTGGTGAATCTAGGTTAAAGGTCAAGGTCAAGGTCACTGAAAAACCGAAATTCTTATTTTCGCAATAACGTCCGCTAGAATGGTCGTATCGACTTCAAACCAAATCCAAAATGTGCATCTTCCAATACTGCATCCAACCATATGTCTCATTGGGGTGTCACACCAACACCCTTCTTAGCGGTCGGGGTCGAATGCCAGGGGGGGTCGGGTCAAAACTTTCAAATTGCGATAAAACGCCATTTCAAGTCTGACTGACTTCCAAGTTATGATCATGACCAAACTAAGTGCTATAACTCATTAAACAGGAGCACTATCAACTTATAAGAACTGAATTGATTTCCAGGTTTTTGTTTTTTCAGAGATCATGGAGATATGACAAAGTTATTCCAGCAATTCCTTGCTCAACGAGCAATTTCATTTGTTTGTTTGTGTGCAGAATATCTCAAAAAGTTATGGACGGATTCGGATGAAATTTTGTGGACATGTTGGGTGTGTGACAAGGACGAATAATTTTTTTAAGCTATTCTTCACCATTGAGAGATAGGACCAAAAATGGTATTTAGCATGATATCTCAAGAATTTATTGGGCCCGATATGTTCTATTGGATCAGGCATTGCGTGGCGGAGGTATGCGCTCAACCGAGTGCCCTTGTAGTTTCTATCTGCGAATGTCTTTTTAATAACAAGGCAATTGATTTTAAAACTGCAAATGAAAAAGGATTTAAATCTGACAAAATTAACAGATTCATCAAAATTCAGGGATGACAAATTCAACAACATTCAACAGAACAAAATATATAAATAAATAAAAATGAAATCACCACATCTACATCAACAGGCTTAATTTTTCAATTTCCTTGTGGAGTGGTGGGGGGGGGAGGGTGGAACACGGTGCAGCCCTACAGGCGGATGGGTGTGGTGGGGTGCACTTCGCAGCCCCACAGGTGGGGATGGTGGGGTGCAGCGCAGCGCACAGCCTCACAAGTGGAGATGGGGTGGGGTGCAGCGCACAGCCTCACAGGGGGGATGGGGTGGGTACAGCGCACAGCCTCACAGGGGGGATGGGATGGGGTGCAGCGCACAGCCTCACAGGTGGGGATGGGGGTGGGTGCAGCGCACAGCCTCGCAGGGGGATGGGGGGTGTCGCACTCAGCCCCACTCGTATTGATAGCGAACGCAGTGAGCTTCATACTTAACACGTGCACGTAGAGAATAGAAACAACAACAACACAATACCCCTGGCTATTTGGAATCCGTGTCGTTAGCTATGACCTTTTGCTTCCGGTTGTTGTTAAACGCTGTGCGGTGTATAAACACGATTGGGTTTTATTTCTATCTTGTGAATATTACTTAACGCGTGCACATGAGAGAATAGGAAACAACAAAAACAACACAATGCCCTGGCAATTGTGAATCCGTGTCGTTTGCTATGACCATTTTGCTTCCGTTTTTTTTTGCTTCTGTTTTTTTTTTGTTTCCGGTTTTTTTCATGGGGAATGATGCATGCCGGAGATCATGACCGGAAGTGTTATTTATTTATTCAATTATTTTTTTCGCAAAGTTAATTTTATACTTCCGAAAGTGTTTTTTTCATGACAGGAAGTGTTTATTTTGTATTTAACATTACCGGGAGTGATTTTGAAACTCTTTCCGGACTTTTAATTTCTTTTATTCTTGACATGAAGTGATCGGTTATTATTTATTATTCAATTATTTTTTTCCCAAAGTTAATTTTAATAAAGATATCTCCCGCATCATCAACAAATATTTTTTAATCGTGATTTACATTATTTGATCGCTGATCCCGAATCCAGGCCGAAGTAACCGGAAATTGCCGTCAAAATCATCAGCTGTGCGGCGCTTTCACGTACCACGTATAGTTGGCAAGTATACAGTTGTGAACAAGTTTTATGTAAAGTCAGAAGCGAATGCAAGAAGAATTCTACGTTCGCTTCTAGGCTTTGCCTATTCCACATTACTGATTTAGACCCAAACAGCCTATCTGAGTAGGTCCCACCTCCATGATTAATTCCTCCGGATAAATGAAACAGCCAGCGTGCGGCTGCTCGGGACACGCACTGAGAGTGCCCCATCTTCAGCCGGTCACGGAGGAAGATGAAACGGCCGATCACGATCTGCAGGCCGGACAAGGAACCAATTAGCAAAGTAAAACTGTGAAGACAAAGTTACTCTCACTCCCCAAGTGTTCCTCACACACTTTGTACTTTTACATTCGAAGCAGCTTCACTCTCATAACCAACCAACCAACCGCACGCCCTTTCGGAGGCCCCAATGTCCACAACAAAAAAAAAACTTTAGTCCGGGTTAACCACGCCCCCTTCGTTGACCACGCCCCCTTGGCACTGAACCTTCATGTGGTTCCATCGATATCCGACATTTTATTCATGTACAAAGCACAAGTGTTTCAGCCGCTGTTCCAAATTACACATCACCGGTCATTATTCTCCTCATCGTATAATATTTCATCAGTAACAATGAAACATGTTGGAACGTAACGTCCTGTCAGTGTGATGACACAATCTTGTCCGCAAAGCAACACGTCCATTAATTATTTACAATCTTGGCGGTTATGTCGGAGATAATTAATTATTTAAAGCCTCACATCGATAAACGACCCATGTTGTGACTGTGCAGCCTGACCCACCTTCACCGATACACGATCCCGATCGAGGACCTGTCATTCCCCGGCAACCTCTTCGTTTACCTCACAATTTGCCCACGAGTGCCTTGTTCCGACAACCGTACGGATAAAAACAAGTTTCATTCGCGATGTTACAATATTGACGTCTTTCAAGAGTACTAACTGTTATTATTTGAAAAATTATTGTGTTATTCGAATAAGTGCGCAACACTTGTGGAATAAAAAAAACACTGCTACGCATTGTACCGCCTAGGCCCGTTATAGTGAACAATACTAATCGCACGGTACTGAAATAGTGGCAGAAAGTAGTATTATATTCTTCTTCTTCCTATTAAATTACTTCTTCTTCTTCTTATTATTCCTCTTCTTCCTTCCCTCTGCTTCTTCTTCTTCTTCTTTAACTCCACAATTATTCAAACCTTTTTGTGGTGTTTCATGCCCCAGGGACAGGGGGTGGGGGACTCGGGGTCGCAGGGGTCAAAACTGGTAAAAAAAAATATATATATATATATATAATAATAATGATAATAATAATTAACTCAACATTTGATATTCGGTGACTCCTGGTGGAACTTTTTGCCGTCTTTCAACTTTGTTTTGTGATGTCCGAGGTGTCCGCATGTTTCAGGTGCGGATCTTGGGGATTTGTGAAGGTGAGCCATCGACTTCGTTTTAGGGTTAATGACGTAGTGTTTCTGCTGCCATGTTGAAGCCGACACGCCGCCATCTTGAGACTCCCAAGGAAGCGACTGCACACAATGTTCGCACCGAACGGAGCGTGTTCTGTGTATTTGACGTTTCCAAATCGATCACCCCGAGCCTGCACAGAGGTTCTGTTGAGAATCTTTTCATTCTGCGGTCAAAGTGCTTTTGAACAGTTGTTATTTATACATGATAAATAGTATACGCCGAAATGGAATCGATCACGTCATATTCACATTATTTTCTGACCCCGATCACAGTTCGTTCATCTAATCTAATAGTAGGTTTCGTTAAGCACGACTTCAAAGCACTTGTTTCAATGGAGTTGGCGTCCACTTCGGGTGTCCCATTATGGCCGCCGCACGGCTTTCAAAGCACTTGTTTCAATGAGTGGCGTCAGTTTCTGGGTGTCCCATTATGGCCGCCGCACGGGCTTCAAAGCACTTGTTTCAATGGAGTGGCGTCAGTTTCTGGTGTCCATTATGGCCGCCGCACGCTTCAAAGCACACTTGTTTCAATGGAGTGGCGTCAGTGGTGTTCCATTATGGCGCCGCCACGACTTCAAAGCACTTGTTTCAATGGAAGGGCGTCAGTTTCTGGGTGTCCCATTATGGCCGCCGCACGCTTCAAAGCACTTGTTTCTGTGCTGTATCACGTGGTTGGGTTTCGTATATCATGACTCGCCCGCTAGGGTGGCTCAGTGTACATCGGGATGCGCAATAAAGCGGAGTTACCGACTGGCGCTCTTGCTTCCCATGCCCGCTGCACCTCGGACATCACAGTTGGCTGACGAGGATGATTCGGCGAATCACGGCACACGGACGGGTTCCCGTGTTCGTCGGAGGCGACTTCGGATTGTTCTCGGAACAATTGGAGTGCTATTTCCACGCGAATGATGTGGTCGACGAGAGCAAACAGAAGTCGATCTTGCTCGCCTCGCTGTCGGCGGAACATTATCGGCTGCTGAGTGATTTATTGGTGCCGGGCAAGCCCCGGATGACGAGCTGTCATTTCGGGACGTTGTGCGGGTGATGAAAGCGCACGTGCGCCGGAGAAGTCTTTACAGCTCGCTCGATACCAGTTCGATCGCCTCTCGAGAGGCCAGGGAGCGCGTTTCTGATTTCGTGGTGCGAGTGAAGCATGCTTCCGTGGCGTGCAGGTTCACGGAGAGGAACGTCCAGCTCGGCTCAGAGACCGTTTTATTGCCGGTTTGCAAGACGCGGAGATGATTCGCGATTCTACGGTGAGGTGAAGCCATTACATTCGACTCGGCGTCGACACGGCTACGGCGTCGAGCAGACTCGTGGAGATGTTCGGGCATCACGCCACAGCGTGCCGGATGGCCCGGAGACCACGCGGGATCGCGGGCGGCCCGGACGACGGGCGCGGCGGGCTTGTGGCGGCCTGTTTTCAATTGGCCCTGCAGCGGCGCGCCCGATGACGTGGGAATCGAGGTGAACAAAACGCCATCACGTTCCAGGTGGATACGGGAGTAGCTGTGTCAATCATGGGCGAACAGACGCGCGTAGACTCAACGGCCTGAAGCCTATCAGGTCCGACCTCGAACTGTTCACATACACCGCGAGAAAGTAACGCCGTCGGGATGGCAGACGTGTCTGTGCGGTACCAAGGCCAGGTCGCCACGCTTCGGTTGTACGTCGTGCAGGGGAGGGGACCGTCTCTCCTCGGCCGAGACTGGCTGACCCGCATCAGGCTCGACTGGGCCGCCGTGAACCTTGTGCAACCCGTGCCGAGCCGATGGGAGGATCGGTTGGAGAAGATTCTTCAAAGACATCAAGGTTTGTTTTGCGACGACCTTGGGAAACTCAAGGCGTGGAGGCAAAGCTCTTCCTGAAGGAGGGCGGTGATTCCGCCGAAGTTCAGACAGCGGTGTTTGGAGGAGCTGCATGTCAGTCACCTTGCATCGTGAAGACCAAGAGTCTTGCTCGTAGCTTTTGTGGTGGCCAGGGTTGGACAAAGACATTGAACTGTTGATTAAACGTTGCACCACGTGTCAAACAGATGCTGATAACCCGCGTCGAGCCTCGGGACTATGGCCGGCCCAGACCGGGCTTGGCAGAGGTCCATGTAGATTTTCGGGCCGGTTAATGGCAGAATGTTTTGATTGTGATCGATGCATTTTCTAAATGGCCGGAGGTTGTCGTGATGCAGCATACGTCAGCAAACATTACAGTGGAAAACTGCGGACGATCTTTGCTAATAAAGGATTACCTGAGGTCCTGGTCTCTGATAACGGTCCGCAGTTCGTGGCAGTGTATTTGATGAGTTTATGCGTCAAATGGTATTCGACATCTAAGGTCCGCACCACATCCTGCAACGAATGGGGGAGCTAGGCGTTCGTTAAGATGTTGAAGCGGGCGTTGCGCAGGGGGGGTGTTGCACCTGTGCAGACGGTGGTCGATGTCTTTTTGCTCCAATACAGGAACGCGGTTCATTCTGTCACGGGTGATTCTCCTGCCATTCGTCTCTATGGACGGGCATTGCGGTCCAGACTGGATTTGCTGCGCCTGGAGGGTCGGCGAGTGGGGCGGTTCGCGCCCGACGCTGCTGCGCGGTTTGATGTGGGACAGCGGGTAATGGTGCGCGATTATTTTCACGGTTCCAAATGGGTGCCGGCTGTGGTCTCTGTGGTACTGGGGCCGGCGAATTGCATGGTGCGGACTGATAGTGGGGAGGTGTGGAACGCACGTGAACCAAATGCATGATCGCTGTTCAGCTCGCCCCCCCCCAGTGCCGAGCGATGTGGGACCCCCGCCTGTGATGTCGCCGTGCCCAGACGTGGTATCGCCAGGGCCGGTCGGGCCGACGCCCAAGGACGTTGAGCAGGCCGATCGGCCGGGGGCGGTTGTTATTGCGGATGGGGCAAGTCGCGAGGGTTTCACCTCGACCGAGCCGGGAGGCTCGCTGAGCCTTCTGGCGTGGCTGGCCGCCCGAAGCGGGTCAGGAGCGGGCCGCGGTACTTGGAGGATTTTGAATAGCGATGGGTTTCGGTTGATCATGTTATGAGTGTCTTTTCATTGTTTGGCTTGTCATTTTACGAGGAAGGAGTGTGCTGTATCACGTGGTTGGGTTTCGTATATCATGACTCGCCGCTAGGGTGGCTCAGTGTACATCGGGATGCGCAATAAAGCGGAGTTACCGACTGGCGCTCTTGCTTCCCATGTCCGCTGCACCTCGGACATCACAGTTTCAATGGAGTGGCGTCACTTTCTGGGTGTCCCAATATGGCCGCCGTACGGCTTCAAAGCACTTGTTTCAATGGAGTGGCGTCACTTTCTGGGTCCAATATGGCCGCCGCACGGCTTCACATTCGCCTCGACCAAACAATGAAGGCTTCCCATCCAAGACACTTCGACTGGTGTATATCACTATTCTTTTAGCTTAACTGGTACCTCTACCCTCTCATCGACTTTCCTTGTTTGTTATTTTGTAATTAACAAAAATACAGCCGAAGCGAAGGTTCGTTCCTTCCACGTGTGGAAAATATAAATGATCGCCCGTACAAGTCAAAATGGAATCACGTGTTTGGAGATAATTAGAGAGTGTGATATTCATGTACGCTCCAGACTTCAGTACGTATGCACGATAAACTACGTCCTGGAGTAGTGTTGTTGTTGTTAGAGGTACCTGCGTCTGGTGATTGGAAGACGGTGAGATGGCCGGGATGGGACGAGGTCGTGGCAGGGGCCAAATGACGTTCAACATCGAGGCGATCGGTTTCGGGAAAGGGGACGCGCTTCCACCAACGGCATTACAGCCTCCGCCGTTGTTCCCTGTACGTTTTTCTCTGTACGTTTCTCTCTGTACGTTTTTCTCTGTACGTTTTTCCCTGTACGTTTTTTCTTTGTACGTTTTTTCTTTGTACGCTTTTCCCTGTACGTTTCTCCCTGTACGTTTTTCCCTGTACGTTTTTTCTTTGTACGTTTTTCCCTGTACGTTTTTTCTTTGTACGCTTTTCCCTGTACGTTTCTCCCTGTACGTTGCTCCCTGTTTATAATCTCTCTGCCTTGTTCTTGGTTTACTAACTTTCATCAAGTTACCGACTTGTGGCCCGTCTCGATTGTAGTTTTCTCCTGTTATTTTTTAAACATCATTTTTATGAATAAAAAGACCTGAAGAGCGGAAGATTTGAACAAGACCCGGTCTCTACTTCTGCACAGATGATGATGGTCATTCATCATCACGGCGGAGAGAAGTAGAGGAGAGTTTCCTGTTTATCTGCAGAACTAAACCACGTGTCCATGCTGTCTCACCTGAACATGAGTGTGCAAGTCGAGTTGGCGCAGTGACGTTCCCGTCCTTCCCAATGTCTGTCCGGTCCCCCCTTGCGCCCTCCGGTCCGGTCCCCCCTTGGCCCTCCGGTCCCCCCTTGCGCCCTCCGGTCCGGTCCCCCCTTGCGCCCTCCGGTCCGGTCCCGCCTTGCGCCCTCGGTCCGGTCCCGCCTTGCGCCCTCCGGTCCGGTCCCGCCTTGCGCCCTCCGTCCGGTCCCGCCTGCGCCCTCCGGTCCGGTCCCCCTGCGCCTCCGGTCCGGTCCCCCCTTGCGCCCTCCGCGTCCGGTCCCCCCTTGCGCCCTCCGTCCGGTCCCCCTTGCGCCTCCGGTCCGTCCCCCCTTGCGCCCTCCGGTCCGGTCCCCCCTTGCGCCCTCGGTCCGGTCCCCTTGCGCCCTCCGGTCCGGTCCCCCCTTGCGCCCTCCGGTCCGGTCCCCCCTTGCGCCCTCCGCGTCCGGTCCCCCTTGCGCCCTCCGGTCCGGTCGCTGTTGCTACTCTCACTGAAGCAGTGATTATGTATATCGGTCACTTTCTGATCACAAGGCCCACTCCTGGGGTAAAGAAGTGTTGCGAGCTTCTCCTGCCAATCTCATAGGCCGTGATCATGTCCCCACGGGGTGTTCTGCAATGTAGGGACATTCTTCAGCCTCAATTTGAATGGGACGTTGTGTCGTTTATGGATGTGTTTAGTGGCACGTCTTTGGACTCGCTCGACCTTGTCCGCATCTATGGTGTGTTCGACCTTATCCTTGCCTCACAAACTTTCTCCAATACTTGTCACTCCAAGCCTTCTTATCTCATTGCTCCTTATCCTATCTATTAATGGCACCACTTGAATCCATCACAGCATCCTCATCTCTCCCTTGTCATGTGACTGCTCTTTCTTATGCAATGCCCAGGGCTGGCTGGCATGATGGCTTGGAGGTACGCACGCTTGCCACTAAGCTGTCTCACCTGGGTTCAAATCCCGACCCAGTTAAAAACTCTCATCCCGGTGTTTGACAGACAGGGTGATTCATCAACGTGTGTGCCGTCACTTGGATGGACGTTAAAAGGACGTCCCATCTGCCAGCATTCGTTAGTGGAAGTTAAAGATCCCATGGTGTTCTTCGCAAGAAGTAGGCAAGCTATCACTGGCACCCTGAGCAAACTCCAAATTCCCGTCGAACCAACAGAGGAAATTTCATCAGCGGCACAGCCACCCCCTCAGCCAATGAAGCTACCCCGAAGCCTTGTGCTCCATATTGAAGAAGAAGAAGAAGCACCATACGACACCAATGGTCTTATCACCGTTTTGTCCATCTTTAACCTTCATTGGTATTCTTCTGACTCCCATAACTGCTGCATCCCTCCACTTCATCCACACTGTCCCTTACATCAGCCTCACATCCCCCTTTCTCATCAATTGTCCATCCTAGTTACTTAAACCTCTCCATCTGCTTCAGTTGTTCGTTTGCTTCCTTAACTACAATCACTTCGACCGCTCCTCTCCAACTCATTATCACCTCTGTTTTCTTGGTGTTTCCTCTTCAACCATTCTTGGCCAATTTTCTCTTCCAGCTCGGCCACATTCGACTCTGCTCTTCAACTGATTCTGCTGTCAGTGCCAAGTCATCCACATTGAGTAACTCCCCTTTCGTGTCTCCTCACTCAGCATGTCCATCACGATGATGAAACGCAGAGAGCTGAGTACCAATCCCTGATGTAACCCTACCTTGATTTCAAACTATGGAACGGCGATGTGTTGCCCTGACAAGCCCCAAAAATGCCGAAACTAGTCAGTAGCTTCTTTTTTTCATCGACCTGGTGACAGCATCTTATCTTGGGGTGTTTGCACTGCAAGAGGCTCTTCTGGGGCTACTGTTGTGACGTCGTCATGACGGTATTGTCATGGTGTTCGTCCCGGTCAGAGAGCTTCATTAATCGAACCACAAACCCACAGAAGTACAGGTAAAAGTCTCAACCACTCTGCCAGCCAATCGGAGCCTCATCTGTCCATCCAGCTGTTGGTGGTGGTCGTATGGCAGCTTAGCTGCCGGGGTAGCTATCATTTCTTGAAGCGCGACTGTGTCTCTGATGCAGTGCCCCTCTTCCAGTACACACACTGGAACTGGTACTCATTTCGCCAACCTCAGAAGGGTGATAGGCTGAGTCAACCCCCCGGTGTATTAATTCAGCGGCCAACGGGGCTTGAACTCAGGACCCTAGGATCCCAAGCCACCACCCTAACCACTGAGCCAACACCAAGTTATCCAGCTGTTGTTGTTGCTGTGCTTGTTTTCACTTCCTTGTACACTGTCTTGATGACTCTGACTTTTGGTTTTTTTTGCAAAGTTATTTTAATTGTTATCTTGGCATGTTTTTTTTTGTTGTTGTTTTTTCTTGTAGCCACGAGAGAATCTGCCTCTGCCCTTGCAAACTGGTGAGGAGACAGATTACCAGGTGGCCCTAAAGCAAGAGTTCAGACTCGCAATGAAAAGTCTTCCGTATTTCCTGAAGATTGAGACGAAGAAAAAAGGTGTTGTTTGTTTATTTATTTATTTTTTAAAATCTCTTTCTGGTAAGATGATGTCACAATTCATTAGTCGATGTCTGAATATTTACTGTCATCTCATTTGGGTGTTTCTCGATCGTTTCTCATTCTTGATGTCACACATACTGCGTCATCTAACAGCCTCTGTGTTCAGTTTACAACCCGAAATGTCGATGTCCTTGGTTGAGAGAGATATGTTAACCACCATGGGAAAGAGGGTGAAGCGACGTTTCGGGCATGAACCCTTCTTCGAAGCAGGAATGGCTCTTCAAACCTCTTGCTTATAAAAAAGGGCTCGCTCATGAAACGTCGCTTCACCTCCTTTCCCACAGC
The DNA here is from genome assembly GCA_035128595.1 of Eptatretus atami. NCBI lineage: Eukaryota > Metazoa > Chordata > Myxini > Myxiniformes > Myxinidae > Eptatretus > Eptatretus atami. The sequence continues at coordinate 59,606,937 of CM068963.1, forward strand.
AGTTAGAAAACTTCTCCAAACGCTTGCATTTGGAGGGTAAATGAAATTGATAGTCCCAGGTGTTCAGGATGAGAGGATAGCACCACCTGGTGGAAGTCGGTATTACCTGTCAAAATAATATATGCCATAAAAGTGGGTAAGTACGAGTTCTTTGCTCGTACGGTATGATTTAACAGCTTCGCCAACTCGTGATCTTGCTTAACTGAACACTTCATGATTGGATGAGCACTTTTTCTGAATTCCAACCCAAATAAAACCAAAATTATTGTCCGACTCCGGTTCAGTTCTTTTCAACTTTCCTCCTGAGATTGGAAACGATATCTGTATGGTCGCACGCACGCACCCAGCCTCAGCTCTTGTACCGAGTGGCGACTCACTCGAAAACACTCAGCTCTTTGCTTTGAATGTGCATTCCTATTGTAGTATGGAGCTGTGATCATTTTGCCACGAAACCAACAAATGCTATTTACTCCAGATTAGCGAGTGGTCATTTATTGATTTAAATTTGACACAAGTCTGGAGACAGCAATGGTTCACGAGCGGTATTTGACGATGTAGATTGTTTCAGAAGTCAAGGATGAGACGATGTGATAATTTTTGACCAAGTTATAAAAATGATCAACATGATGTGGTACGAGTGACAGGTTATTAGCTGCAAAATGTCGAAAACCCGGTTTTGTTCAACAACTTTCAGAATTTGACCTTTGCATAACCTTTAAAGGTCACAAAACAATGTTGTGGACATTAAAATAAGGAAACAGGATACGTGCTATAGCTTATTGGAGTTAGTTCGTCGAAGAAGGTCGAAAACCCCGTTCGATTCCAACAACTTTGAAAATTTGACGTTTGTGAACTTTAAAGGTCAAGGATTATGACCTTTGGTGCAAAACTTCCTCTGGAACATTCCAGGAACAATATAACTCATATAGGCTATATGGCATTCGCACTCCTCGGATTATTATCCATACTTTGATGAAATCAGCGTAAAAACAAACTTGAAGGGGGCGCCATGGGCAAGGTGTTCGAGATAGAGCAAAATGGTTTCAAGACTTTAGGTGGGGAATGACCTCAAGATTATGCATAAAAAATATTGTCATCCTAGCTCTCAAAATTTGGGCGGTCGTATTATTTTTATGTCAAAATTCGCAATTTTCTAAGTTCGTGACCTTGTGACCTTGACCTTGGGATGAAAATGAAAAATTGAGCTCTGTGGGGCTATGCAGGTGCCATTGGGCTAACCAAATACCGAAATCCCAGCCAGATTCGACAAACCCCTCGAGAAGATAATTTTTTATGTCAAAATTCGCAATTTTCTAAGTTCGTGACCTTGACCTTGGGACGAAAATGAAAAATCGAGCTCCGTGGGCATGCAGGTGCCATTGGGCTAACCAAATACCAAACCCCTGCCAGATTCGACAAACCCCCTCGGAGAAGATGTAAATTGAAATCGGCTACCCCCTAAAACACATGTTTTTTGGGCGTGGCTCCGCCCATAATGGGCGCACCATGCCCACGCCCATGCCTTCTCAGGAAAACACAACTCGATCATGATATAAACCTCCCACCAAAATTTTATCAGGATCGGATCAAAACCCACGGAGCTATGCTCGGGACAGACAGACAGACAGACAGACAGACAGACAGAACACACCAATAACGAATATAGTGGTCACTTACTGACTCGTGAACCAAAAGAAGGGATTTGTGTCGAATTTTATGATTAAGGCGCACACTGAAAATTCAGGTCAGGTATGGGAGCATGTGCCAGAACAGCGCGTCGCTGCGTTCACTTTCCGCCGGTATTCCAGGGGCCTCCGTCTGGCCATCCCCCAGGCAGATGCCAGGCCCATCCCCATCTCCTTAGATGATGGTCAACCTGCTGCAACCACGAGGCACGTGGTCGGCCACTGGCCTCCTCCACTCATGAGACTCCCTCGCTGAGAGAATCTGGTGAGCAGGATCAGCGTCAGGAAACGAGCCACATGTCCATACAGCCGCAACTGACGCTCACGGACTATGCAGGTAACAAATCTCATCCGAGTCTCTCTCAGCAACGCTCGTTGGACACAAAATCCGACCAGCGATAGCCAAGGATTCTCCGAAGAGACCTGGTACCAAAGGAATTAAGTCTCCGTCTCAGATCCTTGGTCAGAGTCCAAGTCTCGCATCCATAGAGCAAGACTGAAGTACCAAAGACCTGAAGACTCGGACTTTCGTCCTCCCGCACAGGTACCGACAGCGCCACACCCCATGATCCAGTGAATCCATGACTCCCCAGGCCCGACCCAGACGTCTATTGACCTCTGACTCACAGCCAGCAGAGACATGAATATTCACTGCCAAGGTAAGTGAATCTCTCCACGACCTCAACATCCTCACCACAAACAGACACAGACAGGACAGCAGCATCAAAGATGTCACCGAAAGCCTGGATCTTAGTTTTGACCCAAGAAACCCGTAATCCCAGCGGCTCCGACTCCCATTCAGCCCTCGAGGGCCCCAAAAGGATATCTAAAGTCTCCGCAAAGATGACTGCATCATCTGCAAAATCAAGGTCCGAGATCTTGACATTCCCAAACGATGCACCGCAGCTTGATCCTCCGACATCCTCCCTAAATCCAGTCCATACAAGTGCTGAAAAGTGTGGGGCCAGTACACACCCCTGACGAACTCCAGTAACAACTGGAAATAAGTCAGAGATGGTACCACCACACTTCACAGCACTCTCAGTACCAGAGTAGAGTTCAGACATCAGATCGATCAGTTTTGGTGGCACCCCACGAAGACCAAGAATCCTCCAGAGGACATCCCGATTCACTGAATCGAACGCTTTACAGAGATCAACATAGGCTGCAAGCAGCCCCTGCCGAAACTCTCGTCTGCGTTCGGTGAGGACACGAAGAGCAAGGATACGGTCAATCGTTGACCTCTTTGGTGTAAAGCCTGACTGCTCTGGACGCTGGTGCTCAAGCAATGGGGGCGAACCCTATCAAGAATTATCCGAGCAAAGACCTTGCCGGCACTGAGAGCAGCGTCACCCCTCGGTAGTTGTTGCAGTCTTGGCGATCACCCTTCCCTTTCCAGAGAGGAACAACAAGGCCCCTCTTCCAATCGGTTGGGATGATGCCTGTGTTCCAGGCAGAGCACAAAACTGCATGCAGCGACACGAGTGCAGCATTTCCACCAGCCTTGAGAAGTTCAGCATGGATGCCACAGATCCCTGGAGCTTTACCCCGTTTCAACTGGTTCACCGCAGCCCGTGTTTCCACAAGCGAAGGTGGACCACAGTTGATTCGAGGGTCAGCAACAGGGATTGTAACACCCTTGACGTCCAACTCGACAGCTGGGGATCAGCCTGGTACAACCGCTCAAAGTACCGGCCCGCGGGCCTTCACTTCAGACTCCTTTGTCAAGAGCCTACACTCTCTGCTCTAACTGCAGTGCTCCGAGGGATGGGCTTGGATGAACGCAATGCACGAATTCCCCTGTAAGCGGGACGAGAATCACCTGTCCACAGGTGATGCTCTACCCCCTCACAGATTCTCGCACATAGGCCTCCTTGTCCACCCTCAGTGCACGTACAGTTTTACGCCTCAGCTCCCCGAACAGCTCAGCTCTGCCATTCAGCCTGGCCCTGCGACTCTGGTCAATGGTATTCAGTGTCCCTTGAGAGACAAAATTCTCTTTTGCCCTGCGTGAGTTCCAAGACATCCACCGGCAACATCAAGGACGGTGGTCTTGAAGGCACTCCACAACTCTCAGGACCCCCAAAGCACCCAGACCCCCAAGTGTCCACCCAGCCTGTTCGCAAACTCCTCAGCTACTCTCTCATCCCTGAGCTTGCCAACATCCAGCCTAGGCTGGATGGTACCATTCTCCAGGATTTAAGGTGCAGCTTTAGAGTGCTACAACAAGCCTGTGGTCAGTATTGAGGAACTGAGCACTCCGGTAGACCCTGCAGTTCTGGATCATCCTCCAACGACCGTCAATGAGGACATGGTCAATCTCTTTGCCACACCGCCAGCGTTGGAATACCAAGTCCAGCGATAGCTTGTGGGCGCTGAACCATGAACCAGCCACCCTAAGTCCATGACTTCTTGCAAAGTCAAGGAACTAGTGCTATTCTGGTTCATAGTTCCTGACCCATGGGACCAACACACACCTCATAACCATCCCTATCAGTTCCATCGATGCATTGAAATCCCCAAGACTAGAAGTGTATCTCGTCTGGGCACTGATCAACCACAGACTCGAGCGTGGCGTAAAATGCATCCTTCACTGAAAATTGGTTTGGTTCTGGTTTAATCATAAAAATGCCCGTTTTAAAAGCTAGTCTTTCCCGGATGGAAGAAGAAATAGAGGAAGAGGAAGAAGCAGGACCTGAAGCTTTAATGTCACAGTTCCAGCACTACGACAGCAGTAACCCTAAAGAATAAAGCGTGATGGACATGGAAGAAGTACACAAAATTATATATAGTAATACTTTCTCAAAGTCTTAGGAAATATAAAATAGAACATGGAACAAGCACACAATCTACAACAACCACAGTCATGACGACAGCAATAACTCGAACGACACTGGAGATTGTATACCTCCGCCAGGCTGAACATTTTACATTTTGTATCCACTGATAGGTCGGATCTGCATCTGGACCTTAACCAAAATCTTCTCAGGTTGTTCTTGTCATCTAACCAACTCGTCCACCAAGTTTCATCTGAATTTGTCCACAAATATTTGACCCTCTCTCTCTCAATAGTGAAGAATCACTTCAAAATATTCTCGGACCCGGATCGTCACCAAAACCTAATGATTTCGTCCTTGTCGCACATCCAACCTGTCCACCAAATTTTGTCTGAATCTCTCCATAATGCTTTGAGATATCCTGCTGACAGACAGATAGACAGACAGACAGACAGGGGTGAAAACATAACCACCATCCACCTTCCGTGGTGGAGGTAACTACAATGACAACAACAACAATAATAACAATGTGTTATCAAAGATCCTTTTATTGTTTTTGGCATGTTTCACTACATTTCACATCTTCATTGACACTCACAGATAGAAATCTACCGTGTGCGCGCGTGCGTGCGCGACCATTTTTCTCAGAGATGGCCAAACAAATCTTGGTCAAATTTTCAAAGGTTTATCAGTGAATGGCAGGGAGTGTTTTGGGGGGAAGAAATTGTAAAAAACACAAAGTTGGATTTTATTATTATTTTAAAATAATCGCTCTATCGTGCCTAAACCACTAACTACATATGTGAAAGGTAATATTAAATGATTCCTGACCCCCGTTCCTTAGTGGGTATAGGGCAGTGTTTAGGCCCCCACAAGAAAATGGAAAAAAATAATTTGATTTCTTCAAAATGCCAACAGGATTAGAACATAACCGGTCAACACCGGGTAACCGTGCGAGTTATCTATAATAATAAATGTCAGTGCGTATCCGTCAGTTCATCCGTCCATCCGTCTCCTCAATAACTCCAAAACCATGAAAACTAGCGGCCTGAAACTTGGCATGCATACCAAGGAAGTGTATGAATGAAAATGGTGTTTGGGTTAATGTAAATACCCCTTTTGAAGGTAATTAATGGCCTTACTTGATTACCCTTTATCAATGCCCATCCTTGGTCACCTTGATATCCCTCGCTGGGGTCTTGATTTCCCATTTTGTTTTTTGGCCTGCTCAACAATGCCTTGATTTGGAACAGGCCGCAACGGTTTAACAATGAAGTTTTATTTTTTTTATTTTCTCCACTTTCCTCGCTCATATCATCGAATGCGTGTTGATCACACCTATGAATCTCTGGATACATTGCAATGCTTATAAACGCCCAGAGACGCCAGTGTTCGTGGCTTTATTTCATTTCCACACATGCGATAACCTCCAGAATCTCTTAATCTGAGCCAAATTTCAAAATTTAAACTCTGGAATTTAACTTATTAGCAGTTCCAACTGCTAAAAAAGGAAAGAAAGTGTTATTTAGTCCAATTTGGACATTGCTTGACATTCTGGACATCTCTGAGTGCATGGTGTTTATATGACCGATCCACAATCGCTTACCAAGCCAGCCCATTCCTTATCAATTGTTTTGTTGGAGTGGTTTGCTTGAGTGCTTAAGCCACTTGGCGAGCACTATACAAGCTGCTTGTTTGTTTGTTTCTAAGTCATGCATGGCCTTGCATGGCAAAAGCATTCACACTAACTGAATATATCGATCGACTTGAACAAAGTTCAGGCCATACTCACCTTTCTCTCTCTCTCCCCCCTCTCTCCTACACCCTTCCCTTTCCCTCTCCCCTTAAT
>CM068963.1:59656402-59667361 GCA_035128595.1 Eptatretus atami
AGGAAACCAATGGTTACATTCAGTAAGGGACCATGGATGTACTTACTTTGATTTGTTATGCCATCCTACTTGATAGGAGAGAGTTGCTGCAACAGCTTTCTCATGACAAGGAATATGTGGTGTGGCCATTCACTTCCCAGTGGAAATCAAGTCAGTAATTTGGGATTTATCTAAGAGATTTTGAAATCATCTTCATCACCTTCATCCCATCATTTTCCACGAAAAAACATTTCGAGAATCGTCTCTCCATAATGGCCGAGTCTGATCTGATCTGTCCCATTACATTGAACATAATTTGGGAGCCATTATGGAGTTTTTCTTGCAAAGCAAACCTGGCAATGTCCATGATATCCTCTTCCAGGTTAAGGAAGGAATTTTGAATTTGGCCAGGGTACCAACACACGATGGACGCCTTTTAAAAAGCACCGTGAGATATTTAGCATCCTTACCTACTTTGACTTGTCCATCCCGTGCTGATAAGCACATTGGGCCATCCATTCTGGCCAAAATTGTCTTATCGCTTGCCTGATATTGTACGTCTTCCTACACCACCCCATTAGATCTTGATCTTATTTGACCGAATGTTTCCATGAGTGGCGTGGTCTTCCTCCGTGTCTTTTTCCATTTTTCGGTGTCCATAACTGTTTGTTTCTAAATTATTGAATGGTCCATCTTGAACGGAGTCCAGTCCAATGGACACGGTGTCCACATATTGCAACACTGATTGGTTTGGTGTTTGTTCTTTGGAACACTCCAGTATTTCTAATTCTATCCAGATATTTTGTGCAGGCAACCTTAATGAAAGCCATTCAATGTTCTTATCACTTCTGTCAGTTGCCAAGCATTTTTTTGCTTCCATATTAAAGCACTGACAGTACAACAGATTTCTACATAAGCCTGGTGTTGGCTAAGTGGTTAGCGTGTCTGGCTTGGGATGTTAAGGTCCTGATTTCAAGCCCCTTTTTTTCTTTGATTAACACCAGATGGGGTTGACTCAGGCTGTCATCCTTCTGAGGTCAGTGGAATGAGTACCAGTGTACTGGTAGGGGAGCACAGCATCAGCAGCATAGTCACACCCACAGTCATTGATGCCACCCACAGCTGTGTGCTGCATATGAAGGAGGAGAAGAAGGAGATTTCTACATTCTAATTTTAATCCTCAGACTGATGTCCTTGTCCCATATTTTATTGAGATTTCCAAAAGTGCTTCCAGGTTTTCCAATTGATCGATTTCTTTCTTTTTCAATTGTTCAATCGCTGTTGATTAAGTTACCTAAGTAAGTGAATGAATCGACATTATCAATAAGATTTTGCTCCAGATTGATCCTTTATGGTGTTGGATGACCGTTTTCATCAATTTTTGTTTGATCAGCCTTAATGATCAGACAATGGTGTTTTGCTTCAGTGGCAAATTTGTCATTTGCTACATCATGTAATCGGTCTCCGTGAGAAGAGATACATAATCAGCAATAAATTCAATGCCTGCCATACTGTTTTTTTCTGTCTCTGGAACACCAAATTCTGCATTTTGATCCACTGCACATTTCATGATAAGATCATAAAAAAACAATATTTGGGAAAAGTGTCATGACAAAAAGTTCAGTTTGTCCAGCGGGCTTACAGGATAGCCGAGCTAGAGGTACGCACACTCGCCTCTAAGCTCTCTCGCCTGGGTTTGAATCACGTCCCAGCTATGAACTGTCATCCTGGTGTTTCACAGGCAGAGCGATTCATTCATGTGTGTGCCATCCTTCGAATGGACGTTAAACAGGTGTCCTGTCTGCCAGCATTAGTTGGTGGACGGTAAAGATGTCACGGTGTTCTTCGTGAAGAGTCGGCGAGCTATCGTCGGCACCATGAACAAATTCCTGCCCTAACCAGCAGAGGGCATTGCATCAGTCAATGATGCTACCCCGCAGCCTTGTGTTGCATATGAACGAAGAAGGCTGTCTGGTGTTTGGTAACGTCCATAAGCAAGTACTAGTACACAGAATTGCCGCCTCAACATCCCATACATAAGAAGATCTAATCAAACCCAACATATCTACATAATATGATCTATGTAAAAAAAAGGGCATTAAATTCCTTTCCCCTATTTCCCCCTTTTTTTTTCCTTGCCTAACCTACTTTCTGTCAATTTCACCAATAAGCAACATCTTGATGTCCCACGACAACAAAAAACATAATCGAATATATATATATATTATATATAATAATTGTTACGGCTGTGGAAATTCGCAACCACCATTCAGGTCCCGTAGGTGAGATATTCTTTAAGTACAGTATAGTTAGCCCCAAACCCGTTGTTTAGAGGGAATTAATGTGATTCATTCGGGCTGCGACCCTTTGAGCAGTCGTTTTCTGTTCTTTCTTTATTTTTCGAACCAGCCACGCTCCAACCCTCAGACCATTACAACAACGCCGACCACGCCACCACTAAACAACGCCAACACGCCACCACTACAACAACGCCAACCACGCCACCACTACAACAACCACCGCCTTCCGACTCGGCACACGGTTGCCAGAGGCCTGGCCTTCGAGGGAAAGCAGGCGGCCCCCGTTCCCCCCCCCCCCCGAACGAATGGCGCCGTCGCGGTGGATTACACCCTGCGAGGGAAGAAGAAGAATGCCACGGCGGTGCGAGCGTTACCGATTGGACGGAGGACCACGCCCTTCTGGAAGGAGGGTGGAGCCGAAAACGGGGGCGGAGTGGAGGGCGGGGCCCCGCGATAAAAGGGACGGCGAAGGCGACGGAGTGCGGAGGAGCTGCGCTGTCTTTTTTCGACGACGGGTCAAGTGGAGTTCCCTGGTTTTTTTCCTCGCGTCGTGTGGAGCTGAGAGGAGTCGTCGGTCGCAAGGAACGGCGAAGGCACCGGGAGCTCGGAGTTACGGTCGCCAAAGACTCGACACACCAGGGAAGTCGCGACTTCCATTTCTTTTGGGTTCTGTGTGAACGTGTGTGTGTGGCGCCGTGTCCGGAGAAGTAAACTGTATAAGTGTTGCCGGTGTTCGCGTTAGTCGGTTGTAGCTCTGCGTCGTCGTTGCTTTATCGTTTTTCGCATTACATTTGATATATGTGCATTCTTACTGTGTGACTATATGTGTGCTTTGAGCCTGTCTGTGTAAATAAATGCTTGCTTGTTGAATTGTTTCCCCGTTTCGCTGCGTCCTTCTCTGTTGGGTCTCCATCTTGCTTCACGTAAAGGTTCGAGTGGGCGCGAGACGCCCGATAATTAATTGGAACCATCAAGGTCGACGATAACTCCGCTCGGTTATCCCTGTAGCAGCGGAACGAGCCGCTTAAGCGGTTCGTGTCCGAAGTCGACCTGTGGCGTGGTACAACCCCTCGGTATGTACCCGTGCGAGTACTTAGGTATCGACTTTCGGCGATTACCCTACTCCGCACGGGTAGAATGCGGACTGGGTTGTGGTGAGGTTAAACCCCCACCGTGACTGGCTCCCGGCGTTAGTCCGAGAGGGTCACGACTGAATTGTCCGTCCGGTGGGCGAGGCGGTCGCGATTCGAGTCACGTGGCCGATCGCACGCCGGCGGCGCGAATTCGCAACAATATATATATATATATATTTTCGCGATTCGAGTCACGTGGCCGATCGCACGCCGCGGGCGCGAATTCGCAGCATATATATATATAATATATTGTTGCGAATTCGCGCCCGTCGGCGTGCGATCGGCCACGTGACTCGAATCGCGACCGCCTCGCCACCGGACGGACAATTCAGCTGTGACCTCCGGCTAACGCCGGGATCCAGTCACGGGTGGACTTTCGGCCTCACCACAAACCCAGTCCGCATTCTACCGCGCGGAATAGGGTGAATCGCCGAAAGTCGATATACCTAAGTACCCGCACGGGTAACCTACCGAGGGTTGTACCTCGCCACAGGCCGACTTCGGACACGATCCGCTTAAGCGGCTCGTTCCGGGCTAACGGGATAACCGAGCGGTGTACGTCGGCCTTGACGGTTCAGATTAATTATCGGGCGCGCGCCCACTCAAACCCTTTACGTGAAACAAGATGGAGACCCAACGAAGGAAGGACGCAGCGACACGGGGAAAGAATTCAACAGACAAGCATTTTATTTACAACACGACACATAGAGCACACATAAAGCAACAAGAAGAAATGCACATATAAAAGAAGGAGCTAAAACCGAATACGCGACACACGGACCACTTACACAATTCTACTTCACGGACTTGGCGCCGACACACACACATTCACACAAAACCCCAAAAGAAATGGAAGTCGCGACTTCCTTAGGTGCTGTCCTTGGCGCCCGTCCCCGCGGTCGTGACTCCCTCGAGCGCGGCGGCAAGGCCTCTGCGGCGCGCCTGCCCGTACCGGCCTCTCGACGCCTTGGACCGAGCACCGACCGACAGGAGAGCACACGCCGAACCCGGAGCAGCAGGACGAGCGAGCCCGAACCAGAGAAGCCAGCAGAGCAGAAAGAACTCCAAGCAGAAGACGACGAAGAAGAGAGAGACAGAAGCATCGACGACGAAGAGAGCAGCCTCAGCCGCCTCCGCCTCTTATACGCCCGGCGCCACACCCGTTCTCGGCTCCACCCTCCTTCGAGGCGCTTCGAGAAGGGGGGCGTTCCCTCTCGTTCCCTCTCCACTGCGTCTTGTGGGGGCGAGGCGAAGCCGTTCGACGGCCTTCAGCGCGCAAACCGTCGTTCGTAAGACCGCTGAGGATGGCGTTCGTTGCTGTGGGTAGCGTGGTTGAGATGGTGGCGTGGTTGTGAGGGTGGCGGTGCCGGCGTTGTTAGAGTGGTGGCGTGGTTAGCGTTGTTGTTGTGTTGACGTTGAAGTGTGGTTGGTTCGAAAATAAAGCAGAACAGAAAAACGCCTAACTCAAAGGATCGCAGCCCGAATGAATCACATTAATTCCCTCTAGACAACAGGTTTGGAGCTAACTACACATGTACTTCAGAACTATTCTCACCTACGGGACCTGGATGGTGCAATGCGAATTTCCACAGCCGTAACAATATATATATATATAATATATATATATATATATAATATATATTATATATTATTATATATATATATATATTATTTTATTTTCTTTTCATTTGCACCATTTTTTTTTATTTCAGAATGTCGGGATGTCAACTTACCCTGAATTCTGTCGATGTACGACTCCTTAATGTGAAGGTGGTTGGTAAAGTTAGACTGCGGAGGAAAAAAATGTTTATTAATAACAGTACTTAGTTTCTCACATATTTACTTCAATGGTCATTGTCATGCTACTTTTGCTGGAAGGAAATTTCAATAAACCAACAGAATACAGGTGCATAGAAAAATCAAGTGATGAGGCACAAGTACGTGTCGGCATCCAATGAAGTTGTAGGTTTCACTGGTTCCTGATAAATCAAAGTATTTCTCTAACACTGCATCTCATCCTGTCCCACATCTGTTGATAGTGCCTCGGAATCATCAAATGACAAGGTGAAACCTGGGAGTATATCAGATTATTTATACAGCAACACCTTTTAGACATTCTGAAAATTCATCACAGAACCAGAGGATCTCATTTTTCTTTACTACAGTGACTTGTTAATAATAATAATTATATATATATATATATATAATGGAGTGTATGTATGTATGTATGTATGTGTATCGCTTTTATACCGTTCGTTGAACAGCTGACATGCCGTTACCCATATTGGACCCTGAAATGCTTGACCCAGAGGACCCAGAACACCCAAAAGACCCAGAGGAGCTAAAAGACCACGAGGACCCAATTACCTGGAACCCAAATACCAAAAGGACCCAAAATACGCAACCGGCTCAAAAAGACCAACGGGATTATCTGGGACCTATAAAAAATCTGCATCATTTAAAATGTGACTTCAGGTCCTAACCCCCCCCCCCACCCCCACACACACAATTCAAGTCCTCAACCCCTCACCACTTCCTCTCTGCCTCCCCTCTCCCCCGACCACCACACCAAAATCTGTGCTCCCTTCCCTTTTCTTCAAATCTCAACCCCTCCCAATCCAATATCCTCAACTCCCCCACCCCCAAAAAAAGCCTCAAACCCCTCGAGCACAACTCTGTCTCTGCCCTCCCCCCCCCCCAAGCCAACATTGTCATCCCCTCCCCCTTTTATTCTTCAAGTCCTCAACTGCCCAAACCCAAGTACTCAACCCCTCTCCAATCCAAGTCTTCAACCCCCCCCCCCTTTCCAAGTTCAATCTCCCTCTTCCAATGTTACACAAATATACCCAGGGAACTTTGGCGCATGAGAAGGCCATTCAGCCTATCATGCCTATGCTGTTCCTGTCGCCATTTGTTAAGGACAATGTTAAAAGTAAATCTATATTATAAAAGGAGCCGTGTCTGTCTGTCTGTTTGTTTGTCGTGTTATAACTTCAGAACGGATTAACGGATTTCAATAAATCCAACTACGATGGATTCAGGGAACTCCTGGGAAGGTTTGTGATGAAAAAAGATTTATTCTTTCTTTTTAAGGGTACATGAGCACACGTGGCAAAACTGCAAACGCCAACTTGCGACGCTGATTATCCCCGCAAGCCCAGGAATCCTTTTTCTTCTTGCCCTATTGATTAGCCATTACAGCAAAGATTGGTATTCCCGTCAGTGAAGCGACGGGTCTCATATTGTAGTAAAGATGGAACGTTAAATTTACAATCACTTCCCCCCTTTCTTCCCTTATCCTTACTATAATTCACGGACCGGTGTTTGTGTGTTTGTTTGTCGCGCTATTCCTCCTTCAGTTGTGGGCCAATTACATCCAGACTTGGATCCGCATAACACCAATTAATATATAGGGATGTTTTTATTTTTGCCGGTGGTCTTGGGTGGGGAGGAGGGAGGGATGCAAATTCTCGATGTAAATGTGTGTCGTGTAGCGCCGCCTCCAGGTGGTAGAGGGTATTACAAGTCCCCACCATTTACAGTTCAGTATTCCGATCCCTGTGTTTTCCAGTACAGTGAGGTGTTTTGAATTATAAGCAGTAGGTATGTTTTTGCTTCCTGCACATAACTTCATGGGTTATGTTTTTTTTATTTTTTACTTCTTGCCAACACAGAGCTGTCAGTTGCCTTTGCACCACCCAAATAAAGGTATGCATCAGAAGAACGTGTTGCATGCTTGGAACAAGATTGCCCATTGGGCGGGTCCTCTGCGAGTAATAATAGTCATAGTTTATTGTCATAGACAATGATATATATATATATATGTGTGTGTGGAGTGTGACGAGCACCCCCCTAATCACCATTAGACATAGTTGGCACATGGCAAGTAATCCACATGGGGAATAAGTGTGATTATTTATTTATTTATGATATCATCGGTGCCTTCATTATAATGTCGTGATTGCATATTATGTAGAATACTACATCTGATCAGTATGAAAATGTTTGTGGGTCATCTAGGGGTAAATTGGTCCACAGAAGAAAAAAAAATGATGACATCATCGGTCATGTGGTTCGGCAGTCATATTGTTTTTTGTTTTTTTTTAAAACCTTCAAAAATCTTATTCTCTGAAACTGCTGAACAGATTGAGGCGAAACTTTACACGTATGACCGCCTATTCACGAGGAACAAAACGTTCACACCTATGATGTCAGAGGTCACATGGTTTGGCAGCCATATTAGGTTTACCCTAAAACCTATAAAAAAAATCTTCTTCGCGAGAATGGCTAGACATATCCAGAGGAAACTTCACACAAGTGTTTCGCAAGCCCTGGGGATACAGGGTGTTCATGAATCACTGATAGGTCACATGGTCTGGCAGCCATGTTAGGTTGAGCAAAAAATCTTTCAAAAATTATTTCATGAATCGCTTCATCGATCGATGTGAAACTTCACAATTATGATCGAATAATGATGGGAACATATATTTTTAATTTCAACTTGATTGGACGCATGGTCTGGCAGCCAAAAATTTTTTTTTTTTGAATCTGTGTTCTTTTTGATGATCTTTTTGATATATACATATATATATGAGGTGCCGCGAGGAGGAGTGATGTAAGGGACACATCGGCCATTTTGGAGTTAATGCCATATAGCACTATTTTAACCCTTACCCTATCATCCGAGCCTATCATCATCATATCATTAAAAAAATGTTGCTTACATCACTCCTCCTCTGATATATTTATTTGTTTATTTATTTAAAAATTTTTTGAATGAGGCTCACTTGGCTTTTGCTTGTTTGGGTTCCTTCTGATTACTCCAAAAACATCCATGTGATCAAGACATGCCACCTTGTGATTTAAATGTCTTTGGATCACTCAAAGAATATGTAGATGGTATTAAGTTTACAAATGATGAAGATATCACAGTACATGTCCTGCAATGGATGTGTACGAGTACCTATCCCAAGGATTTCTCGGCATATGATGTGACCAAGGCACTACCACGTTGATGGGACGAGTGTGGACATCTCACAGCAGAATAGCTGGAGAATCAGTGATGCTTCATCAATTTCCTGTATCCTTTATTTTATAGAATAAAAATCGACACCAACCCGAATTACCCTCGTTATTTAACGTGTAGCATCATACCTTCACCCGTTCACACTGAAGCAGTGCTCTTTCGATGTATCTCAGCATGTCCTCTGGCGTTAGCTGGTCCGACAAGCCATTGAGATTTGTTAGATTCAGCACAGACACTTTTGTTGTCTTATTTAATAATTTTCCTATACAGTGATCCTAGGCTCATGGGGGAGTTTATGTGTACAGTACATCACGTGTTCAAGCCAGGGGCATTTGGAAACATATTTTCCATTGATTACAAGGACATTAATAGCCAAACGATAAATTAATACATATCATGAGCTTTGAAATAAGAATATCTAGCATCATGAGCGATGTGCTCAGAAAAGAATGTCAAACCAAACATACAGGACAAGTCAAATTTGTTTTTGAGTGTACATATCAAAGGTATTTCCTCAACCAGAAAGTGTACTTTAAAATGGATTTCTGATAACATTTTTGACTGGCAGGATGGCCTAGAGATATGCACACTGACCTCAAAGTTGTCTAACCTGGGTTTGAATCCCGACCCAGCTATAAACTGTCAGCCTGATGTTTCAAGGGCAGGGTGATTCATCAGTGTGTGTGCCGTCCCTCAGATGGACGTTAAACTGGGAGTCCCGTCTACCGACATTAGTTGATGGACATCAAAGATACCTCCGTGTCCTTTGCGGAGAGTACTTGACCTATTGCTGGTACTGTGGCCAAATTCTAAATTCTGCTCTGATTCCCTGCGTCGGAGTGGAAACACAACCAGGATTTTGTGCTTCCTCGCCATTGAAACTGCCACGGTAGCCTTACATGCCTGACAGCGGAAGAGGGGAACCAGACCAAACAAGAGATAACATTGATTCCCATCATGCATATGATTCATAACTCACAATGTTTTTCTCCTGCAGATGAATAGATGAAGCCAAACTGCTTTCATTTATTTTGTTTCGTGAAGCCAAACTACATAAACCACCCGTCCAATGCTCTGGAAAATCCTCTTTTCCTTTTGCAGATGACTTCACATTGTTGTATAGTGCACCCCCTCCAACTGCTATGCAGACTGCAGCTGCGTCATTCTGCTGATTTGATCTTGATTAAATGCTGGTCTGCTGGAACACATCCTGGAAAATCTCACCATCTCACCCTTTCGCTCCAGAAGGATCATCAAACTAACCCACCTGTCTATTTCTCTCATGAGCTACTGGAAGAGATTCAGTCTCTTGAACTTCTCGGCCTCACCATCCACCACGAGATCTCATGGACCTATCAGATTACAAAACTAGGCTCCCAAAGCCGAGCGCAGACTGGCATCCTCTGTTAATCCACATCTTTCCTTGGATCACATCTGTCTCTCCTGATTTCTGTGGAATCTAAAGCTCTGTATACATCCTTTTGTATACCATACACCGTTTTTCTCTCAACAGTATTGCAATCTCCCAGGTGAGTGGTCTCTTCTGTTTTTTTTTTAATTGCCTATTCTCTGATATACACTGATGTCAAAGTTGTCTGACCCTCCCCTGAAATTCAAGGATGCACATGTTCTTCCAGTCACCCCCTCTTGGTTAAACTTCCAAAATCCAGGCAGACTGCACACCTTAACATCTTCCCCTGTTCTCCTGTCAAGAGGCCATTCTTTCCTACTTCAGGACTTCAAGCAGGCAGTGTGTGCTACTACTTAATGTCATCACTCATCCTTCCCCATAATCTTTATTGCCCCCAATTACCCTTCCTAACTTAACCCTCTTACTTGCTGGTTTCAGTGTTTTCTGTCTCTGTCTCTGTCTCGCTCTCTTTTTTTCCTGTTCATTCACCCCTTTGTTTATTGTGCCCATTTGTTTCCCCACTACCTCATTGTCAGTTCAAGCTTGCTCTTCTGCCATGAGCTTCAAGCAGAATTGCATGAAATTGTTACTTATTGAAGCGGTGAAAGAGAGAGAGAAGAGAGAAGAGATGTAAATGAAAAGCAATGCAGACAGACAGACATCGTCATTTTATTTATGTTAAAGGGCAAAAACCGACAAAGATGCAGCTTTTGGCAAAGTATCTAACCTTGGCATCCTTCTGTCAGTTGATAAACATTACCTTTGTATCTTGGGTTTTCATGTTGAAGAATTTGATGATCCGAGCCAGTTGCCTTTCCATGGAAATTTGCCTGTTCGTGATGTGCCTCTTCAGCACTTCCATCATATCAGCTTTGACGTTAAACGAGTCGACCTTCTTTAACAAACGCCAATAGGCTGTACATGTAATCAGCAGGATAAATGTGACCACAACGAGTGCTGGTGACACATTGCAAAAGCCGATGCCACGGTGTGCCATCACTGCAGTCTCCAGTATGCACAACGGTGTACAGCACCTGCAAAGCAAAGAAAATATCTTGAACTAGAAGGGCACTCGGTAGAGCGCGTACCTCCGCCACGTAATGCCTGATC
>CM068963.1:59688276-59703985 GCA_035128595.1 Eptatretus atami
CAAGGTCTTTGCTCGGATAATTCTTGATGGGGTTCGCCACCATCTGCTTGAGCACCAGCGTCCGGAGCAGTCAGGCTTTATACCAAAGAAGTCAACGATTGACCATATCCTTGCTCTTCAAGTCCTCACTGAACACAGATGAGAGTTTCGGCAGGGGCTGCTTGCAGCCTATATTGATCTCTGTAAAGCGTTTGATTCAGTGAATCGGGATGCCCTCTGGAGGATTCTTGGTCTTCATGGAGTGTCACCAAAACTGATCGATCTGATGTCTGAACTATTCTCTGGTACTGAGAGTGCTGTGAGATGTGGTGGTACCATCTCTGACTATTTTTCCAGTTGTTACTGGAATTCCTCAGGGGTGTGTACTAGCCACCACACTTTTCAGCACTTGTATGGACTGGATTCTGGGGAGGATGTCGGAGAGATCAAGCTGTGGTGCATTGTTTGGGAATGTCAAGATCTCTGACCTTGATTTCGTAGATGATGCAGTCATCTTTGCAGTCAGACTCTCGATATCCTTTTGGGGGCTCTCGAGGTGCTGAATGAGGAGTCGGAGTTCAGGTCAGGTCAGGTCAGGTATGGGAGCATGCGCCAGAGCAGCCCGTCGCTTCATCCACTTTCCACCAGTTCTCCAGGGGCCTCCGTCTGACCATCAATCAGGCAGATGCCTGGCACATCCCCATCTCCTTGAGATGCTGATCAACCTGCAGCAACCACGAGGCACGTGGTCAGCCCAATGGCCTCCTCCACTCCTGAGGCTACCCCACTGAGAGAATCTGGTGAGCAGGATCAGCGTTATGAAAGCGAGCCACATGTCCATACAGCTGCAGCTGATGCTCACGGACGATGCAGGAAACAAATCTAATTTGAGTCTCTCTCAGTAACCGCTCATTGGACACAAAATCCAACCAGCGATAGCCAAGGATTCTCCGAAGAGACCTGGTACCGAAGGAGTTACATTTCCATCTCAGCTCCCTGGTCAGAGCTCAAGTCTCATATCCATAGCACAAGAATGGAAGCACCAATGACTTAAAGACTTGGAGTTTCGTCCTCCTGCATAAGTACCGACAGCACCACACCCCATGATCCAGTGAATACACGACTTCCCAGATCAGACCCAGACGTCTTTTGACCTCTGGCTCACAACATGCAGAGACATGAATATCACTGCCAAGATAAGTGAATCTCTCCCTGACCTCAACATCCTCACCACAAACACGTACAGACAAGATAGCAGCATCCAAGATGTCAATGAAAGCCTGGATCTTAGTTTTGACCCAGGAAACCTGTAATCCCAGCAGCTCCGACGCGCTTCCCCGGCACATGTTCCCACACCTGACCTGACCTGAATTCCAACTACTCATTCAGCACCTCGAGGGCCCCCAAAAGGGAATCCAGAGTGTCCGCAAAGATGACTGCATCATCTGCAAAATCAAGGTCAGAGATCTTGATATTCCCAAACGATGCTACACAGCTTGATCTCTCCAACATCCTCCCCAGAATCCAGTCCATAAAAGTGCTGAAAAGTGTAGGGGCCAGTACACACCTCTGAGAAACTCCAGTAACAACTGGAAATAAGTCTGAGATGGTACCATCACAACTCACAGCACTCTCAGTCCCAGAGTATAGTTCATACATCAGATCAGTCAGAATCATCAGATCAATAGGCCTCCTTGTCCACCCTTAGCGCATGTACAGCTTTATGCCTTAATCCCTGAACAGCTAAACTCTGCCATTAAGCCTGGCCCTGCAACTCTGGTGAATGGTATCCTGTGTCCCTTGAGAGACAAATTTCTTCTTCACCCTTCAGTAAGTTGCAAGACATCCACTGGCAACATCAAGGACGGTGGTCTTGAAGGCACTCCACAACTCTTCAGGATTCTACGAAGCACCCAGACTGCCCAAATTCCCACTCAGCCTGTTCGCAAACTCTTCAGCTACCCTCTCATCCTTGAGCTTGCTAACATCCAGCCGAGGCTAGGATGGTACCATTCTCCCGGATTTAAGCTGCAACTTCAGAGTTGCTACAACAAGTCTGTGGTCAGTATTGAGGAACTGAGCACTCTGGGAGACGCTGCAGTTATCGATCATCCTCCAGCAACCATCAACGAGCACATGGTCAATCTCCTTTGCCACACCACCAGCATTGGAACACCAAGTCCAGCGATGAGCCTGTGGGCGCTGAAATCATGAACCAGTCCACCAAGTCCGTGACTTCTTGCAAAGTCAAGGAACTTAGTGCTATTCTGGTTCATAGTTCCTGACCCATGGGGACCAACACATCTCATAACCATCCCTATCAGTTCCAGTTGAGGCATTGAAATCCCCCAAGACTAGAAGAGTATCTCACGTGGGGCACTAATCAACCACAGACTCGAGTGCGGCATAAAATGCGTACTTCATGGTGAGATCACTCGCCTCAGTCAGAGCAAAACAGAGACCAGAGAAACGATACCCAAGGAGTGACGAATCCTTAGTCTCATCACACGCTCTTTGACCGGTGTTACCTCAATTATATATCAATGGAGTCAGCTTATTAGACATAGCTACAGCAACTCCTTGGGCATGGTAACCATCACAGTGACCAGACCAATAGTAGGTCTAACCACCCAACATGATCTCACCACTATCCGGTCTCAGAACCTCAGAGAGTGCTGCAATACCTATGTTCAAATGCTTGAGCTCAGATGATAACAGAGACAGGTGATCATCCTATCTTAGAGATAGAACATTTCAGGCATCCACCCAAAGGGACCACCTCAGGTTAACCCAAGGAGACCTCTGTCTGGTGGACGACACCTCAGCACCACTCCGCCACACACCACCGCAATCTGACCCTGGAGGTTTACCCAATGGTTTTCCTCCTATCATCAAGGAATGGGGGTCCCGAAGGCTTTGCCCCAATCCTGTCATCTGGTGAGCTGCCCTGTGGAGGGCAGCAGCACAGGAGGTACTCCCACGGAGTGGGTTTGCAGATTTCCTTACTTTTGTGGGTTTTGTGGAACGAAGTGTTTTAAGGTGGCCGGAGTGCAAATCCTGCCACCATCCTTCTAAAAAAAGTAACAACTGCAGAGGATATCCGCAGACACAGTTGGGCACTAGAAATGGATGGAGCTCCCCGCCCTTTGTTTTTAATCCTGCTGGGTGTCCATATCTATACAACCTCTTCACCAGAAAACTTGGTGGGGAAGACGGTTTAGTCGCCAACAACCTGACTATGAAACAGGTTGGTTCAGGTTTACATGGTACCTGCAGCAAGTTACAGATCTAATCTGTTTGACCTGTGTGGTATGGTGGCAACAATGAAGCCGTTACTCAAAAAAAAAAAACACTTCGAGTCCCATTTGAGGCCTGCAAAAAAAACTACGCCGGAGATTCTGAAGCCATGTGGCAAACCGTTTTGTGGTCTGACGAAACCAAGATGGAACTTTTTGGCTCAAAAGCAAAACGATTTGTTTGGCGCAAACCCAACACAGCGCATCACTCAAAGAACACCATCCCTACTGTGAGGCATAATGGTGGCAGCATAATGTTATGGGGATGTTTCTCATCAGCCGGGACTGTGGCAGTTGTCAGGATAGAAGGGAAAATGGATTCGGCACAATACAGAAAAATCCTTGAGGAAAACCTGCTGCCCTCTGAAAGAAAGCTGAAATTGGGAAGGAAGTTCACCTTTCAGCATGTCAACGACCTGAAGCACACAGCTAAAGATACACTGGAGTGGCTAAGGAACAAAAAGATAAATGTCCTTGAGTGGCTCAGTCCGAGCCCCGACATAAATCCAATCGAAAATCTGTGGCATGACTTAAAGATTGCTGTCCATCAACACTCCCCACACAACTTGACTGAGCTTGAACAGTTTTGTGCAGAAGAATGGGCAATATTGCTGAATCAAGGTGTGCGAAGTTTGTAGAGACCTATACCACCAGACTCACAGCTGTAATTACTGTCAAAGGTGCTTCCACCAAATATTAACTTGGGGGGGGGGGGGTGGACACTTATCCATCCAAGATATTCTGTTTTGGTATTTTTAATTAATTTTCTGAAATTTGTGGAATTTGTTTTTCACTTGAAAGTTGTGGGTTATGATGTGTAAATAAAGGTGGAAAAGCCTGATTTAATGTAATTTGATTCCAGGCTATAAGGCAACAAAAGGTGAAAAAATTGAAAGTAGGTGTAGACTTTCTATAGGCACTGCATAAAACATGATATTTCAAAAGGTTATGGACGAGTTATGAGAAAACTTTGATTGGACACCTGACCCTGACCCATGACGTTTTTTTCATTATTATTCAATTGAATTCAGAATGGGATTAAAATAAATTCAATTCAGAACAAATGGAAGACCAAATAGGGACAGTCCTGCATTGGAGTAATCAGAAGGAACCCGAACAAGCAAAAAGAAAAGACGGTCATCTGGAGGAACGTGAAGAGGATTCACATTTCAGCTGCGACCCCTCTACCCTCAAACCCATCCAGACGGCTAGATGAGCCTTATTCAAAATAAATGAAATCATAAAAATTTCAAAAATACCCCACATCAAAAAAGTTAAATAATTCTGGCTGACAGACCATGTGTCCAATCAAGTTGAAATTGTAATACATGTATTCCACATCACGACTAGATCACAATTGTGAAGTTTCATGTCGATTGATTAAGCAGTTCTCGAGAAAACATTTAATATTTTTCTTAAATCCAATATGGCTGCCAAACCGTGTGACATAAATTATTCTTTAAACAACCTTGTACATGCATGCCTTGGGGAACATTTATGTGAAGTTTGCCCTCGATCTGAAGAAGCTGGAGAAGTCCAGCTGTTCTGGCAAAGATTTTTTAGATGTTTTCGGGTAAATCCAATATGGCTGCCAAACCATATAACCTATGACGTCAAGTGTGTGAAGCTTTTGTTCCTCATGGATAGGCTGTCATAGGTGTAAAATTTTGCCTCGATCTGTTCAGCCATTTCAGAGAAGAAGATGTTTGAAGGTTTTTTCCCAAAAAAACAATATGGCTGCCGAATCATGTGACCAATGAAGTAATCCAAAAAAATTTTTGTGGACCATTTTCTCCCGAGATGACCCTCAAAATTTTTTATACTGATCGGATGTAGCGTTCTACATATGCAATTATGATGTCTTAACGAAGGCATCTATGATGTCATTTAAAAAAAATCACATTCCCCATAAGGATACTTGCTTTGTGCCAAGTTTCAATTTTTTCCTTGGTGCGGTTTCAGAGATACATAGGTGCAAAAAAAATTCCGTTTTTCCAACATGGCTGCCACACCACGTGACCTATGATGTCACAATTATGATTATGACATTCTACATGAGTAGTTGCACCTATGTTGGAAATTTCTTCTCAATCTGACAAGCGGTTGCGGAGAAAAACACAAAAGTTCTGTGCCGACAAACAAACAGACGAACAAACAAACAATCAAGAACAAGAAAAAGGCGTTGTGCAGAGCACGATACTTGCAAAATCCACCCCCCCCCCCTCCAAAGGTTGCCATGATTCTATCAAATTGTCCATTTCATTAAGATTAAAATTGACAATCTTAATCAAAACTCAGGTCAATTGGATGAAAATTTATTATTTTTCAGATTGAAATCGATGATTTTAGAAGTTTTGCCTTTGAGTTGACCTTTGAGTTTTCGACCTCCAAAATAGTTGGTTTCCAAATTCAGTGATGCACTATGAAATAGCTGTTTAACTTTCAAGTGAATCGTATGAAAAATGACAATTTTAGAAATTCGACAAGATGACCTTTGACCTTTGACCTCAAAATCAATAGGCTCTCAGTTGAGACTACATTTACAACTTGACAAAGTTTCATGACGATTGGTTTAGAAATGTGACCTGTAAGCGATTGAGACAGACAGACAAACAAACAGAATAACAAAATCATCTGCCCAATATACTTGAAAAAATCTTCGATTTTGCAAGTAACATACAGACAAACAGACCCAAATGCAATACCCTCTCCTTCAGCGAGGATAATAACCCAATCAAGCACTTACATGAAGCAAAAACATGCGTACGGCTTATGTGCAGAAATAATACATCGTGGTTACATTGTTGCAGACCGGGTATCGGCTGCAAGCACGACCACTAGGTGGGGCGGTAGGGTCGACTCTACCGAACACCCAGAATCTAGATCGTACCTTTCGGAAAACTCCGACGAGTACGGGTCCCTTACCGGACCGTGAATCGTCAATAATTCCACCACGTGGTACAGGGTTATTTGCCAATCTTCAAAATACCTAGAGATCCACGTGGCAAGTTACCGAGTATTCACACCCTCGACGGCCCTCGTACGAGTCGAGCCGTTAGTGTGCCCGACCCGTGCGCAACTCGAGCGGACGGTTGCCGAAGTTCCGTCGGTCCAAACGTACATTTACAGCGGCAACAGCCTTTATAATTCACCAACACGCGCCATGCTAAGCCAATGGAAGAAACACAGCAACGAACTGATACATTTAACAAATGTATTTATTTATAATGGGGGAAAGGGGGGAGCACGCAAGAAGCAGAGTTATCACAACTAATGAAATGCAAGTATGTACAAGGCATTTAACAGTGGCTACTTAGAGACGGGCCCACACACAGACAGAAACGGACCCCAATGGTCTTTATTGAAGGCCTCCAGCTCGAGGACAGGTGAGCTACAGACCAGAGCCTGCGCTTGGACCTGTCCACCTCGTGTGGTCTTCGACGATCTGGCTCGACGGGACTCAAACCCGCAACACGACGCCGCTCCAAGCACCAGGCACCGCGCTCTCCCACCGGCCACGCACCAACCGACCAAGGCCAAGGATCAGAGGCGACGAAGATCCAGCTCGGCGGGACTCGAACCTGCAACACAATGATGATGACCACCACGACGATCACGACCCCAAGACGACAACCAGGTGACAACCAAGACAAGACCAACCAACCAACCTGGCATTCCTTTATGTCTTCTTCTTCCCCGGGGTCAGACAATCGCCCTCTGAGGCGGCCTCC
This sequence comes from Eptatretus atami, assembly GCA_035128595.1. Lineage (NCBI taxonomy): Eukaryota > Metazoa > Chordata > Myxini > Myxiniformes > Myxinidae > Eptatretus > Eptatretus atami. Next base: position 59,695,283 of record CM068963.1, read on the forward strand.
CCTCCCATTGGCCGGCGTGTCGTGAGAACATCGCCTTCTGAGGCAGCCTCCACTCTCATTGGCTGGCGTGTCATGGGGATACCGAACTCTGTGGCCTGATTGGACAAGGGGCACACCCATGCCTTCCTGGGCGGAGTCTCGATCTGAGTTGATGGAAATCTCCGCCCACGTACGTGGTCGAACGTACGTAGGCAATGGCGTCGGTGTGAGGAAGCAAGGTGAAGGTGAGGGTGATGCAAACGAATCTCCGCAGCGCACACCAACGTAATTCTCGTGAAGACACGGTAGGGGGCGCCCCTAACTATAAACACACACTTACCGATATAACTGTTCTATAGGGACCCTGGCTGTTGTGTGCGATGGGTTCCAGATTCGTAACAATATATCTGGGATCATTCCAATTGCCCTGGGCCATAATATTGTTGCGGATCCGGGGTGGCGGGAATCTGACCCGGTCCCTGGTGCCACCCTCGCCACCACCGTCTTTCCGGAGTCTATAACGCCGGCCGGCTCGGCACAGGCCTTGGGTCACGCGTCTTTAATCGCGATACCAACGTAATCCTGTACCTTACCAGTTGGGAGATAGAACAGGCCCGTCGCTGGGGGGGATTTGGGTGCAATGCCCCCCCACGGCGCATCTGGTGCCCCCCACTTGAACGCCACCATTTATGCCTGTTGCACCCTGTGAACAACTTAGTGTTTAAGGATGAGCGCCACTGTGAACTTGCTTGTTTAAGAGTTCACCTGTGTGAACTAAAACCTTATTCCAGATGTTCAACATTGGAATAATAAGGCCTTCTTGGATAAACTGTTCTTTAATAATATCCTTCTTTGAATAAGATGTCAACAGATAAGTGTGCGCTTCCCAGCGCATCTCCAAAAGCAATTGGCAAGACAATACAGTCCAAGCCCACAAGATAAAAGATAATAACGCAAGCACACGCCAGCAGCCAAGACCTCGTGTCGAATGTCGATGTTGTGGGTGGTTATATATATCGTGGATCATTTAGTTTAAAGAATAGCCAATCAGCGTATTCGATTGGAGGCCATTAGAGCAGGTTACCTGATGGTTGTAAGTTAGGTATAAATGTAATATAGTCATAATATAGATATAATTAAGGAAAAGACATAAATTTACATAATTAAAGATGAAGTGCACGTGCACCACGTGACCTTCACAACCGTCAACCCCCATCTTACAAAAGTAATTATAAATAAAATTAAAAATATGTGTGTGCAATCGTGCTTACATTTGAAATTATGCAGATAAAACCTGTTTTTGATGCATCATCATTTAATAAATAAAACCGTCAACCGTCAAATCTCGCGAGTCGCGAGATTAGTGACGCGAGTCACGAGGACGAATCGCAGAGCACGAGCTTGCAGCAGGAGAAAAAGACGTGGATGATGGATATACGAAAATGGCTTAGAAAAGGAAAAAATGCAACCGAAAAAATGAAGAAGATGATAAAGACATGTTGTGGGGAGTGGGAGAGGGAGGAGGAAAAGACGATCATGTCGATGAAATACCGACAGAAGCTGGCCAACCTGGCCAAGCCACAACGTCAGCCCTGCAGCTGGAGCCCAGCGCAGGCAGCCGAGTTGCCATGCTCGGCGGCGGCCTCGGGATCGGGTGTGACTGTCAACCGCTTCCTGATGATCTTGGAAGTGAGAGACCGAATCAAGTTGTTCTACAGCGGTACCTGGCCATCTGTTGCAGAACAAGAGTCGCTCGTTTGTGTCCTCGGTTACCAGACTAATGAATGCTGGAAACAGTGTGCAGACAGATGCAGCATTCTGCTATCCATGTAGGAAGTTTAACACCGCACGTGCGCAGTGGACTCTACTTTCACAGTGCGAGGCTACCGCAATTGGAAACACTAGTACGGGCCCGTAGGGGCGGCCGTAGGTGCGTAAACAACGACTGGATGGGGGCATTATTTCAATTAGATTGGACCAACCGTATCATAAATGGCCAAACTTGGAACATACTCAGGTCCCCAGCGTCAATTGTGACGTCATTCAAACGAAGAAGAATTGTGTTGAAGAATTGCCCCCTCTCTCTCTCCCCCTCTCTTGCCCCTAGTCTCGCCCCCCTCCTCCCCCCTCTCTCTGCCCCCTCTCTCCCCCTTTGTCTCACCTCCTCTCTCCCCCCTCCTCTCTCGCTCCCACTCTCATCCCCCCTCTCCCGTCCCCCTTCTATCTCTCTCGCAGATATTGGTCGACAGATAAATGGCCGTAACTTGGGAACCGCTCGTCCGATTAAATACAAACCTCGAAAAGGCACATCCGCGGTCCCCAGCAATATTCCTGGCAAGTTTCAACCAGATCGGACCGTCAATCGTGCAAAAAAAATATAAAAAAATTAAAAATAAATAAATAAACATTAATTGTGACGTCATAGCACCGTGTCTTGTCATTGGTCGACAGATAAATGGCCGTAACTTGGGAACCGCTTGTCCGATAAATATCAAACCTTGAAAAGGCACATAGCGGGTCCCCAGCAATATTCCTGGCAAGTTTCAATCAGAATCGGACCGTCAATCGTGCAAAAAAAATAAAATAAAAAAATAAAAATAACATAATGTGACGTCATTCGTGACGTCATAGCACCGTGTCTTGTCATTGTCGACAGATAAATGGCCGTAACTTGGGAACCGCTTGTCCGATTAACATCAAACCTTGAAAAGCACATCAGCGGGTCCCCAGAAACCTGGCAAGTTTCAATCAACGGACCGTCAATCGTGCAAATAAATAAAAATAATAAATAAATAAACATTAATTGTGACGTCATTCGTGATGTCATAGCACCGTGTCTTGTCATTGGTCGACAGATAAATGGCCGTAACTTGGAACCGCTTGTCCGATTGATATCAAACCTTGAAAAGTCACATCACGGTCCCGGCAATATTCCTGGCAAGTTTCAATCCGATCGGACCGGTGATCGTCCGGTTATTAATAATTTGGGAAAAAATTGGCATGATAAGGTGAAAAGGAACGACACCTTCAGCTGCCATATATAACACCTTTTCAACACTGAAAAAGCAGTAAAATGGCCGTAACTTGGGAACCGCTTGTCCGATTGACATCAAACCTTGAAAAGCACATCTGCGGGGCCCCGGCAATATTCCTGGCAAGTTTCAATCAGATCGGACCGGTGGTTGTCGAGAAAGCGGTCGCAGACAGACAGACACACACACACACAACACAAACACCCCACACACACACACACACATTGCTGGAATTATAGATAGATGCCGTTGAGAAAGGCAGGGGTTTCACAAACACGCAACTTAAAAGGAACATTTAACTTGTGTTTGAGGTGGAAGGAGAATGAGAGGCGCATCGATTGTGGTAAGGAGATTTCCACACTCCTCAATGCTGACCAGCTAAATAGAAACCGGTACTATGTGTCTGCTCTTATAGATGTTGTGGATTTCTCGCCGAAATATCAGATACCTTTAGAGGAGCCTTGATAATTTTGAAGATATGTCAGACGGACACAGTGGGCCTTCCTCTCGTTTTAACCTACACACCAAAAAAAGACACCGAGCTAGCCGAAATAATAAAGCATATCCCACGAAACGCAAGCTATACTAGTCCGGAAATGCAGAATGAACTGATCTGCACATTGAGATGTGTTGACGGATGCCATCGTGGAAGAAGTAGGCACATCGTGGTTTACCACTCAAGGTGGATGGGACGAGGGACCCCACTGAATGTGAGAACAATCAATCATCATTCGCTTTGTATCGGCATCAAATGAACAACAGAGCGTCTACTCACAAGCTACAGCCGACGCTGAGATGCAAAAACATTGACAGACCTAATAATTGCAGAGCTGACAAAAAACAGGACTTGACACGTCAAAAATATATAAGTCAGGTGTACGACAGGGCTTCGGTAATGGCTGGGAAGCACGTGGGGTGCAAAAGTTGTTGCAAGAGATATTGGAAAGAGAAATCCCCTATGTGCACTGCTTAAATCACCAACTCCATCTGGTAGTAATCCACGCACTGGCAGCAGAGAAAGCTGTCACTGATTCCTCGAGTTTGTTGTTGCCTGTACACTGTTGCTGCACAGTATAAAGGTGAGCGGTTAAAACGACTTCTTGATCAAAGGTGGACGGGACATTTAGCCACCGTGTCTGTGATCATAGAATCTTTTAAGGATCAACATCCTTACTGTCGGAGATTGATGCAGAGCGTGCATACGGTGCAGAGATGAGGATGGAGGCTATTGGCTTTTTGCGGGAAGTCTCTGGGCCGCCTTCATGTTCATGTCTACTTTGTACAAAAACTGCTGATGTTGTTAGATGGCCCTAACAGACTCTTGCAGGCAGAGGACATGGACTTGCTAACGGGTTGGAACTGGTGGGAGTGCTACAGAGTGCGTGAAGAAACCCGCTCTGAGATGAGTTCACTGATCTGTGGAACAAGGCAACGATGCTCACACTTCTACACCTGCACCACGAAAAACAGAGACGCACAATGCATAAGAACTTGAAACAGTTTGTAGTTTTTGGAGACTACAGAACAAAACAACGACAATGACAAGAGGAGCGTCAGAGGGTTTTAAGCAGCCAATTGACACTGTGCTGGAGAGATCGCTCAGCGCTTCAGTGAGCGCAACACACAACTCGCCCGTTCACTCGCTGCCTTGAATCCCGAAAATGGCACGTTTTTGGATCCCCACTTGCTCCAGCACATCATGACATAACAAGTCAACCATCATGAAACAGAGTGTGTGGTGCAAAGCAGTTATTTCGCTCACAGACAGAAAAGCAGCCAAACGAGAGATGGACAACACAACTCCTCTCAACATACCACAAACGCTGGAAAGCCATGCCAAGTGTAGTGACTGCTATGAGACTTGGACTAACATTTGGTGCGTCCACTGCCATGGTGAAAACTCTTCTCAACTTGAGGAATGTTTTCACTGACCATACGACGGTCCATGCGCCATGCACGCAAGCCACAACTGTACGCTGGCCCTTCGAGAGAGACCTCACACGTAAATGCCTGAATGAATGGAAGGAGAAGGTCCTCAAGAAGATTCCACACCGAGACGCTCGCCTGCAGCTCTTCTGACAGCGAGTACAGCGGTATAAAAACTATACAGAGGAGTTCAGATTGTGTGTGTGTGACTGCTGGTGATGCGTTGTGTTGTGGTTGCAGTGTGGTTGTGTCAGCACCCCTGTGGTCGGCTGCTTTGTACTTCTTTATGTTAAAGTTAATGTTTGGTGCTTTGCATATCCCATATCATTGCTTTCTGCATAACCTTACCTCTGTGTAATTGACTGCTTTAAATGCGGACTTTGGGTATCTTCAGCGCTGCGTATTTGCTGTTGGTTTAACGTGATGACTTCAGGTCATAGCCTACTGTATCTTATTTCAAATGCACTGATTCTGGTGCCAACCCCCCGTTTAGTCATTGTATCCAGTAATATAATTTTCTAATGCCAATTCTTGACAACACCTTGATAAGTGCACCTGAATTGGTACCAATTGTCTAATCATGAATATTTGCATTGTGAAGTGTCCAGTTTTGCGGCTCTCCTGCATTCGAAAAATAATTAGGCAAAAACATCGGAACATATTAAATCAGCTGAGATCAATTGTGTAGTAATGCGACGGCAACCTCAGTATAGATGTGTCAATGCTGCATGAATACAATATTAAACCGGGTACAAAAAATAAAAATATAACAATTGTGCCCCCCCCCATCCAGTTCATACCCCCCTTAATACGACCCTGGCTACGGGCCTGAGATAGAACCCCTAGTTACAGACGCTGGCTGGGGACCGAGCGGAGTCTACCAGTCTGTAACCATTTTGGTCTTGATGCCAATCGAACGGATCGTTCCTTGACGCGACACGCATAACCATAGCGCAACTTCATCAGAATTAACCAGATTATTGACATCAGGGACACACACAAGCAATAACACAATGGTTTTATTACAATCAACCCGCAAACGAGGGAACCACGGCTAAAATTTCGAGGGATTACTACGAAATATGCCTTATACAACACGTGCAAACAAACATGCATGCAGGACAAGACAGAGTACTTGGTGATGCTCATGGACGAGAGGACCGTGTCCCAAAAGCACGAAGGTCGCTCGAAAAAAACCAGCGGGTTTCCACGGGTTCGAATCCCCGCGCAAAAAATGGCGGCGCAGCACTCCAGCTCCCGCCCAAGTCACCGGCGCGGTTCTCCTCGGGCCGCTCGGCTCCGCGCCACGGTCGCGATGCAGATCGCCGACCTCTCCCCAGGGTTCAGCACAGAATCCCGCCTGCCTTCCATACAAGGCCCATCGAGGTCCGAGTTCCGCAGGCGAAATCACAAACGGTTCAGCGTGAGGTGAGCAAGGACCGTCACACGCTCCGGCGCATCCTCTCCGGCCTTCCCGCCTCGAAGCCCGACTCCCGCTTCGTCCCCTCAGTTCCTCTCTCGGTCGAATCACCGACGTGGCAGGTCGGTTCAGCGTCTCTCCCGGCAGACCCAACGCGTGCCTCCTTCGTTCGCTCTGTTTCCTCGAGAACCCGGCCGTTCCTCACAACACAGCACTCCTTTCGTCCCTTTTCTTTCTCCTTCGAGTCGTGAGGTGAATCGATGTGCAGGTTCCGCTTTCTCTGCCGGCCGATTCACCACTGCCTTTTTCTTTTCTCGTTCGCCTCGACACGCGAGCTCTTCGACACACGTCTGTCTCGGCGACTCCCTGACCAAAGGCTCCTCCCCCTTCGCGTCACTTCCTGTCCAGGCACACCCCTCGCTCTAAGCCACTCCTCTCAGCCGACTGGGAGGGGCCTATTCCGGAATGAGGAAGGAATAATAGCGATCTCTCGTTTCACTCGTTTCACCACCATCGCACGAACACAAAACAGTCTGTTACACCTCCCGACACACACATATCGTCCCTTATACCACACAACCTATCCATACATGAATTTAATGGGGAAGACTGAGGCTAATTCTATATTTAGTATTCCCGTAAGGGCCATTTCCGTAACAATATAAACTGAAACCCAGGCCTAAGGCCCGAGGCCTGTCGATCAGTGTTGCTTCATTGAATGCCAGGGCATGATTTTATTGTGGGGGAGTCAAGCCAGCTGAACACTGATCCATTTATAATATGTGATGGTTTCCAAGTCCAAAAAGGGTATAACTCTGTGAAAAATTGACAAAACACCCTGAAACTCGAACTTGTTCTGTACCTCATCATAATAAAGCCATGCACCAAGTTTCAGTTGAATATGTTCAAGGGGATGGGGAAAAGTCGGAAAACCACAGATGGGATGGACGGATGGACAGATGGACAGACGGAAAGCAAACTTCTAGTCCTCTCTGGTGAATCCTACAGGGGAATAATAACAGCTCACCTTCCACAGCCTCCACACTTGTGGTAGGTTTCTGGCCTCCATATCAAGTTGTTGAGGTGGCTTAAGCGACTCCATGATCATTCACATAAACTCTAATGTCGAGTGCTCAAGATAAACACTACTCCAGGTTCTTACTCTTAAAAGTGGCGACGAGGATGTCTTCGTGCATCGGCATATTGCAAGAATACATAGTGGGGGAGGATTAGGAAGACTACACTTGATCGTCTGGAGCAGTACTTCATGGCAAACAAAATGGACTCCGATGAGGACGCTGAAAGGTGGCAAGCTGTATTACTGACCGTACGCGGTGCCCCGATGCACAGCCTCATCAAAGATCTCCTTGCCCCAGCCAAACCTTCTGACAAGTCGTATGAAGAGCTCGTCAATCTCATGAAAAGACATTATCACCCTAAACCAGGTAAGATCGTCTCAAGATAAAAAAAAAATTATACCCACCATCGTCAAGATGGTCAGTCAGCATCCGAGTTTGTGGCTGATTTACGCAGACTCGCCGAACATTGTGAGTTTACAGATACACTCGAAAAGATGTTACGTGATTTCTTTATAATAGGCATCAATGACGACTCATTTCTGCAGAAACTACTTAATGAATCCGACCCCAATTTGGTTAAAGTCATGGAAATAGCCACTGCGTGTATGCGAACTGCCATTTCTGAATCTACCCGGAAGGTTGGGGTAACTTGTTGGTGTTGTGGTGGTTATCATCAAGCTTTCCAATGTCGGTACAGGAATTATACCTGTGACAACTGTGGGAAGCGGGGACACTTGAAGTGTCATTGTTCTCGATCCAAGTCGAAGAACTTGTCTTCTGCTTATCACATTGGGGTGAACCCTGATGCAGCGGACGATAGGTCACAGAGCACAGCCTGCAGCCGAGAGTCAAGTGAGGAACTTTATGAGGTTTTCTCTGTTGGAACAAAGAGCTCCGATGCTCCAATTATAGTTGATGTAACAACCGATAAGATCACGGTGAGGATGGAAGTTGATACCGGCGCTTCCAGATCAATTATGAACTAGAGCAAGTTCACCTCCATCTACCCTCAGAGAAAGGCTCCTGCACTCTGGCCTGCATCTACTGACTTGAGAACATACACCAAGGAGGTGGTTCCTGTAGTTGGCTCAGCTAACGTAACTGTAGGATATGGAAACAGCACTCATGTCCGACCACTACTGATAGTGCGTGGAGAAGGACCAACCCTCTTAGGTTGAGATTGGTTACGAATAATCACACTTAATTGGAGTGACGTAAACACTCTCCAACTCTGATGCTGGATATGATACCATGCTCAACAAGTACC
>CM068963.1:59713991-59728806 GCA_035128595.1 Eptatretus atami
AGGACCTGAATGTTGAGTGCGATAGCTTTCCAAATCCGCAACAATATATATAATATATATATATACACAGTATATATCCAGACAGACATCATGGGAGCTGTGAAATGAGGGGTTGTTGACCAAATGGAGGAAACTAGTGCTGTCGGTAAATCAACAATACACCACAACAAGGTAAGGTTAAACACAGAAAATTGGACAAAAACACAACCGACAACACAGGGAATAAAGGATAACAGCAAGACATGACGGATCTGGTCCGGAAAATTTATCTTTGGGAATTTATCAGACCCAGAACGGGAAGGAAATAAACCTGTGAAACCTGACCCAAGGAGTAAGATGTTTGGATTCTCATTTCAGCTGAACATACAGAGTGGAGAGAAACTGAATTATAATTGTATCATTTCCCAATCCCTTTTTGTTGGTTCCTGGTATGTTGATCACTGTGAATTCTTTCAAACAATCAGATTATTTTGACCAAAGCTAAAACGATATTCCATCAAGAAAGCTAAAAAATCAACTTCAAACAAAGCTCTTGCACATAATCTCCTGTATAAACATTTCATTAAAGGTGATTATAAAGTGTGATTGACTCAATGTGTGCTTCTTATAGGAAAACAAGACGTGAGACAGATGTCGATGTGGAACGGTGATTGGTTGGTGCATCCCATCGATTTCTTCACTTTCGGTAAAGCTGAAACAAATCCCTAAATCTACAAAAGTCATAAATTAAATTCCATCTCAATTAGAAAGTGAGGTCATCAGAAAATGATGATAACCAAGGCAGCACAAGCTAGAGTTCATAATCTTGAGAAACAAGGACGTGGGTGTGGTCTGCCACCCCCGTGGTCTTGAGAAACAAGGACATGGTTGTGGTCTGCCACCCTCGTGGTCTTGAGAAACAAGGACATGGTTGTGGTCTGCCACCCCCGTGGTCTTGAGAAACAAGGAAATGGTTGTGGTCCTGCACCCCGTGGTCTTGAGAAACAAGGACATGGTTGTGGTCTGCCACCCCCGTGGTCTTGAGAAACAAGGACATGGTGTGGTCTGCCACCCCCGTGGTCTTGAGAAAAGGACATGGTTGTGGTCCTGCACCCCCGTGGTCTTGAGAAACAAGACATGGGTGTGGTCTGCCACCCCGTGGTCTTGAGAAACAAGTACATGGGTGTGGTTGGCCACCCCCGTGGTCTTGAGAAACAAGGACATGGTTGTGTCTGCCACCCCGTGGTCTCGAGAAACAAGGACATGGTGTGTGCTCTGCCACCCCGTGGTCTTGAGAAACAAGGACATGGGTGTGGTCTGCCACCCCCGTGGTCTTGAGAAACAAGGACATGGTTGTGGTCTGCCACCCCCGTGGTCTTGAGAAACAAGGACATGGGTGTGGTCTGCCACCCCCGTGGTCTTGAGAAACGAGGACATGGTTGTGGTCTGCCACCCCCGTGGTCTTGAGAAACGAGGACATGGGTGTGGTGTGACCCCCCCACGGTCTTCAGTAACAAGGACATGGGCGAGGTCTGTGAGCAGCAAATTTGATTGGTCATGGTGATGTGGAAGGCCACATTATTTTGACCCAGTACTGCTGAACGGAAGGGATTTGAAAGTGCCAAGAAGGTGATTTCTGTTCTCCAGTGTTCAAGCGTATATAATAATTAAATTGAAATAAAACAAAGGTTTTCAAGGGATGTATTAAACAAACACAATTTGGAAGTTTACCGCCGTTGATGCAACGTCTTTTACACCACCTTGTTTAACACCCACATGAGTACTTCGTGTCTGATGTTTGTGTCCTTTATGTCGTCGTTGAAAACATTTTCCTGTTTGGAATGATTTTCAATATTTAGTTTCACCGTGAGACAGTCCTTTGTCATTCATAGCTGGTAAGACAGGAACAGACATAAGCATCTCACTCTTCTCTGCGCACGTGCAGTCGGGACAAATTATTGCGAAACTTCAGGTTCATTTTCTGATTCATGTTCAAAATAAAACATTCAATTCAAACCAAGTAGTTCCTCGATCATAAACTGACGATTGTACACAGAGGACAGACAGACAGACAGACAGACAAAGTGAACCAATTGCTGAAAGCTGCTTTTCGCTTCACGCGTGTGGGGTAACCGCCGGAGATTGTTTAAAATTTAGGAACAAAGGATCAGAGTGCAAGTGTTTCAACCACAGATGATCCATACAAAGACACTGTGTGCTGAAGTCTCCCAAGAACACAATTTTAATAATATCTGAAGTCTCACAATTGGTACCAAAGACACACTTTCACAACCTATGGAAATGCTCCACAAAGAATGAGCAGAAATATTTTATTAACCATTTTCAGGATTTACATCCATGCAATGGACGATACAGAAACAACGTCGTTTATATGTAACAATCACAAGACAGAAACAATGCCCAGTAGTTTGTATGTAATGGTTTCTGTGTTGGCAATATCAATGTGATGGCTCAACACGCTGTCACGGATTCATAAAGGTAGGGCGATCTGTTTGAGGGATGGTTGGGGGTGGGAGAGACATTGTTATTGCAGGGTATTCTTATGTTGGCGAGATAAACATTATTATCTTCCTCCTTCATATGGAGCACAAGGCTGAGGGGGTGTCATCAATGGCTGATGCCTGGTGTTGGCTTAATGGTTAGGGTGGTGGGCTTGGGATTCTCGGGTCCTGAGTTCAAAACCCGCTTTGTCCATTGAATTAATACCAGGTGGGTTTGACTCAGCATGTCAACCTTTGGAGGTGGACAAAATGAGTACCGGCTTGCTGGGATGATTGAGCCATTCCAGTACCCTGCATTGAAGTGGTTACCCATCCAAAATTGTGTCCAATAGCCCAGGTGACTGCTTTGGCAGCAGTGATGCTCTACAGAGTATGGTCCCGATTAATGGATCATTGGCTGAGGGTGTGGCTATGCTGCTGATGCAATGTCATCTGAAGGTTGGTGGGTGGGGGAGATGAGATAGGAGGAGGAGATTGGGACCACACTCTGTGCAGAGCGTTGATGCTGCTTAAGCAATCTCCTTGGCTATTGGGCACAATCCTGGACGGGTCACCACTCCGACACAGGATACCAGCAAGCTGGCACTCATTTTGCCGACCGCAGAAGGATGACAGGCCGAGTTAACCCCACCTGGTATTAATTCAACAGCTGAGCAGGATTTGAACTCAGGACCCAAGGATCCCAAGCCCACCACCCTAACCATTAAGCCAACACCAGGGATACACAGCTTAGAGACGAAGATAAATAACTCCAGGCTATCCTGCCGGCCCTAAAATTACTATGAATATTATATTTAATGGTAAGTGACCAAAATTTGAAGGCAATTCCAGGTTTAACTTACTGCGGTTCTGAGGGCATCGGATCCTGTCCTTACGAACTTTCTTGAATGCAAGTACTGGCTGCAAGACACAGAACAGCAAGAACTTAAAAAAAAACAAAAATGATCCTCACTTCCTGTGACTTCCATCCACAAAATACACATTCTGACCAAAACTTCAGGAAGAATACATTTGACTTGTTCAGTTTCCATTGTTTCCACATTCCATTCTTTATTAAAACAATTCATTTGATCCCGTTGGTTTATTATGTCTAACCAGCAGAGTACCCGGACAGGAACACTGAACTATAAATGGTGGAGACTTGTAATACCCTCTCCCACCTGTAGGTGGCGCGACAGGATACACATTTACATTGAGAATTTGCATCCTGTCCACCTCCTCCCCCGCCCCCAACTCCGGTCGACTCAGGACCACCGGAAAAGATAAAAAAAAAACACCCCTATACACCATTTGGGATCATGCTGATCCTATGGAGCAAGTGTGGATGTCATCGGCCCAGTACTGTAGGAGGAGTCATGCGACAAACAAACAAACAGACACAGGTCCCAGTGTGACCACTTCTCATTTTCATAAGTGCCAAGGTGAGCCAATGAAAAAAGCCAATAATTCACAAGGTTTTTGAAAAGCGATGATAATAGAAAACCTATAGAAAACCAAGATGCCAAGGTGAACAACGAATAGCCAAGATATTGTGAAAAAAAGCCAAGGAGTGGTCACACTGGGTCCTATGCGTTGTACGGTTGCTGGTGTTTTTGACATCATTTATTATTTTACTTGCATTTGGAAATTAATTTTACAATATATTTTAAAATGAGATTGTGTTTGACAGTGCAATTTTCCAATTTTTTTTGTGGACAAATAAAGTTGAAATTTCAGTTTCATAAAGAAAGATTGCTTTGGCCCAGCTCGATGAACGCAGAAACATGAATGTGGCATTAATCCTCAAAATACAGATCATATTGCCAAAAGCAATTCTTCAAAACATCAAAAGAAACTCAGTTATTATTCCGAGCATTTTTGCGTCACCTTGGTGGTGAAATACACCGTCCTGGGATGCCAGGGAGGAAAGGGGCGGAGAACCTCAGGTGAGCGAGGAGGTATTGGACCTGCCCCCCCCCCCCTTGGAACAGTCAAGGGAAGAGGCTCGGATAGACGGAATTTAGGTTTTTGTGGAAATGCAATTCATGCTTCTCAGCAAGGTTGTGTCTACCCAGTAAGGCATACCTTCTTCATCATCTATTAAAAGCATGCAAAATGACTGTTATACTGCACTATACCGTACTGCATTTATCGGCAAGTCAGGAATTGAACTCCAGATCAGACAAAAAACAAAACACATCGCCATCTCCATTACAACCTTTACAATAATCCGAACTGATCTAAGTTCAATCACAGTATCAAAAAAGGAAAGTGGCATCGTTAACGCAATGTCTTTCAATCCTGACAAATCTCACTCTCTCTCTAAAAATGGACCATCTGGCAAACACTCCTATCTACTTTCTTAACAATCTTCTTGAAGAAGTTCAGTCTCTCAAACTCATGGGTCTTACCATTAGCCATGATCTTTCTTGGGCAAACCACATTTCAAAGTTGGCCTTTAAAGTCAGTCACAGACTTGGCATCCTCTGTCGTACGAAGTCTTTCTTTAGCACACCTGGACTCCTATCCACCTACAAGGCCTTCATCCAAAGCTTGATGGAATACTGCTCCCCCTTCTGGGCTGGTGCCCCTGCCTCACACATTGCTCAGATTGATGACGCAGAAACCAAAGCCTTCATGATCATTGGAATTTCTCACAATGAAGCTGTCTCTCGGCCTATCACTTTACCATTGCAGAGACGTCGGTGGTCTCTGTGTTCTACCACCTCCTGTCTGGTCTTGCACCCTCTGCTATTTTGGGGGTTATTGGGGGTCTTAAGGGCTGTGTGGGGTCTGAAGGGTCTTAAGTGGGTTTTGGGCATGTTAAGGGTCTTTTAAGGGTCTGAAGGTGGTTTTGGTTGTCTTAAGAGTCTTGGGAGTCATCAGGGTCTTTTGGGTGTCTTTTGGGCTTTTGTGGGATTTTTTTGGTGGGGGGGGGGGGGGGGGGGGGGTTAGGGTGTCTTGGGAGTCACAGAATCAGAAAATCATATTTGGTTTAATGTATAAATATAGCTTCACTTAACACTTAATCATTGTTTTTTTTTCTTGAGTAAATCCCTTCAAACGAAGATTTTTATGTTTTTTGGTGTCCTGCCATGCTCGATTGCCCCTCCCCCCCAAAACGGCGATTTGATGACGTCATATATCACGTGACCCACCGCATCATCTCGAGGATATTTTTGCTGCGGGACTTGTGTGTGTACGTGTGGTCTACGTACCCTCTTGAACTCTGAAAAAGCACTCAGAATACCATCTACATATATTGCTACTGTTTGTAGCAAAACATCCAAAGATGGTGAGAGTACGCATCGATTCCCACAAGATCCAGCTGTAAGGAAAATATGGATAGCCGAGGTAAAACGGACCAGAGGAGGAATGTGTCATGGCCCCACCTGCTTCAAACGCCATTTGCAGCTCCCATTTTGAAGATAATTCATACGACACTGGCCTGTATTCCCAGTTTGGTATGAGTAAATCGAAGCGATTAAAAGCCAAAACGATCCCCACCCAAGATTAGAGAGAATTATATTCAATGGAGAAGAAGAAAAAGTTTCATAACAGTTGCGGAAAAGCATAAGAATCTGAGGGTAAGCACTAAGCAGCATTTTGGTTTTTTTCACATTTCTATTTCACATCGGCCATGATTGCCACCACTTGAATAAAATAATCAATCAGAAACTTTCTACATTACATATCAGACATACAGTAGCAGGGCTAATAGTAACATACATGTGGCTTATATGTGCCAAGCAGATAGATAATCTGCAGAAACAGAGAAAAACATGAAATTATGTTTAAACTCCGTGACCATGGTGCGTAGTGTGAAAGCAACAAACTTTAATGCCCGTTATTTGCGGATGTGTGTTCCGTCGGGCTGGCGTGAGCCGGGCATGCAGGCACAAACATTCAGGACTTGAGAAATGGTAATTGTGGTACCCAGCCTCCCCCACCCCACCCCCCCTTCCATCACAGTGACATGGGATGTATTTTTTACCCAAATCTGACACTCCAACTCCCTGTAACGCCCCAACTCCCTGTAACACTTCAACAGACACCCCCTTAACATTTAACCTAACACTCGAGGAAGACACACCCCTCCCCCTATTCCATACCTTAACCCTGGGATGCTTGTTGAAGTCACTGAAAAAAAGTATAGTCTGTGTTTTGCAAGAAGACTATCGATGTTTGTGGGGTTTGTGTGGTGTGTGCCGAAAAGGTTCGAGATGGTCTAAAGGATAAGTTCCAATAGTAGTAATGATCGAAGGGGTAGAAAGGGTCTAATCTCAAGTTACTACAATAATTACAGAGAAGTGTTACATCAAAATACCACGAAACCCCACATTACCACATTCTATCTCCATGATTAACCACTTACCAATTGCTATCGCCGAGTCTTTCTTAGACGTCGTCCCGATTGTTGTGAACACCAGGTATTTCATGACCGATGTCATCCCCAATTTCCATCTCAGGTTCAAACACGTATGGTCTGACAGCACCTTCTCCATCATTCGTTTTTACTATCGTCGGAATTAGAGGATTCTTGATCAGAAAAATATTCGTCAAATTCACTTTCTGACGAGTCTGAAACGAGTTGTTTGGCCGTTATCCGTGGCATGCTGAGACGATCTTTCCCTCGATTACATCACATACTGTAGGTGATGAAATGACCATCGCGGTTTTCTGGAATTTTTAAGGGCGGTTCCTGCCAGCTTTGCTTTTTTAAACTGTAACAGCTCAAAAATTATTGGAATTAAAAACCACATTCAGTTCTATGTTTATTACTTTAAAAAATCAATATAATCACATCAAAATAAATTCTGATTCTGTGGACCTTTCAGGGTCTTGGGGATAATAAAGGGTCTTAATGTCCTAAACCGTTTTTGGGGTGTCAAGGGGTTTAAAGGATGTTCTGATGGTGTCGAAAGTGTCTTAAAGGGTTTTCAAAGATCTAAGGGGTCTCCAGCAGTCCAAAGGGTTGAAAGGTTGAAAAGGTACGTTCCAATAGTATATAATTAATAGACTTAGTCACGGTGCAACTTTGTGGTCTTTTGGGTCTTCGGAATATTTTGGGTCTTCGGGATATTTTGGGTCCTTGGGGACTTTTAGGTCCTTGAGGACTTTTGGGTCGTCTGGGTCTTTGGCGTTTTAAAGCATCTTCAACGGTCGATGGGGTCTCCGCATTCTAAAGGGTCGAAAGGCACATTCCAATCGTACGTAATTACTTGAGATACGTGTGTGTGAAGTTAAGGTGCAACAGAAATTCAAACAGTACGTAATTAATAGACACATAGTCTCATGGCTTCACAGACAGCTTCACAGACTGACCATGACTTTCGTTTTTACATATATAGATTATCACTCAATTATTACCATTGCAACACACACACACACACACACACACACACACACACACACACACACCAAATCCATACCTCAATACTTTTCAAGATATACTTCAAAACAAACACGATGATGTGGCTCACAAACAAAATCTTGACAATGCCGCCTTTTCTGGAAATCCATAGGTATGGTAAGGAGGAGGTTATCTCTGTAAAAGAAAAAAAAACACAGCATTGGCGGCTGGATGAGAAACCCAGGGAACCACTGGTAGGCGTGGATGACCCACAAAATATTTAACGGAGAAGAAAGTCAATACCTTTGGATTAATTTTATTTATTGGCATGAACACACTTTGGTACATCATGGGTGATGAAGGTTGTGGTTAACTTTCATCGAAATTGTGTGTGTGGTTTCAGAGAAGTTGCAAGTGTTTGTGGACGGACGGACTGACGGACGGATGACTCGCCATCCCATCAGCTCCCTGGAGCTACGTTCCAGGTGAGCTAAACACGACAAGCTGAGATGTAGCACATCCTTAGGCACAAGTACAATACACGCTGCAGCAACCATCTGAAAAGATGATGATGATTGAACAAAGCATCACCAGGCAATGCAACTTGAAAGAACTCTTTCAATACGAGCTGGCCAACATTCCTTTGTCTATTGCGACCTCTTGAGGATGGTACATTTAGTGGGGCAGATAACAGCAATTTTTGAGAGGAATCGTGCAAATGATGATACAAGCATCAAATTTGGCACATTTGTTCTCCAGGGGATTCTAATCAAATCTGCCTGATTGGCCATTTGAAAATCCAAATTTTGAAAAATTTGAAGAAAAAAAAAAACTTCAAAAAAGTCAAGATCACGAATCAATGTTGGATGCTGGCTGAGATTGGTGAATGTTTCAAGAACATCATCAAAGACGTTCGAAGTCTGCCATGCAGTTTTCTTCCCTTTACCGAGGAAGGCGACACGACGTCACATCCAGTGAACGCATGGAAGTATGGGATCCCTCTAGCTTTCTCAGGCCTATTGCAGAAACTACCTCATGGAGTGGAATCCATCGCGCCTTGGCTCCTTGGCCAAAGGCAATCCACATGTTCTCAAGACCTAGTTCCTGTAAGGATGGCAGTACAGATATTGCTATGACTAGTACGTCCGTTCATTAGCCTTAATGATAATGGACTTGCTACCATCCGTCGTTGCATCCCTGGCGTGTACAAATATTCGAGTGTCAGATTCTTCATGATAACATGGAGACACAGATCCAGTGACTTCCTTGTGTTGCTAATGGCATCTTCTCCTTTGTGACAATGACTGTGCTTGTCGTCTGTGCTTCACACATCTTTTCCGCAAGGAAGTGAAACAGCTCAGTCTTGTTCTGTCATCTCTAAGAAAGCTTCTCCAGTTACTTGGGGCTTACTGGTTCTGTCACTCTTCTTCTGATTCCTTGCCCCTTTCGACCTTGCCTCGGACTTCAGACTTGACTTCTTGTACACATCAAACACTTCGTCCACCTCTCGTACTGGCACATAGTATTCCACCTTTGGATGATGTCTTCTTTAGCATAGTCATCAAATATCTTTGAAGTGCATGGAGGTAGGGCATTGATAAGTGCTGAGCCATCAATGATGACTGCATCTCCCCTTGGTTCTCTGTCTGGGATGTTCACTTGCGCTTCAAGAATTTCAGCCAGCTGTGACTTCAAATTTTTTGAAGTTTTTTTTTTTTTTCAAATTTTCAAAATTTGGATTTTCAAATGGCCAATCAGGCAGATTTGAACAGAAAGCCCTGCAGAACAGAAATGCCAAATTTGATGCTTGTATCATAATTGCACGATTTTCTACTATCTACTACACTAATTGCGAAAGACACAAAAAGCAACCTGCTCCACTCGCTCAAATATTTCACAGCCAATGCGTCAGCGCAAAGTGTCTCTGTTCCTGTTACAAGCATATTACGTGTCTGTTTTGATCTGATGGCACTTGGTGAGAGTACAGAAAAAATTGCAAAAGGCAACAAGTTATTTGGAGAATATGTGGATCAACTGCTTGATATCATTCAATCAAAATCAAAGAACGCAGCAAGAATTGATATAATTGGTGATCGATATCGAAAGATTTCTATCAAGAAATGTGAGCGGAATCATCGAGAAAAATCTGATGGCTTGATTATGAGGAATTAAAGGATCAGGAATGCAGGTTCCTAAGCAGTGGCCAAAGTTCATCACTGCAGCAGAAAAAATTAATCTGGCAGATTTTCTGCAGAGGCATCGGATAAACACCTCACCTAACCTTCTGAAACCTGGGCAAATACTCTATCTTGCTGGTATGCAAAAAGAAGATGGACTCTGTTGTACTTCAATGACAAAATACTTTGCAGCTGTAACTGTACCCAGCTTGTCATGTTGTCACGAGGAGGTAGATACTGATCTTTTTGATCATGCAAGTCATGCTTTTGCAAGAGGCTACAAAGTTGTCATCATCCATGGTCCCGACACAGACATGGCTGTATTGTGTGCTGCAAATGCACCAAAGTTCAGCGGAATACTCTATTTTATAACAGAGGTACAGAAGAATTTTCGCATCATCGATGTGTCAGTTATTGGTGAGGAATGTGGTCAATTAGCTGATGTCCTCCCAGCCCTTCATGTGTTCACTGGAGCTGATGCGACTTCCACGTTTGCAGGCATTGGAAATAAGATGGCCCTTGACGTTGCAAGGTCTTGTACCGATTTTCTTGAGGAGATAGGGGAATCATTCGATTGCTCCGAGGGAGTCTTTCAAGCTGCTGAAAACTTCATTGTTGCGTTATATAATAAGACTCGTTGTGACAATGCTTCCGCAGATAGTCTTCGCAAACGTTGCACAGAAGGATGCCCTGAAATTCCGTCCCCCAGCAGACATGGATGGCATGACAAATGTAGCCCAATTTGTATGTGGGAAGAGGCTGCTCCTGCTGCCATTGGAGAACTAGTTACCTGCCAGTGTAATCGAGCCCTCAAAGGTAACTGCAAGTGTCGCAAACCTGGTCTTGCTTGTACACAGCAGCTTGCAGTTGATCTACAGAATGGACAAACAGTCACAGACGGCGAAGAATTTGAAGAGGATGGTTTTGATGATAACTAGGACAAGTGGGAAATTAGCTTTAATTTTGTTTTGTTCCATGGCCACTTTTAGACTGCCCCTTGACGTTGGTCGATATATTATTACAGGAAACTTTTAGGTCCGTTTTGGATTAGGCATAAGCTGATACAATACTTGGTTCAATTGTTGTCGGTTGCGAAAACACGAACCTGCACATTTACCTTCATTTTAAGGATACATACTGGGTGAGTCGAAAGTATAACCTTTTTAATGCCTCCGCACCAAGGGTGCCGGAGGCATTATGTTTCCGGGTTGTCCATCCGTCCGTCCGTCCATCTGTCCGGATTTTTGTTTACGCGATAATCAAGAAGCAAATTGTAGTATTTCATCAAACTTGGTAAAAAGGTAAAGTAAGACAGGGCAATTAAGTGATTATATTTTGGGCCAGATGTGAGAAAGGTCAAAGGTCAAGGTCAAACTCTGAAATTTTACTGTTTACGCCCTAACTCAAGAATATTGGACAGAATTTCATCAAACTTGGTACAAAGGTAAAGTTAGACAGGGCAATTAACTGATTCGATTTTGGGCCAGATATGATAAAGGTCAAAGGTCAAATATGTCAATACTCAAGTGTTTGTGCGGGAGAGCGGAGGCATACCCGTCGACTGCGCGCAGTCAAATTACTCTAGTTTAAATCTACAGTGACATGACGACTGATTTAGTCTTAAATATTCAAATAGTATGGTGTTTTTGAACAAGCAATCCGCATTATTTATGAACTGGAAGGAAATTTCACTCTTGAAGATTGGTTTGCTTTTATTTCGTGACCGTAGTTTCAAAAAAAGGGGTGAACTTTTTTCTGATTTACCCAGCAGGTAAAATAGTGACACGTCATGATAGATTGTCTTTAAGATTATAAACTTTTCGAAAACTAATGGCACTCGTTTTGAACAACAACAAAAAAAATGACCAGATAACGTATAAAAACCTTTGTGTTCACATCAACTGTGTAAAAAGGAAGAGGTGAAATGTAATTTGTTTTTCTCCATTTGCAATATCACGTCGCTAGGTCGGTCCAAATGACCCTTCAAAAGGGCTTTTTAAGTAGCCAGCTTTTTCAAGACTTCAGAGTTAAGCTAAATAGACCATATGATACGACAAACGAAGGATGAATGAAATCGAATTGAGTTTGCAGAAGAGTTTTTTTCAAATCAAAACCAAACTTCCCATCAAAATTTTTTATCTGTTCCCCCCACTTTCCCCACCATCCCATTTTCCAAGAAAAATTTTCCCCTTCCCCCAAGCAAGAGATGTCATTCAAAGCATTAAATACAATAAAGGAAAGTCGTTCGGAATAAACGAGAGCTGTTATCGCTGTTTCTTCACTTCCTCCACTCTTACTTTGATCTCCTTTTGATGTCCTTGTAAATTATGAAATTAAATGATGAAAACTTTTAAGACTTGTACAATGGATGATGTTTGTGATTGATTGGATGTTTCCATCGCCATGAAATATGTCTGGAAGATAATCAATTCAAGGTTACAGAACAACACGGATCGTACGATGAAAAGTCACTCACGTTCCTTTGAAAATGAAATCACATCTTTCAGGGTCTGCAAGAAAAAGGAAATGTTTAAACAGTGTGAGCGTTCCACTCACAAAGATCCAAAAGTTAAAATTTAATACAAGTTCATCAAAACGAGCATTAAATTTAAATAACTTTAGTTCATTTACACACGACCAGGTGAATGATGATCAGGTGAATGATGATCAAGTGGGTCCCAA
The DNA here is from genome assembly GCA_035128595.1 of Eptatretus atami. NCBI lineage: Eukaryota > Metazoa > Chordata > Myxini > Myxiniformes > Myxinidae > Eptatretus > Eptatretus atami. The sequence continues at coordinate 59,726,684 of CM068963.1, forward strand.
AGCAGAGTTACCTTGACGCTGAGTGCAGGTGAAAGTTTCACTCAAAGCTCACATTTGATGTCCATTTCGATTTGTCCAGTCAGAGCTGAACAAACAGATGAATCGACACCTTTTGTGGATCAGAGATCTCGAATCAAATATTTTCACAAACGCGTGTACGAGTCACCTGGAGAGCTGACTTGGTCTTCATCGGCAGGTAAGGGGGGCTCTACCAGAAAATGACGGGATGGGGTCGTGTCCTCAGGGGGCACTGATGAAGTCTAACCGGAGATAAAGTCCGCAGAATGGTGTGGAGATGAATTTGACACATGCGCGTGAATCGCACACGGATTAACGTTAGTAATTTTATTTTGAATACTAAGTCGAGGATCATGAAAAACACTGGACGGATTGACTACACAAGTACGGATCAGGACGTAAAAGACAAAAACAGGACGCAAGCTAGAAGGGCACTCAGTAGATCACAAACCTCCGCCAACGCAATGCCTGATCCACGAGAACATATCGGGCCCAAAACATTTTTGAAATATCATACTAGATCTCGTTTTTGGCCCAATCTCTCAATGGTGAAGAATCACTGAAAAAAACATACCAGTAGTCAGATCCGGATCCAGATCTTCACCAAAATCTAATCATTTCGTCATTGTCAAAAACCCAACCTGTCCACAAAATTTCATCCAGATCCATCCACAAAACTCTTTTGAGATATCCGTACACAGACAAACAAACAAACAAGCGGTAAGTGCGATGGGTCGCCGAGCATGGAACTATAAGATATAGAGCAAAATGGATGTCATAAGCGGATGGGAATCACCTTAAGATTATGCATATCAAATCTCATCCAGTTCCATCTACTGATAACTACTCGTATCCATTTGAATGAAAAGTACGAAAATGTGGTTGAAATCGGAAATCCCCAAAGTTCGAGGGGTGCTGTGGTGAGCAAAATCTAAATCGAAAATCGGGCTCAATCGTTTGTGCACAATGTATTCCAACGATTAGTGTGAATTTTCATGACCATCCGACATAACCCTCGGAGTAGCTTTGCGCGAAGGCACCTCCAGCTCTCGCATATTATCGATTTTGCACTTATTGACCTTTGACCCCTGACCTAAGCGAAAATCGGTCAATATGTCCTGAGGCCAAAGTTTAGTACTCATTGAGTACCTGATACGTGCAAAGTTTCATTCGTATCGATGCACTCACCTGGTCGCTAGGAGGCCTTCAATTTTCGCCATTTTCGCGCATACCCTAATTGCAGGGGGCGCTGCGTAAAGTATTCCATATATCACAAAAACCGAATATATTTGATAGAGCATCACCTGTAGATCATTCGTGCCAAATTTCATAACCCTACTGGATAATGGCTTTCGGAATTGATTTCTCGCGTGAACGGTACCGTTTTGAAGGTTTTTCGGCTGTTCTAGGGAACCAAAGCATCCCTAGCAAACCATCACAATTTCCAAAGCACTAGGTCATAAAGATGTACCTACCACCCGAGTTTGGTCAAAATCCGCCACGGTTACTACAATTATGCTGATGACAAACGAACAAAACATCCAAACAAACAGACAGAATTACTGACAATAAGTGTCACCTATTTCTGCGACCCAACAAACAAACAAACAGACAGAAAGGGGTGAAAACATAACCTCCTTCATCTTCGGTGGTGGAGGTAAACATGCAAAACAGCACAAAAAAATGAGCCGTAGAAAGACGGGGAAACACCAATAGCAGTGTTGAAGATCAAGATAGAGGGAAACTTGGACAAACAATGGGTGTAGGGAGGAATAGTGGGCAGGAAAGGACATATGGGGTGGACAAGATGGACATAGACATAGAGGGAAACCCCAAGGAGGAAAATTCGGAAGTGGGAGGGATTTTGGTGAGGTTAACGAGGGTAGAAAAGATCATGGTTTTGGATTGGGGATAATCTCAGATGGTGGTGAACAGCTGTCTTGAAGACCTGGAGTGAAGAATGAGATTAAAGAGGATGTGTAAGTTGGTTCTATAGGCAGGAAAGAAAGATGAATGGATGAGTGGAGATGAGCAGAGATCCTGGATTTAGGTAGTTTAACCAGAAGCAGGATAATGGTGGGACCACGTGAGCCCTGCATAAACCT
>CM068963.1:59728831-59746090 GCA_035128595.1 Eptatretus atami
TTGATATGGTGTTAGTTTGTTCGTTGCTAGGTTGTTTTTTTTTCATTCGTATCGATGCACTCACCTGGTCGCTAGGGGGCCTTCAATTTTCGCCAATTTTGCGCATACCCTAATTGCAGGGGCGCTGTGCGGTAAAGTATTCCATAATATCACAAAAACCGAATATATTTGATAGAGCATCAACCTGTAGATCATTCGTGCCAAAATTTCATAACCCTATGGGATAATGGCTTTCGGAATTGATTTCGCGTGAACGGTACCGATTTGAAGTTTTTCGGCTGTTGCTAGGGAACACCAAGAGCATCCGCTAGCAAACCAATCACAATTTCCAAAGCACTAGGTCATAAGATGTACCTACCACCCGAGTTTGGTCAAAAATCCGCCACGTTACTACCATTATGCTGATGACAAACGAACAAACATCCAAACAAACATCAAGACAGAATTACTGACAATAAGTGTCACCTATTTCTGCGACCCAACAACACAAACAAACAGACAGAAAGGGGTTGAAAACATAACCTCCTTCATCTTCGGTGGTGGAGTAAACATGCAAAACAGCACAAAAAAATGAGCCGAGAAAGACGGGGAAACACCAATAGCAGTGTTGAAGATCAAGATAGAGGAAACTTGGACAAACAGATGGGTGTAGGAGGAATAGTGGGCAGAAAGGACATATGGGGTGGACAAGATGGACATAGACATAGAGGGAAACCCCAAGGAGGAAAATTCGGAAGTGGAGGGATTTTGGTGAGGTTAACGAGGGTAGAAAAGATTCATGGTTTTGGATTGGGGATAATCTCAGATGGTGGTGAACAGCTGTCTTGAAGACCTGGAGGAAGAATGAGATTAAAGAGGATGTGTAAGTTGTTCTATAGGCAGGAAAGAAAGATGAATGGATGAGTGGAGATGAGCAGAGATCCTGGATTTAGGTAGTTTAACCAGAAGCAGGATAATGGTGGGACCACTGTGAGCCTGCATAAAACCTGGGAGAGGGGGGGGGGGGACAAATCATAGAAAGAGCAGAGGGTGCAAGATCAAAAGGAGACAGTAAGAAGACAGAGAGAACACCGACCTGTCTACATTGGCCAAAGTGATAGGCCCATAGACTCATCTTCATCGCAGAAGATTCCAATAATCTTAAAGGCTTGGTTTCCACTGCTTCAACATGAGCAAGATGTGAGCAGGGGAGTCAGCCAGAGGGTGAACATTACTCCATCCAGCTGTGGATGTGAAAGGCTTTGTCTAGGTAGATTCTAGGCCTTCTAGGTTCAGGTGTTCCCATGAAGGACTTTGTACGATGGAGGATGCCCATTCAGTGGATGGCTTTGGAGGCCAACTTTGAAATGTGGTTTGCCCAAGAAAGATAATGGCTGATGTGGACCGGAGTTTTATTACTGAACTCCTCAAGAGGTTTGTGAGAAAGTTAGAGAGGGTTGCCAGATGTCCTTCGGGAGAGATAGTGAGAGTGTGATTTGTAGGATTGAATATATATTATATATTATATATATAATTTATTAATATATATATTTATTTTCTTTTTGCCAACGGCTGAAGAGAGTGAAGAGGCTGCAGCACGCCTGTCTGAAGGATGAGGGATGTCACGGCAGAGGGTGGAATCATCAGCGAAAAGATAAAGAGGATTTTCTGGGGAGTCGGAGAGATCGTTTATGAAGATCAGGAATAGGAATGGGTCCAGAACGCTGAATTAGGGCATTCCAGCCTTGGCAGGGAGAGGAGATGAAAGGATTCCGTCGAGTGCTTACGTTGGGTACGAGAGTAGAGGAATTCACGTGTGGAGTTAGCTTTGGATGCCATAGGCTGAGACGTTAGGGAGTAAGCAGGATGCCAGACTGTTTCAAAAGCATGAGATATATCCAGAGAGACGGCCCTAATGTCATGTCTGACATTGAGGGCCTCCATCCATTGTTGCATGAGTAGAAGCAGCATGTCCAAGGTTGACTGACCTGGTCTGAAACCAAATTGTTGATCTGAGATGAGGTTGTTGGAGAAAAGGAAGGATTTCACCTCAACTGCGATGATGGATTATGTGACCTTGCTGATGATTGGAAGTATGCTGATTGGTCTGTCGTTCCAGGGGATCGGTTTTGCACCTTTTCTATCTAATACAGTGATGTTGGCGGATTTCTAAGCAGAAGGAAGATGACGTCGTGCAAAAAGATGATGTAAGGTGAAAAGGGCAGAAAGAGGATGTGCAAGAGTAGCAGAGCAGGTTTTTAGGAGAAGTGAGCTGATGCCATCCGGTCCAGTAGCAGAGTCAGAGTTGAGGGTTGAAAGAACGTTCTCCACCTTCTCAGGTGCAAAAGAAATAAGAGTCCTGGAGCAGTTGGGTACGTTAGGAAAGGATGGGTATCGAGAGTGAGAGGTTGGGGACACAATATTTGGAAGCAAACACAGAATTGAGACATTCAGCCTTCTCTCGAGTGGAGTCGGCAGTCGTGCCATTTGAAGAGAGGGGATGGATGGAAGGGGAGCATACACCAGAGACAGACTCAACAAGGCACCACCAGGTTTTAGAGGAGGGAGACAAGTTTGAAAGTTCATTGATCTACGTGCAGATGATTTGGTGTGATTACTTTTTCAAAAATAATTTATTGCCCAGTAAGCACGTCTGTAATTATCCAAATAACCACAGGAATAAAGAAAGAGAACGGCACTTGGTAGAATGCATACCTCCACCAGGCTGAACAGTTTACGTTTTATATCCCACTGATAGGTCAAGATCTGAATCCGGACTTTAAACAAAATCTAATCGGCTTGTTCTTGTCACCTAACCAACTCATCCACCAAGTTTTGTCAGAACTCATCCAAAACTTTTTGGAGATATCATGCTACACAAAGTTTTGGCCCTATCGCTCAATGGTGAAGAATCACTTGAAAAATTAAAAAATTCTCGCATCCGGATCCAGATCCGGATCTTCACCAAAGTCTAATCAGTTCGTCCTTGTCACAGACCCAACCTCTCCACCAAATTCCGTCCGAATCCATCCACAACTTTTTGAGATAACGTGTTCACAGACAAACAAAGACAGACAGACAAACAGACAAGGATGAAAACATAACCACTAATCACAGAGGTAAAAATATAGATTTAATTGAAAATGATATGGAATGGGGACACAATAAAGAAAAAAAAACATGACCCAGGGAAAATAACTCAGTCGGTGACACTTTGCCCGAGACAAGATTGACTGACGCCTCTTCAATCGAAGTCTTAAAGACATCCACACACACAAGAGGAGAACGAGACAATGAAAGGGTAAAATAAAAGAAGATGAGAGGTGTTGCGGTGTAGGCCTTCCCTCATCCACGAGAGTTGTTTCTATTCCAAACCGAGCATGTTGCTCTGCCCCATGCACGAGCGTCCGCAAAGGAGGGTCCTCAGCACGTCCGCAAAGAGGGTCCTCAGCACGTCCAAAAGAGGGTCCTCAGCACGTCCGCAAAGAGGGTCCTCAGCACGTCCGCAAAGAGGGTCTCAGCAGTCCGAAAGAGGGTCCTCAGCACGTCCGCAAAGAGGGTCCTCAGCACGTCCGCAAAGAGGGTCCTCAGCACGTCCGCAAAGAGGGTCCTCAGCACGTCCAAAGAGGGTCCTCAGCACGTCCACAAAGAGGGTCCTCAGCACGTCCACAAAGAGGGTCCTCAGCACGTCCACTAAAGAGGGTCCTCAGGACGTAACAAAGAGGGTCCTCAGGGCGTCCAAAAGAGGGTCCTTAGGACGCCCACAAAGAGGGTCTCATGCACGTCTGCAAAGAGGGTCCTCAGGACCTCAGCACGTCCGCAAAGAGGGTCGCTCAGGACCTCAGCACGTAAAACTACTCACAGCTCCAAAGGACTCAAACAGCATTGCCAGTGTGAGTGAGATGTGGCGGGTGGATGTACAGGACCATCGGCGAGACGAGGAGGCGAGCTGGTCCAGAAGAAAGAGGACAAAAGACCAACTAGAACCTCGCAACCTCTCTGAAGACTCAGCCGAATAACTTTGATGACTTTGATGATGATAACGAAATGGTCATGGAGTTCGTTCTTCTATCATATCAGGTGTTGATAAACCTGGAAAAGGTATTGGTGTCTCCTGTGATGAAGCAGAAGCCCAAGGACTGTTGTCTTCACTTTTCGGACAGGTCAGTGGTCTTGATGTTTTTTCTACCTTCCCTCTGGTCTCGCTCCCAAAGCTCTCTCATCCCTCTGACCCTCCCCAGGTGATCCTGGATGCAGAAGTTCTTCCAGTAACTCCTCGGTAAGACCGGTTCAATCACATTCCACGCACCAGGGCTTCAACCTGGTGGTCCTACCCCCATCACTACCCTTAATCTTTTCAATTCCCATAAATCCTATTTAAGCTAAACATCTGACTTTACTGTGCTTCCTTCTTGTAGATTTCTCTCCAAACAAACCCTCAAGTTGTTTCAGGTTTTGTCAGGCGTTGCTCTGTCCGCCACACAATAGAAAAACTAGAATATTCAACTTGTCACAGTTATCTCACTGAAACAGCCACGGAAGGTCATATCAGTTGTCCCTCAACAGTCGAAGATGTGTTCTGGAGTGTCCGTGGTTACGTATGTGGTTGTCATGGCCTGGTATGCGGAGGGGACACCCTTTGTTGGACGTGCATGTCTGTACTGGTGATAGTTATATCTTCTGGGATTAAAGTGTGTGTGTGTGTATATGTGTGTGTGTATGTGTGTGTGTGTTTCTGGAGTGATGTGCATGCGGTCATACCTTCAGAAAGGAGGTCAGAAGGAGATTGAAACTTTCATTCCATAAAGAGCTGAAAAATTCCACGTTCTTCTGAGGAACAGCTTCCTGTGTGATGTCCAAAAAGAAAACAAGAATTGAGGATTAACCAGAGATATTTCACTGAAATGGTGGTGAATGTTGAGGGTGAGGTGCACTCAGGGAAGCATTTTGTCAGAATTCGTTTGGTTATGAGATCGTGATGTTCTGGGTGGGACTGGATGAGTGGTATTCTATTGGAATGAACCCACAGGTGTGGACTGACAGGATGTATTAACTACTCCAGGAAAAGGAAATTCATAATCCCTTTTCTGATGATATGGACCGGTTTGGACTGACAGGGGAGGGATAGGAAAGTTTTGGTGACGATCCCACATCAGGGATTTGACCTTGGGATCCCAACATCATGACCACAGGTTCCAATGGGAGAATATGGATAGAAGGTCCCCAGAGATGTTGCAGGTCAAGAACAGGACGCAGGAAGTACCAATACCAGTCAATGTGATTTCAACACAAACAAAACAACACAAGACAAAGCGATTCAAATACAAACAGAGCAACACCAAGTTGAAGTCATGACAACCCAAACTAACCAACACTCGTTGAAGTCATTTTAAACCAAACTAATCAATAACTCCTCGAAGTGATCTAAATCTGGGCAACACCGGTCATAGTGACGGGGACCCTAAGGAGCACTTGGGGTTCATGATAAGCCTATTTTTCTCCCCGAGGGAGCATTGGCAAGTCGTCCTCCCTCCACCCCTCCCCTCCTGTGAGAGGGGGAATCTTTACCTCCACCACCCAAGGTGAAGGAAGTTATGTTTTTCACCCCTGTCTGTCTGTCTGTGTGCAGGATATGTCAAAAAGTTGTGGAATGTGGACGGATCCGGATGAAATTTTGTGGACAGGTTGGGTGTGTGACAAGGACGAACTGTTGAGATTTTCGTGAAGATCCGCATCCGGATCCGACTAGAAGAATGTTTTTTTTAAGTGATTCTTTAGCATTGAGAGGTAGGACCAGAAATGATACATAGCACGATATGTCAAAAAGTTGTGCACGGATTCTATCGCAACTTGGTGGACGTGTTGGGCATGTCGCAAGCACGAATTGATTCGATTTTGGTGAAGAACCGAATGCGGATCTGGATATGAGAGTTATTTAATTTTTAAAGTGATTCTTCACCATTGAGAGATCAGACCAAAAACGATATAGTCCTGTATAGCATGATATTTCAAACATATATTGGGCCCGATTCCCAGCCATTCTTTGTGATTTCCACCAATGTCAGACACACAGTGTGAGGTCTAGCGTTGTCATGTTCAAAGATGACACCTTTTTTCAAAGTGAACGTTTCAGTTTGTTGATTGTCTCAACGTAGCGAGCCGTGGTGGTGGTTTCCCCTTTGGGCAGGAAATCAACCAGTATGCATCTCTCGACATCGCAGAACACAGTTCCCATAACTTTGCCGGTGGAGGATGCTTTGGCCTTCTTTTTGGGAGATGTGGAGTGATGCCATTCCATGCTTTGCTGCTTGTTTCTGGGTCAAGATGGTGGAACCAGCTTCAGTCACAGTCACGATATGGAGCAGGAAGTCATTGAAGTGACTGTGATGACACATCCATGCGTATGTTTTTGTTTTCCTCCATAAGCAAAGAGGGAACCCAACGGGAACAAACTTTCTGATATCCCAAGGTCGTCGTCATCTCCTGTTCGGCATGGTGTCCCATGCCAAGCTGCACTGCGATCTCCATAACCGTCACTCCTTGGTCCTCACTGATGGGCACGTCAACTTTCTGCTCGATGTGTTCCGTCGTGGTACTTCTCAGCCCTCCACAGCGTGGCTGATCGGCGATGTCTGTGTTTCTGTCTTTGAAGTGTTTCACCCACCTTCTGACACCGCTAGCGCCAATGCAGGTATCTTCGTACACCTGACTCAATCGGCCGGACATATCCACAGGTGAATTGTTCATCTTCACAAGGAATTCAATCACTGTGACACGTTGGAGAAATGATATGTTGTTGGACACCCATTTTTACACAGGATTTGTGGAACACCGGTGGTGTGCATGAGCGGACCTGTGTTTACTTTGGAGTGGATAGTTATTATTTTTGTACACCTTGTCGGGCTTGATGAGAGCTAACACACAACGCACAGCAAGGGGGCAGGAGACAAGAGGGGCGGGAGAGGGAGGACAAAACAGTGAGGAGCAGAGACATTAGGAGATCTGTGGAACGGAGAGGATGGGGTTGGGAACATGGGGAATACAAGATGGACATTACAGGGAGTTCAGGAAAGAAAGCAGGGAATTTGATGGAGGTGGGCTTGGGGTGGATTAACGGGGGTAGAAAAGATCGAGGATTGGATGGACGATAAGAGGTGGAGGTGAACAGCTGTTTTAAAGGCCTGGAGGGAAGAATGGGATTGAACAGAGTGTGGGAGTTTATTCCAAAGGTGGGAATATCAAAGTATAGATCGATAGATATCGCTAATAACTCGTGTTCTACTATATTCGGCACAAACATGTGGAATCCACTGATGCATATGACTTTGGTGCAGCCCTCGTGTACACACACAAACACGAACACACACACACACACACGGAATTGCCTTATTCAATATAGGATCCGCTCGAGGGTGTTTAGGGCAGCAATTATTTTCCTAGTTAGCATTTTAATGCCCATTAACCTTCTTCTTCACCACATTCCCGGTATGTTTTCCATTCCTCTCCCCACTCCCAACTTCTGTTCCTTGACCCTGGTTTAGCTATAACGGGTTCAGAGTTCAGATGTGACCCGAAAGAGTACAAGCGATGATCAGGAACGAGTCAGTCTTGGATCGAATGATCATCACCAAGATCTCCATTAAATGAACCTTAAATCTCGTGCAGATCGGATCACTAAATTTAACCTTTGGTGAATCATTTTACCAAAAATGAATTTCATGAATGAACAATTCATCTGCTTAAATAAATAAACCTGTTCTTAGCCTCACAACGCGTCCCGAAACTCACACGCGGGACGTCGGACCGTGAGCTGCTCGAAGGTTCCACTGAAGGATTCGAACCATCCGTCCAACCCTGGGGAGATTGGGTGCCAAGTTCGAGTGTGTGACGTCATAAAGCCATGACGGTCTCACGTCACAAATGCAGACACTGAAAATTTTGCAGAGACGTGCAACAACCAAAGCGCAAAGTGGCCATTGGTGGTGCAACAAGAAGGGACGGATCCCTCCGTGTTCTCTACGCTGGAGAGCGTGGAAAGAGTTTGGTTCTTGTAGAAAAGCGAAACGAACGACCGCACCCTCTCGGTACTTGAACACGTGAACGACACACGAGGAACTGAGATGCAGGAGGAGGCAATATGTCCCATCAATCCAACATTACATCAACACCACATTAATTAATCTACAACATTGGACGGAGAATTGAATCCACAATGGTCGCGGGAATGACATAAACAAAGTGGCCGTTTAAAACTCACCCCTTTGAAGATCGGCTCATGTGGGGTAATGGGGTTAAAGATGGTACTCACGGAGAGTACCAGCAAACAGAGCACCGGAAGAGATGACACACACTTCATGGTTCCCGCGAGCTAAAGAAGGACCAGCGTTTGTGGGTTCAGAGTATATAACACTGAGAACAATGGGGACAATGGAAACCATGGAGACAATGGGGACAATGTAGAACGAAATCAGAATGGTTTAATGATAAAAAGCTAAGTATTAAAATAAGAGAATTCACAATTAAAAATAATTAACATTTACGAGATGAACAATTTTAATTGCAAACGGTTATTTAAATATTTAATTTCCATTCAATATCCTTCATTTCAATGAATGAAGCTTGTTTCCATTCCCATTACAATGGGGGGGTTCGTTCATTCCCTCATTCAATTCCCTGGCAACTAGGAAGAGGAAAAGATAAATGAATGGGGAATCACAAGAGGGAGCCTTTCGCTCCCCCCCACCCCATCTCAACCCCGCCAAGCTTATCTATGGACCTTCTAATGTGATTTTTGTGTGTGGGGGGGGGGGGGGGGGGGAGGGGGTTTACATATTTGTACATTTTAAAGAATTCAGATGAAAAGTACAAGTAAACCAAAAAAATATGAACTGCACGTTTAAGTATTGTCATCTGTGCAAGTCCGCTGCAACCCTTAATGGCAGACAATGGGGCCACTTGCGCACAAAATTTGGGGGTGGCAAAAATGAATGAAAGAAAGAACGATTCATGAGATTTCACAAGTAAACGAGCACACTGTCTGTGTGTTTTTACTGTATATGAACTGTTATGTTAATGGCCAGCTCTGCATATTCGAGGCTCGTTGAAGAGCTAGTACACTGAATGGATCAGGGCGTAACAGGACAAATGGAACAGGAGAGAGAGAGGGTGATAGGGAAACACCAACAACAGAGTTGTAGGCCAAGATAGAGGGAGAACTGGACAAACGATGGGTGTGGGGAGCAATGAGGGGGCAGTAGGGGACGCATGGGGTCGAAACGATGGATACAGAAGGAAACTCTCAGGAGGGAAAACTGGAAGTTTGGAGAGAGAGGAGGGTTCGGGTTTGGTTGGTTGATAAGGGTTGAAAAGATCATGGTTTTGGATTGGGGATGATCTGCGATGGTGGTGAACACCTCAAGAGGATTGTTGACAGCTTAGATGGGGAAGGGGTGGGTGTTGCCAGACAGTGGTTTCGGAGAGTCATTGTGAGAGTGTGAGATTTGTCAGGATTGAAAGACATATTCTTCCTGGAATCCTGAAGCAGCTCGATTAACTCCGCAGATATGTCCATTGTGTCCAATGCAGAAAAAATTGCTTCACGCGGAACACTCCCGAATGCGTTCCGAAGATCAAACCAGGCAACAAAAATATTTTTCTGGTTGCGCCTGGCATCCTTCATAACAGCAATCAACAGAAAGGAGTGTTCAAAGCAGCTTCTGCAGGCGGCTGGCCTCCTGAGCATCGTACCCCGGCCTACGAGTACCGGCCGTATTTGGCCGGTCAGGCCGAGGCCAAACTGGGTGCGTGGGGGCGCCCGCGTTATGTCCACCTTGCCATGGTCGACAACGGTCGACCAGGGCATTGGTGAACGCATCGCAGGTTTTTTTCAAAATCTTCCCACACCACCGCATCATGAATCCGCTCAGCCCAACGTTCAGGGAAAGTGAGGCCTGTCTTGACATCCGGGGGGAGAACAGGTTGTGGAGTCAGAGCCATGCCTCGGCGAGACGACAGGGCATAGGGCCTTTTGTCAATAAAGGCGGGCGGGGCCGTATCAACAGCCTCACCAGCGACTTTGGGCTCTGACGTGACGCCCTCCCCCCTTCCCCACCACGAATTGACCCCCTGGTAGCCTCGACACCTGCCTCCTGCAAAAAGCTGTCACAGGCTTTTTCGAAATCAGGACCCTCGGGGGCCTCGAGAATTGTAGAAACACAGTGATCTCACGCCTGGGATGTCTCTTCATCGTAATTACAGTGAGGGACACCCTCTACTGGGGGGGCCCTCAACGACCGGCAATACCGGGGACTCGTTGCAGTCAGCTCGATGCCGAGCTGAGAAGGGGGCACCCACTGGAGACTCCGAGACCCGGCTGCACTCAAAAATGGGTCTAGCCTGTGCCCTCTGGAGGTGCGACCAACACATGATGACTACGACCTTCGGACCGACCGCTGCCTACCTTCACCGGCTCCTCGATTATTCGGGACCCTCTGGCTGGCTGCGCCATCCAACCAGCGGAAGCTCTCGGGTGACGCGGCTGAACCTGGGGTGGAGACATTTACTGTGCTGACTCGAGCACCACGCACCGAGTCGGCAAGAGTCTCCACTGGTGTTATCGTGGCAAACAGTCGACCGAAGGGCCAGTGATAATAGCAGTGGAGGAGTGAACCCTGTTATCCTCTTTCTGATGGATTTGGAAATGGTTCGCAGCCTTCCACGCCGTATCGTACTCGAAGTCACACCTTGAGCACTTAAAAACTGAGATAAAAGCGGTCCCAGTGTGAAACCGCTTCAGGTGTCGCTGAAGATTCTTCAGGTGTCACTGAAGAGATTTGTCAGGATTGAAAGACCTGGATAAAATCACAAGCTGATTTGTCAGGATTGCAAGACACAAAGGCCACTCTCTGGACATATCTCAAAAGCATGACATACTGTATGTCCAGAGAGTGGCCCTGATCTCATGTCTCGCATTGAGGACCTCTATCCATTGTTGCTTGAGTAGAATCAGCATGTCCAATGTGGAGTGACCTGGTCTGAAACCAAATTGGTGATCTGAGATGAGGCCATTGGAGGAAAGGAAGGATTTAATATCAACTGCGATGGTGGATTCCGTGGCCTTGCTGATGATTGGAAGTAAGCTGAAGGCTGCAGTTAAGGGATCAGTTTTTGCACCCTGTTGACACGATATTAAAGATGTAATGATCCAATGTACGAATACCCCTTCGGTTTCTGTTGGAAGTTGGGGTTGGAAGGGGGAGAGCAAGTTTGGGACAGAGTTGGGAGCAGGAGGTGAAGACTTTGGAGGAGGGAGAGGTTGAGACTTTTGTGTGTGGGGAGTGGGGCGGGTTGAGAAGTTGTGGTGGATGGGGTTTGAAGTCTTGAAGTGGGACGGGGATTGAAGCTTTGGGGTTGGGAGGGGGGGGTTGATGACAGGGTTTGTGAGGGTGGCATGGTTGAGGACTTGAAGTCACATTGCGCAGATTTCCCGTGGGTACCTGCTGGTCTGCATAGTAATGCGCTTGTCAGTCTGTCCCTCCATCATATATCGTGAGATTCTGTCATCTCACGAGATTGTGAATGAAACGGAGTTTCATCGTCGTTTAATTTTAACTCAGTATGTACACTTTTTAAAGTATAATGAAGAAGATAATTAATTGAGGATCATTTATTCACACAATTAGGCTGCTTACAAACAATAAAGAGTGGCAATTCCAAGGAGTTTGTCTCGGGACATTCTGTATCTCATGGGAGGAATTGGGAAGATGGGAAAGCAGGTTTATGAGGAGGTATGAGTAGGTGAACTTGGTAATGGCATAATGTTAAGGTAGATCGGGAAGGAGAGAGTTAAATATTCCAGCGTTTTCATGAGGTGACAAAGAAATAAAATTAAATGATGTTAGGATACCCTCTTGCTTTGAAGAAAAGCTAATCCTTCATCCTTCATCCTTCAGAGAGGTCTGCAGCAATCTCTTCCCTCTCTTCAGAACTTTAAAAAAAAGTAGGACTGCACGTCCTGAAGCTCACCTGCATCAGGATCAACAGTCACTCAAACCGCCCACAGACCCCCTCCGACCCTCATTTTAATCCTCTCCCTAAGGAGAGGGTATTGCATTTGGGTCTGCGGGTTGTCGTTCGTCTGTCTGTCTGTCTGTCTGTCTGTCTGTTTGTTACTTGGCGAAATCTTCGATTTTGTCAAGTATGTTGGTCTGTTCCGTTTGTTTGTTTGTTTGTCCGGTCGTCTACAGCCCAAACGGCTGGACCGGCGTTCTTAAATTTTACACCTGATAGGCAATCCACCTGAGATGGTCCGCGTCCAAACCCCGTCTTAATCGGACTAAACGTCACGACGTGACGTCACACAACGTGAAAACACATTTTTGGACATAACTCAGTGACCGGAAGTCTAGCGACTTCTGTTGACGCCAAAACAAACCTCAATGGAATATCTAAATGTTTTAAAATGCATGTTAGTACAAATTATGCACAGTTTTCGCAAGCGTATGACGTCAAAGTTTTAGCTATTGGCGTGATTTAAAAAAAATTTATTCGTTCTACAGGTCACAATTCTTAACCGATTTGGATGAAATTTTAACAGCTGATAGAAATCCACAGTGCCAAAAGATATGGACTTTTGGTGATGTTCAAGATCAGGATCTGGATTCTGCATCACTTTATATATCGCCATTATAAACCAATGGGTAATTTTGTGAATTACACATGGCTATTTCTCAAACAGTTTTGCACTTATTATATTAAACTTATACTGCTATTTATGCATGTAATATTAACATGTGTACAAAGTTTGATCGAAATTGACCAAGGTCAAGGTCAGGGTCACCCAAAACATGAAAAACACACATAAAATACATATTTTTGTTTTACAACATATTTCAAACCTGATAACGGGATCGTAAAGCTGGTTGAAAAGCAATGTTCCTAGGTATTTTCAAATATTTTCTACGATCAGAATGAAGGCAACAAGCACCGATGATAAGTTGTTGAATGTCACATGGTGGCTTTAAATGAGTTGTGAAAATTTTAATCTGCTGCCGTTACCATGACAACGCGCGCCTGATAATTGTTATTTGTGACGTCGCGTCATTTTATTAATGTACAAACAAATAAACACCACACATTCCATGACATTACAGCTTGGACCACCACACGGAAAGGTCAACTAATTCGCCAAGGTCGTGTAAGCACGATTTTTCATTTATTTTGTCTGTCTGTTGTTTGTTTGTTTGTCTGTTTGTTTGTTTGTTTGTCCGTTTGTTTGTTGTTTGTCTGCACAAAACTTTTGTGTTTGTCTCTGCAACCGCTTGTCAGATTGAGGCAAATTTTCACCATCGGAGCGACTACTCGTGTGTAATTGTTCATTTAATATTTATGACGTCATAGGTCACGTGGTGTGGCGACAATGTTGGAAAAACGGAAAAACTTTGGATCTCTGTATCTCTGTAACGGCGCCAAGGAAAAAATTTAATCTTGGCACATAGCAAGTACTCCTCATGCGGAATAGGTGTCATTTTCTTATGACGTCGTAGGTGCCTTCGTTTTGACGTCATAATTACATATGTGGAATGCTGCATCTCATCAGGATGAAAATTTTTGAGGGTCATTTCGGGATAAAATGGTCCACAGAAATATTTGATTTTGTCATCGGTCACGTGATTCGGCAGCCATATTGGGGTTTTGTTTTTTAACCTTCAAAAATCTTCTTCTCTGAAGTGGCTGAACAGATCGAGGCGAAACTTTACATGTATGACCACCTATCCATGAGGAACAAAACGTTCACACATATGACATCGTAGGTCACATGGTTTGGCAGCCATTTTGGATTTACCCAAAAACCAATAAAAAATCTTCTCCAGATCAGCTGGACATATCAAGGGGAAACTTCAAACAAATGCTCCCCAAGCCTTGGGGATACCAGGGTATTCATGACTAATTGATATGCCACATGGTCTGACAGCCATGTTGGATTGAGCGAAAATCTTTTTAAATTTTTTAAATCTGAACCGCTTAATCAAATGTGTAACTTCACAATTATGATACAGTCATGATGGGGAATATATGTTTTACATTTCAACCTGATTGGACATGTGGTCTTGCAGCCAGAATTATTTAATTTTTTTGATCTTGGTTCTTTTTGATTTTTTTAATTATTATTATTTTTTTGAATAAGGCTCACTTGGCTGTGCCTGGATGGGGGTTTTTTGTATACATCGTCGAGGCTCATATGAGAGCTAACACACAACGCACAGCAAGCGGGGCATGAGACAAGAAGGGTGGGAGAGGGAAGGACAAAACAGTGGGGAACAGAGACATTAGGAGTCTGTGGAAGGCGAGATGGATGGGGTGGGGAACATGAGGGAATAGAAGTGATGGACATTACAGGGACTTCAGGAAGGAAAGCAGGAAATTTGAAGGAAGTAGGTTTGGGGTGGATTACGGGGTAGAAAGATCGAGGTTTTTGATGTGGGAATAAAAGGTGGTGGTGAACAGCTGTTTTTGAAGGCTGGAGGGAGATGGATTGAACAGAGTGAAGGAATTTATTCAAAAGGTGGGAAAAAGAGGAATGAAAGAGTGAAGTGTGAGCAGTGATTCGTGATTTGGTAGTTTACCAGACCAATGTTGCCCAATGCAAAAGCCTTATTCAGCAACATTGGCAAGAAGACTCCCTTTTGCTTGAGAGGGCACTGATGATACCACTGCTATTTTTCTGGGTGCTGATAGGCCTTGTGGTCACCAAGAACACTTGTAGTGCCGGGACACAGGACCCCAACAGACAGCATTGGGTAGGGAAGCCCTATCAGGTAGGGGAACCAAAAACAATGGACTTAGTCAATTCTTTCGGAGAAATAAGAAGAAGCCCCTCCTGGTACATTCACCTCCTTCCCAACCACATGTTTGAATCCAAATATAGTTGTAAATTACATGCCTTAGTGAGAGAATGCATAGAATTATTGGAACAATGCATTTGACAAGCGATGAACTTTTTTTGTTGAATTATTGCATGTGGGATTGCATGAATTAGCCTATGATGGGAAGTTGTGCCGTATGGTAAATGGAGACAGACCTCATGCTGCTCTAACTTCTGGATGCAGACTCAGGAGAGTCTGAAGAATGAAGGTGGGGGTAGTGTTGTAGGAATGTCATGTGTCTAAACTTGATGAGGGTTGAACCTCTCCTCACCCCCCTTCTCCCCCACCCCCCGTGTGCATGAAACTCATTTACACCTAATCATTACTCAACATAACACACATTCCTCCATTCATCCCTCAAGCCTCAGGACCGAGAAGGAAAGAAAGAGAGGAAGGCTCCAAACCTATCATCATCCAATTCACAAAAATAATTAAAACCCACAAATCGTCAATTTTGATCTTCTCCATAAAATCCTTCCAACTCCAATACGTCACAGTTCCCATCAACCTGTGTGCTCATAGTCCTATTTCTCTAATTTATCATTTCCTCAAGGCCACATGGTTTCCCCACTGACCCAGGCTTCAGCCTCCATGCCGGCGCATGCATCATTAACTCGCCACTCATGCCACGATTTGTGTGCTGCGAAATGCTGGTGTGCTGTGATCCCCTATGGTGTTCACATGGGAGCTCGTGCCAAGCACACACGAAACCTCTAGCACAGCTTCTGTCGCACTCCCACGGGCTCTCCAAAATCACCGGCGCAACGCCCACTTTGGCCGTGCCTGCAGCACACGCTGGCTGGCTTCCCGCATGGCACCACTTGCTCTCGACATGGATCTCTTTGCACACCTGGTGGTCCGGAACCATTGGCGGGTCCCAACGTGACCCCTTCCTGCAGTCTTGGTGTTCCCGCTAAATTCACCAATTAGCGCAGGACCGTTCAAGGCTC
Source organism: Eptatretus atami (assembly GCA_035128595.1). Classification (NCBI taxonomy): domain Eukaryota; kingdom Metazoa; phylum Chordata; class Myxini; order Myxiniformes; family Myxinidae; genus Eptatretus; species Eptatretus atami. The sequence goes on from CM068963.1 coordinate 59,744,685, forward strand.
CTTTTCTCCAAGGCTCGCGTGGGATACCCCTCATTCCACATTTTGCATTACTCCCCTTTCCTTCTCGGCAAGGCCTTCCGAGACTAAGAAAGTTGCTCAATCAGCCACGCTTCTGGTTTAACTGACGGGTTCTGTATAAAACCTGGCAGGAGTATTTCAAAACCAAACTATCAATCCGACAAAGGCTTGCACACATGCATGCTCTCACATGCGGCACCCTTTACTCACCCTCGGTTGGATCACCCCAAACCAGAGTCATAGTAATGTGTGACTTAAGTCCTCAACCCCCAAACCCAACCCCAAGTCCTCAACCTCTTCTCCACCCACCCCCAAGTCCCTAACCCCCTCATAAGCTTAATTCCTCAAGCCACCTTCCAATTCCAAGTCTTCAAACCCCTCCCAACCTTATCTTCAAATGCCCTCCCCACTACAAGCCTTTAATCCCCCACCCCCAAAGCTTCAACCCCCCGTCTCCCAACTCTGTTCCCTCTCTGCCCCCCGCCTCATCCCAACTCTCTGCCTCCTCTCTTCCTCACCTCTTTCTTTTCAAGTCCTCAAAACCCCTCCCCACCCTTCTTCAAATGCCCTCCTGACTGCAACTCTTCAACACTCTTCAACTCCAAGTCCTCAACCCCTCCCACCCCAAGTCCTCAAGCCTTCCCCACCCCAGGTCTTCAACCCCTCCCCACCCAAACCTTAAACCCCCCATGCCAAGTCATCAAACCCCCTCTCCCTACTTCTATCTGCTCTCTGCCTCCCACCCCCAATTTTGTCCTCCCCTAACCACTTTCTTCTTGAAGTCTTCAACTAACCCCTCCCAAACCCCATGTCCTCAAACCCCAAGTTCAAACACCTCTCCTAACTCTGCTCCCCCCCCACAACCCAACTCTTTGTCCTCGCCTCTCCTTTCAAGTCCTCAACTCCGCCCCCCCCCCCACATACAAGTCTTCAAAACCTCTGCCACTTCAAGTCCTCAATGACCCCCCCCCCCACAAGCCTCAAACCTCTCTCCAACTCTCTGCCCCTCTCTACCCACCCCACCCCAAACTTATCCTACCCTCCCCTTATTCTTCTCAAGTCCTCAACCACCCCCCTCTCCAACACCTCAAACTCACTCTCCCAATATCTGCAACTCCCCAACTGTCTGTCCTTCACTCCCCCTTTCTTTCCATTCTTAACATTACAGAAGGATACACAGAGAACTTTGGCACAGGAGGAGGCCATTCAGCCCATCATGCCTGCATTGTTCCCATTCATTAAGAAAAATGTTAAAAGTAAATAATGACTGACAACATTAAATTCACAAACTCTTCCCCCTTTGTCTCTTCTCTATCCAAGTCTTGAAATCCCTTCCACACAACAAGTTTTCAAACTCTTCCCACCCAACACCACCCCGACAGCCGTCA
>CM068963.1:59777624-59805531 GCA_035128595.1 Eptatretus atami
TTAAAATTATTTTTGGAGGGGGAGGGCAGTTGGGTGAGGATACAATGAACACAGGTGACGTGTTAACACTGAACAAGACCCTCACATAGAAACAGAACATCTTGATATCTCATCGGCGCAGCACATGTACACGAAACACCAACTGATCATACCCATTCAGCCATAGTCTACCTACCATTGCTGCCCACATCCCTGCATTCCTCTCCCTCCATACCCATTGCTTCTAGATACCAATCCAATTCCATGTTAAATCGATCTTCCCTGCCATGACCACCCTTATAGGAAAGACTGTGATATACCCTCACCTTGCTGATATAGCATGAATTTCCCCCCTTTTTGTCTTTATTTATTTATTTCTCCCCCACTCCACTCCATTTATCTACTCTCCTCTGCAGATTTTGCTCTCCTCACCCCCTTCCAATGCCCTCTTCAATGCTCATCACCCATCCCTCTCCTCCCATTTCCTTTTTCTCCGCCCCTTTTCCTCTCTTCCCTCCTTTTTTCCCCCTTTGCCCTCCCAGTCTCGTTGCTTTTTCCGTCGCCATGATAGCACGAGTTCGCTTCAGACCGCCCGTACGAGTGATGTGCTCAGCATGGCTTTGCGTGGCATGCTGTACTCTTTCAAGCTGTTTCTCCCACCCAAGAAGCCATGTAACAATTAGTGGCAGCGCCTTGGGTACTTGAAGCGCATTCAACGTTATCTCTGAGTGGGACGATCATTTTTAAACTTTTCATTTATACTTGCTGAGCGTCGAGTATGGTGAATGGTGGAAGAGCATGCTTTTTAACCCACCTTGGGTTTATCGTGCTGGCACAGTTGGTTCGAACATCTCAAAGTAACTCCAACAGCGCCTAGTAATGGTGAGTGATTACAATGAGCCAGGGCGGGTGGGTGGCAAAGGATGACGAGTGGTGCCGAATAACGAATATATATATATATATATTCATGAGGAAGATCCCAGGTGGACCCCAACTTGTGCTCTTCAACATTCTGGATAGACCCCACCCAACATGTACTCCCAGGATCTCGCACTGACCCCAACATGTGCTTCCCAGGATTCCATATGGACCGCAACATGTGCTTCCCAGGATTCCGCATGGACCGCAACATGTGCTTCCCAGAATCCCACATGGAACCCAACAGACTTCCCAGCTGGACCCTTCACGGACCCCAAAACAATTTGCGGCTGGATCCCACATGGACTCTAACAAGCACTTCCCAGGATCTCACACAGACCCCAACACACCCTACCTAGGGAACCTGAACGGACCCAAGTACTCCTTTCTCAGGATCCTCCATGGACTCCAAAACTTCCTTGCCAGGATCTTGCTTGGAGCCCAGCATGCTCTTCCCAGGATCAGACATTGAAAACAACACACACTTCCCAGGATCCCGCACAGACCCACCGAGGATCTCCAAACACGTTTTTCCTTGGACTCTGGCTGGTAACAGAACAGTTCGCCAATATCGCAATAGTGATGAGTGAAAAAGAATTGTTGGTCTCTGGCTCAACGTCAAAGCTTTAGTTATTGACAGTGCGTTACTTAGGCTTCAGGAAATGTAGGTTTTGCACTAATTTCCTCAGACAATGAAGAAAGAAGTGCTGGTTTGCAGGACATTTTATCTATAGTCTTACAAGCTACTGGCAAACTTAATCACATGGGCAAAGCACCAGCATTACAAAGCTTTTGGTTATTTTTTTTAACAGTTGCACGGACCGGCTATATCTGCGTATTACAGAGCGAGACATCTTCGGGCTTTCGCGCTCCGCGGACAGGTCGCGGCCTGTGCAGTGTTGTTGACAAGCAATCCCATATTGCACGAGTCCCGGCCTGTCTGCGCCGCCGCCAACACTCCTGCAGTCGCCCACCCCACTCTCTGTCCTCCCCTCACCCACCTCGACCATGCTCCCCAGTACATACACGCGACATATGCGTTTGCTCGACACAGCTAAGGCTTTGCCATTTTGTTTACCTGTGTCACACGTGGCCTAATGTTGTTTGGACTATTCTGAAGGTAATCTTGGAGCTGTGGGTAAAGATCAGAAGGTGGTGCTTGGAGCCACCGGGCTCGCAACGTACCCTTCTTAAGCCTTTCCTGCCACCACAAAACAAAGGCTGTGAATTGTACTTTGTAAATTTAAGTTTTGGGTTCGTTTTTATCAGTCAGCAGAGTACAAAGAAACTGAAACATAGTAACAAAAAGCATTACACTGTAATTCAATAGGATTTTTGACATTAGTATGACAAAACATCTCATTCGCATTAAAAGATGCAGAGTAAAAAGTTTTATATTTATGTCATACATTATGAAGAACTGGTCATTCATTTGGATACAAAAGGCAATATTTTCACCAAACTATATTAGACATCTTCGGGCTTTGTATCGTATTGAAAAAGAAAATAAAAATGTATCGTATTCAATCAATCACCGTGTATTATGTTACACAACACCCTGATATTGTAAAATGGCACCAAACAAGGCACAGCACACAGCTTTAATCCAATGATCACATTCACCGGTAGAATAATTTGACAGCTGCATGACATTAATGTTGTTGAACATAAAAACAAAAGTATTTTTGCTTGCTTTGGGAGATGGCTGTGTGAGATGCAGATTCTCTCGGCACCGCTACCGCAGTTCAACTTGAATGCTTAAAATATATATTTCTTCATCCAAGCATTATGTACATAGTTCATTACAACTACAGTGTGTGACAGCATGTCCTATAAAATTTGGTGCTTTCATTGTATAGTCAAAGTTGCTTTGGGGTTCATGTATATTTTACGTCTGGTGAAGACAATTAAATGAAGGAGAATGAGATGAAGGGTATAAAGGAGGCGAGTTGGTGTTCAAGAGTTGCAAAATAGGAAAAGAAATAAAGGTAGGGGCTGGGGGTTGTCAGGAGTGAGGATCAAAGTGGTCCATTTTATATACCGATATGTAAACGGCCTTTGCCATCATTTTCCATTGTGACTTAATTGAGCATGTAGTTACCAGCATCATTTGAGGGTAAGTGTTGACAACATCTCCCAGCCGTAAGTTCACCAAACTATTGAGCACTGCTCATCCATTGGGGTTTGTATCGAAATTTGGAGTGGGAAAGCTTTCAGTTTCAATAAATGAGTCAAACCAATTAAAAGATCTTCCAGCATTCGTGTGTGCGATGCTGTTTGTGTGCGTTTTGGAAGACGACGCATCGACGCATGCTTAAGTGGTGTCTTAGCACATCTTGTGAGCAAAAACTGCGAAATGCTCCAAAAAGAAACGGCCCTCATCCGAGAGGAATCTAATGTCGGTGGGCTCAGTGGCAGTGTAAAAGAACAACCAAGTGAAATCGCAAGTAAAAAGGCCTTCTGGTCAGTGATGCTGCCCCTGGATATGTATTGTACTGTTGTACGCTACTCGTATAGTGCCCCGAAGAAGGCAACTCTGTTTGACCGAAACATCAATCCTGAGCCTTTGTCTTCTTGGGAAATTTAAGTCTGCTGGTGGGTCTCGACACTTCGATCAGCCTGGTTATTATCCATTTATTCTGCTACTGCAATTAATTGTTACATCAAGCCTTTTGCTGTAACAGAGGGGTTAAAAAAAAAACAGGGAAAGAAAGAAAATGCTTCGAATATTTATCAGATAAATGTAACATAGAAAAATAATGGACAGTTTTTCTGGCACAATAAGATATACAAAAAATTATCATTATCCCCCGCCGCGTGGCGGAAGGGGGATATTGTTTTTAGAATGCAATGGCCTGGTGAGAAACCTGTAATGTGGATGGGCTTAACTCTCATTCGCTCCAAACCAAACATTCCTTTGGAGGAGGAGAGACATCAGAGTGCGCAGTGGCCATTTACAACCTGATCAATGTACCTTTAAGTGATATAATTGTGCGCAATAACCAAAATCATTATCAATAGGACTTGGGAATTTTTTTTTTTTGTAACTGAGAAGTAATAACCTGCCGTGAAAATGGTCATTCGTAAGAGCATCAAGTAGAACTGTGTAAAATCATCAACTGTTTGTAAAACGAGATAACAAACCTGCTATTCTACAAAATATACCAACCGTACAATGCTAGATTTATAATAATAATAATAATAATAATAATAATAATAACTAGACGCACGCTTTATAACTGCGAGCAGTTAGCCGGGGTCCAGGCTGCTCCCTTTGATCAGACACGTGATCCATAACGTCATTGATATCAAACTTGTTTTCTCCATGCGTAGTCGATCACATTTTTTATATTTCGCATTGATCGGATAAGGTTTATTTCTCGATCTAATGTGGCTGCTAGACCATGTGACCGATGACATCTGAATTTTCAACCTGTATTCCCCATGGCTAGGTGATCATACACTGTATATGAAGTTTCGCACCAATCGATTCAACTGTTCAAGAGAAGGAATTGTTTTAAGGTTTTTGGTCAATCCAATATGGCTGCCAGACCACTTGACCGATGACATTTTCGTCACCAAACTTTTATCCCCGTGGGTATTGCATGACATACTTAAAGTTTTGCATCCATTTGTTTAGCAGTTTGAGAGAAAGTTTTTTTTTAAGTTTTAGGTTAATCCAACATGGCTGCCAGACCATGTGGCCGATGATGTTTAAATTTCCCTATGACTAGTCGATAATATGTATGTAGTTTCGCATTGACCTGGTAAGCTGTTCTGGAGAAGAATATTTTAAAAGGTTTCTTTTCAATAAAATATGGCTGCCAGACCATGTGATCAATGACGTCATCGATTCAATTCTCACGACAAATTTTTAGATCACACACAAAATTTTTGGATGGATCTGATAAGGATTTCGATTCAACCAATTATGGCTGGCATACTACTTCGCCGATGACATGATCATTATTAAGCTTTATCCCCCATGGTGTACACCTGACATGTGCCAAGTTTCAAGTTTTTTTTTGTTGAGCGGTTTCGGAGATGTCCAAGTAGTTGCTCCGATGTTGAAAGTTTCGCATCGATCGGACGAGTGGTTTCAGAGAAAACGATTTTAAAAGCGAATAAAAGTGCAAAACACTGACGGAAATATAATAATAACAATAATAGTAATAATAATAATAATCTGTACGAAATCAATAGGATACCAGCCAGAATGACTTGATCCCCTAATAATAATACGAGTTCCCTGACAAGGAAGGAACTTCAACGCAGGAAGAAGCCATTAGGCCTATCAAAGCATAACTATTGATGGGTTGTTTGTTCATGCTCTATCTCTTTTGAAATGCTGATCGTCAATCAAAGCAGCAGCACATAGCACATACCATTTTTGAAGTCTTCCGTATGACTCGGCCAGGGTTTGAACCACAAACCTCCCAGACTCAGATCAGACGCTCTATAACCATTACACCACAGTCTGGTAAATTTAAATCTCTGGTTCGCATTTTTGATTGTCAGCTGCTAAAGGAGCAAATTCCTTGGTAGACTGATTTATATACAGCTGGTGAGCTAAGCATTTAAGAACTAAGCGACACAGGAAAGCAGGGTGACTTTTTAAAAAAAAGTGGTTGCAGGCCATTCCATTCAATCTCCTGCTCGTTGTTGCACAAGTTACAAGAAGTGTTACACTTTTTAATTTAAAGTGGGTACTGCAGTTGAAACGCTCGGAGAGCAGAAAAATCTTCTGGAAGTGTATCTGCAGAAACAAGACAAATCAGTGCAAAAGTTCATCACATTTGCAAGTACCAATGCAGAGAGTGATATCATGATGTTATTAATTAATACTAATATTTTTAATACTGTTAATATTATTAAACAATGTTAGTGAAATATTAATTGTTACGATTCAACCAAAACATGTTCACACAAGCATCTGTAATTTGGATTGGTGGAGTTTGGGGCCCACAAGGTTCAGTCAGCCAAGTTCCATTTACCCAGAATACAACACACACAATGGCCGACAGGTTTGTGAAATATATCACGAGCTCTGAGCAGCATGGCCAAAGTGATTGAGGTTACGAGAGAGAAAATAAAACGTGCAGAAGAATTAGTTTGCACTTTAATGGTGTGTGAACAATGGTCTGGCCTACATTTTAACCTTTCCATTTGATGTGCTTCCAACCACATATTCGTCAGTGGGTCAGTAGGCTAAAACGTGAATGTCAAATGGGTCAACATAAACTTACCGTTGCAACGATAACGCAAGCTGGACCATATGATGTTCTCCTGGGAGAAGCAGAAGACCCCAAGGCGTCCACCTCGCATGGTGGTGTCGATGATCATACCCGAGTCAGCGACTTTAAGTGGCCCTTCAAAGAGCATCACCCTGTACACAGGTGTGCACGCACATCCATTCTGTACTGCGTAGGTCAGCATAACTAAATCACACTTCATGCACATACTACCAAGTTAACCAATCCTGCACATTCTATTTCTGGTTAGACATTGTAATCCATGGCACTAATCATCACCAAAATACTTCAACCTCCACGGAAGAGAATAATGCGAGCTCACTAGTCTGAGTCTTGTGAAAAATATTCCAACACATGAAGAAATATCTTTGCAATTTATAAAAGTATATTTTGGCACATAAAGGTACAGAGAAAACGCTGATAAATCCCACACACTCACTCTGTCTCTCCAAAAGGACCATCTGGCAAACCCTCCCATCTACTTCCTAACCAAACCACTTGAGGTTAGGTTACTCAAACATTTGGGCCTCACCATTAGCCACGATCCTTCTTTGGCAGATGGTATTTCGAAGATGGCATCCGAAGCCAGCCGCCAATTGGGCAAACTCCATTGTGCAATGTCTTTCCTCGGCTAATCTGAACTTTTGACGATCTTGAAGAAGGCCTTCATTCACAGCTTTATGGAGTGCAGCTCTCCCTTTTGGGCTGGCATCCCTGCCTCACACCTTGTCCTTCTTAATGCCATGGAAAGCAAAGCCCTAAAAAAATCATTGGGATCCCCCACGACGAAGGTGAATGTCAAGGCCTGTTACTCTCACACTGCAGACAGGTTGGTGGTCTCTCTGTAATCTACTGCTTTGTTTTTGGTCTTGCACTCTCTGCCCTCTCTTGGTTCTGTTTCTTCCAGGTTTCTTCAGGGCACACAAGGTCTGCCAGTAACCCTCTTCTTGTTAAACTCCCAAAATGCAGGTTCACCGCTGACCTCCACTCATGTGTTCCCATTTTCTCTCGCCTATGGAACCAACTTCCCAAGTCTTCAGTCCCATTCTTCCCTCCAAGGCTTCAAGACAGCTGTTCACTATCTCAGGTCAGACAGGTAGTGGTGAATGGTAAAAGTGAGTGAGGGTGTATGATCTTGCTTCCCCATCCACACTCTAGATCTCTTCTACCCTAAATGACCCGGTTCCCAAGTACTTCCTTTTCCCAGGTTTTCGTGACCCCCCCCCTATCTATTTCACCTCTTTTTGTTTGTTAGTTGTCGGTTGCTTTGTTCCTTTTCTTTTTCATTCCTCTTTCCCCTTACTCTTCCTCTGTGTTTCATTCAGCTTGTGTGCAGCTCGTTCATCCTCATGTGTCCTTCTCCCCCTCCCCTTGATTGCACTTTCACTTATACCCTGCTGTTGATGTTTCCTCCTTTCCATCTTGTTCCATTCCATTCTGCTCTAGCTCTTCAATGAGCCTCAACTATGTATACAAAGAATAAATAAAGGCGTCTATTGATTAAATAGCACCATTCTTGCAAAAAGCGTATTTCTAATTCATTACAAATAGATTAACAAAATACTGTGGAATCAAAGAGCAGAATTGTTTTTTCACAAATAAAATCTTGGTTTCGTAGTAGAATTATGCAACTAATGTATGTGGTTTATAATAAATCATCTATAAACGTTAAATAACTCTACGATACATAATACACACACACACACACACACACAAACACACACACGCAACTTTGTGGCCGCTGGTTGCATTATTGATTCGAGACACTGCTGTGCCGCTGATGCAGTGCCCCTATTACCAGTACACTGGTGCTCATTTCGCCGACCTTGAAATAATGACAGGCTGAGTTAACCTCACCAAGTATTAATTCAGTGGCCAACGGGGATAGAACTCAGGACCCGAGGATCCCAAGCCAGCCACCCTAACCACGAAGCCAACACCAGGCTTATAATACATACATACATACATACAACCACCACTGATGAGCCAAAACATGATGACCACTGACAGGTGAAGTGAATAACATTGATTATCTTGTTACAATGGCACCTGTCAAGGGTGGAATATTAGGCAGCAAGTGAACAGTCAGTTCTTGAAGTTGATGTGTTGGATGCAGGAGAAATGGACAGGAATAAAGACCTGAGTGACTTTGACAAGGGCCAAATTGTTATGGCCAGATGACTGAATCAGAGCATCTCTGAAATGGCAAGGCTTGTGGGGTGCTCCCGGTCAGCAGTGTTGAGTACCTACCAACAGTGGTCCGAGGAGGGACAAACCAGAAACCGGTGAGAGGGAGTTGGGCGCCCAAAACTCATTGATGCGCGAGGGCAACGAAGGCTATCCCATCGGGTCCGAACCGACAGAAGGTCTACTGTGGCACAAGTCACAGAAAATTTTAATGGTGGTCACGGGAGGAATGTGGCACAATCCACAGTGCATCACACCCTACTGCGTATGGGGCTGCGTAGCCGCAGACCAGTCAGAGTGCCAATGATGACCCCTGTCCACTGTCAAAAGTGCCTACAATGGGCACATGAGAGTTGGAACTGGGCCTTGGAGCAGTGGAAGAAGGTCGCCTGGTCTGATGAGTCCCGTTTTCTTTTAGATCACGTGGATGGCCATGTACGTGTGTGCCGTTCACCTGGGGAAGTGATGGCACCAGGATGCACTGTGGGAAGACGACAAGCCGGTGGAGGGAGTGTGGATGCTCTGGGCAATATTCCGCTGGGAAACCCTGGGTCCGGCCATTCATGTGGACATCAATTTGACACGTGTCACCTACCTAAACATCGTTGCAGACCACGTACACCCCTTCATGGCAATGGTATTCCTGATGCAGTGGCCTCTTTCAGCAGGAATATGCGCCCTGCCACACTGCACACATTGTTCGGGATGGTTTGAGGAACATGATGAAGTGTTCACGGTGCTGCCCTGGCCTCCAAATTCTCCAGATCTCAATCCGATTGAGCATCTGTGGGATGTGCTGGACCGACAAGTCCGATCCACGGCGGCTCCACCTCGCAACTTACAGGACTTGAAGGATCTGCTGCTAATGTTTTGATGCCAGATACCACAGGACACCTTCAGGGGTCTTGTAGAGTCCATGCCTCGGCGGGTCGGCGCTTTTTGGTGGCACACGGAGGACCAACAGCATATTCGGCAGGTGGTCATAATGTTTTGGCTCATCAGTGTTTATTACAATATATATATATATATATATATATATATATATATATATATATATATATCAAGCAAAAGTACCCATCCCAAGTGACAGAAAAGTTTAAGTTAATCTATCAATTTAAATTATTTCATGGACTTAAAAAGGTAAATTGTGTCGTACTCTGTTTCACTCAGAGCCAAAGCTCTGAGTTACTTATACCACCCACCGTGAAATGGTGGTGCCACATCGGGTGGTGGAGGTTGGATTTGTCTAAATATCTGCTTGTGCAAATAAAATTGGCATCCACATTATTCATGCCTGATCTCCAATCATTTCAAAAGTGAATGTTGGGCTTTGTCTGCATGCACAATTTTTCAAATGCTGCGCGGGAAGCAACCGCCGTAAACGGGAGACAGACGGACGCACGGAGATACCACGGTTCGCAATACATATATATATATACACACAAGATACCATATTTTAGGGTGGTGGTCTTGGGATCCTAGGATCCTGAGTTCAAAACCCCCTCGGCTGTTGAATTAATACCAGGTGGGGTTGACTCTGCCTGTCATCCTTCCGAGGTCGGCAAAATGAGTGCCAGCTTGCTGGTATCTTGTGTTGGAGTGGCGACCCATCCAGGATTGTGCCCAATTAGCCAAGGAGACTGCTTAGGCATCACCAACGCTCTGCACAGAGTATGGTCCCGATGGATGGATGGATACCATATTGGAAACTATCATCATTAAATTAAGTTACAGATTAACTCATCTTCACCCTTTGCAAATGAAGAATAAAATATTTGCAAACAACATATTTTGAAACATCCTGAAAAAAACGAAAAACCACAAATCCTATAACATGTTAACGCTGACACGACTTGTCGACTGCCTTCCCTTTCCGAAGAGGGGACGCATTTTTGCACACCAGGTATTGTTTCCATGACATCGAAATGTACACGTGCCGTACAAATGCCAAAATAAAATTATTACAAGAAGTTCATTCAAAGATAACAAAAGTTTTTGCTGCTGACATTTTCTGCTCAAGGAAAAACTCCCTTTGGTCATATCAACTGTGAAACAGTGTTAACTCCAGAATCATTCCAATAAGTAATCCAAATACTTATTTTACTCCTGCTAAAACTGATTCTCAAACTTCTGTGATTAGGAAAAGGTTTTTTTTTTTTTTTACCCAAGGTGGACGGAGGTTATATTTTCACCTGTCTGTCCGTCTGTGAGTAAGACCGCAAAAATTTATGTACGGATTCGGACGAAATTTGCTGGACAGGTTGGGTGTGTGCCAAAGACGAATTGATTCGATTTTGGTGAAGATCCGGATCTGAGAATTGTTAAAGTGATTCTTCACCATTGAGAGATTGGGCCAAAAACGATACAAAGCATGATATCTCAAAAAGTTGTGTTTGGATTATAACAAAACTTGGTGGATGAGTTGGGTGGGTGACAGGAACAAGCTGATTAGCTTTTTAGTTCAGGTCCGGAATCAGATCCGGCTTATCAGTGGGATACCAAACGTAAACTATTCAGCCTGGCGGAGGTACGTGCTCGACCGAGTGCCGTTCTAGTTTTTGTCTGTTTCTTATAGGAATGCGTTAAACACAGCTTCCAGTAATGTGCAAGCCCTGTAACCCTTTAAAATATTTTTGTCAACTTCTCGCAGACAGTGCATTACATGTAGTAAAGCCAATTTTTTTTAATTCAATTCAATTTCATCCTTAAATGCACACCCCTGAAATCCAAGCAATCGCAACCAAAGCAAGAACAAGGAGCAGTCAGACATGCCCAGTTTTATGTTTACATGGACCCAGTTTTTCACCTCCACACAACTGGCAGTCTACGTGAGGGCTCGTTCCCTTTGGAACCCCACATACTGCGTTCAAACAATTTGCTGCGAAAAGAAATTGAGCCAATGCTATTTACACACACAGGCCACAGTGTCTCAGCTTGTTTATCTGGCATGTTATTTAAAAGGAATGAACAAAACCTTCTTTCAAAGCTTGGGAATGAACCTGGCAAGTAAAGAGAGGCAGTTAGCCTTGGGGCCTTGGCCAGGTTGCCTTGTCCTTGGCTATGCTCGAATCTATAGCATTCCTGCTGCTATGCACGACCGAAACACTGCTCAGCAGAAACTAATGCTGACACAACAGACTGATGGGTCGTGGATCTGAAATTCTGGCACAACTACACCTGGCTTACTACATTAGAGAAGTAGAACAGCACTTGGTAGAGCGCATTCCTCTGCCAGGCTAAACAGTTTACGTTTTGTATCCCATTGATCGGTCGGATCTGGATCTGGACCTGGACCTGAACCAAAAATCTAATCGGCTTGTTCTTGTCACTAAACCACCAAGTTTTGTCATAACTCGTCCACAACTTTTTGAAATATAATGCTATACATCGTTTTTGGCCCTATCTGTCAATGGTGATGAATCACTAAAAAACATTTAAAATAATTCTCGTATCCAGACCCGGATTCGGATCTTCATCAAAATTGAATCAATTAGTCCTTGTCAGAGCACCCAACACGTCCACCAAGTTTCGTCCAAATCCATCCACAACCTTTTGAGATATTCTGCTCACAGACAGACAGGGGTGAAAACATAACCTCCGTCCACCTTCGGCGGTGGAGATAATAAATACATTACAAACCACGAGCATCTACTCAGCCACTTACATGTTATTTGCGATTTGTCAAACTGTTTGTGCAAAACTGGTGTCATATAGAGACAAGGTTAAATGGAATTACCCATTTAAGATTGACCTGAAATTATAAAGTCAAGGCAGGCAGTTTTTAAATTTTACACCACATTAAAATGGGTACATTTAAAGGCCCAATAAAAGGCTCAATTCTGGAAGGTTGCGGCAACATCTCAGGCTCAAGTAACTCTTGGTGCATCCGATTCCTCCCGCTCTGCACGGGACGGTCCAAGGCACATTTCTTTCAAGGTTAATTTTCCAAAACGAGCAGCAATAACAAATGAATATTCGATTGAAATGCTACAATGCAGGGAACGGTGCTCAATTCATTTTGCTTGAATCATATTTCGACATGTAAACTGCTTTTAGACTTTTATTCACGTTCGGTAATGGAGAATTGTGTATCAACATAACCAGTGGCTGACAATGTCTGCAGGGTCTACCGGCTGACATTAGCACGAGAAAGCATCAACTTGTTTTTCATTTCATTTCATTAATTATTTAATTATTTTGCAGGCACATCACGACGTACATTGCGCCCCTGCACGATTGCTAAAAAAAAGTTAACCAAATCACCATCGAGTAAGCTCTCTTGAAGATTTTGTTAGGGTTTTGTTTAAAACTTTTTTTTTTCTTGTCTACCTGCCAAAAACAAGTGATAATATTTTTGTGGCCAAGCTAGACAGCAGCATCGTGTTGAAAATCGAGGTAAGTTTTAATTGGTTGAGAAGGAAGAGGTAAGAGGGTGGAGGTGGGGAAGGAGGAGTGGGGAACACAGGAATCTCGAGCAAACCATCTTGAAGGAATCTCGAGATTGTTTTTCGCCTCCTTGGTCTATTTGGTATAAATTGAAAACCCCGCTCAAAGGAAGGACAGAAACCTCTTATTCTGCAGTTTCATAAGTGAACGACTACTCCAGACCTACTACGTGCATTCCATACAGCCATGCATTCCACAGATAGCATATATCAATTGACTCTTTCTTCAATTAAGAGCATGTTTTTGCTGCTAAGGCTTTATTGTGACAATATTAACCTTTTTGTAAACTCCATACTTCCATGCTCATTTTGTATCGATTGCTGGAAGGACAGCTCATAGTGTAAGTACTTCAGAAAGCAGCTTAATATCAGGAACTAAAGTGGTCAATATTTTGAGTTTCACAAAGTTAAACCTTTTCATTTACATAAAACAGCCTTTATGTAATATGCAGTGGTGAAAGTTTGTGCCAGCATTTGAACAAGCCTTAATTATATGCCATACGTGTGTGGAGTGCAAGACCTATGTGCGTGGTTGAAGTTCTACAGACTACAGACTACAGACAACATACTCACAATAGTCCAAGGCATGCCAAAAAAAAGTGTAATGAGGTGTGTGTGTGTGTGTGTGTACATTTCTACTTTTTCTGAATAATTATACACGCATACATCAGTGTGACTTGGACTTCTGTGAATATCTCGTTCATATAACTTTTAAATCCCCCCCCCCACTCATAATTAAGCCTTCCTCTATGTCTATGGGATAGGAGAAGGCTTATAGCTGTTATAGGGTTTCTACAATTAGTGCCCCCAATTTTTCATGGTACCACAGAGTTTCTTCGACTCCTAGGAATACTAAACAACGATTTGGAATTTTTTTTGTGTGTGTACATTGTTGAGGCTCTTATAAGAGCTATAACACACAGAACATACAACAAAGGGAGCAGGAGACAGGAGGGGCGGGAGAGGGTAGCACAAAAATTTGTGCCAGCACACTTTCTTCCTGCATTCCCAAGTTCCGAAATTTCTGAGCTGTATCTTAGAACCGGCTGGGACGTTAGGAATTCAATTTTTCATCAATAATGTGAATAGAAAGTATGTGGGGTCAAAATAATTTTTTTTTGAGCTTCACCTAATTTAAGGTCATGACCTAATTGTAGACATTTTAACATTTTTCACCAAAACTCGATTAAGGTTTGTCCGATCAGAACGAAATTGCCCTCTCTAGATAGCTTAGACTCTATGTCTAAAGAAAGGCGCATTTCCGCTTAATTTACATCATACCCCTTACTGCTAAAGGTCAAGGTCAAATAGCAGTCTGAAAAAAAAAACAAACTCTTTTTTGTCATCGCTCGATTTTGCCAATGCGGAATCTCAAAGATTGCTTGGCTTTCCAAGATGGTCTTGAATCATAATAGTGTACCTGGACTGAAGTTGTGCACCTGATATTTATTTTCATGTCCTTGACCTACCTTTTTCAGAGTGTTACCTAATTAACAAAAAACACCATTTTGATCACAACCTGAATAATTTTCCACCGATTTTCATGACGTTGAGTTTTATGGATAGATTGTAGATGGGGACACATATTCTTAATTTACAATGTATCCCTAAATGTTGAAGGTCAAGGTCATATGGCGGTCCAAAAAAAATGCCATCATTGGATCACGGGCTAAGGGTAAGTCGCGCGCAATCGCCAAGGGGAAGTGGAGGGAGGCTTAACCTTGGTGATCACTTTGTAATCGCAAATATCTAGTTATGCCTGATTGTCGGAATTTTTTAAATCCTTCAATATATGGAGGGCAACATGGTTAAACAAAGCCTCAATACAATTTAAAGCATATACAAGACAGTAAACCAGGTAAGAGTCAAAAATTATGTGGATTGAATAGCCTGAACATGCTTTTTGTTGTCATTGCTGCTGCTGCTGCTGCTGCTATTGCTCTATTACTCCAATCACCTTCAGGAATGCAATAAACATGGCAGAAATTGGATGCAGGTTTGTTTTAAAAAAATATATATATAGAAAATAGAATTTGACGCAAAAACGTCGATGTGTATACCTCTGCCTGCGTTATAAGTCAACCCACTGTTATGTTTGATCTCAATTAAAGGTCACATGCAAAAGTAAAGGAAAGGTCACGTGAGAGAGAAAAGTTTCATCCAAGTTTCGGCCGATTCCATCCTCAACTTTTTGAGATATCCTGCTCACAGACAGACAGACAGACAGACACAATGGTTGCCAACCTATAGTTGTTTGTCTGTACTCTATTTTATTTTAAATGCTGTGCATCAAGCAAGGAAACGATATGTACCATTTTGAAAGTCTTTGGTATGACTCGGCCAGGGTTTGAACTGCCAAACCATCAGACTCAGAGCAGATGCTCTAACCATTACATCACCAAGTCTGGTCGGGTTACTCTTGCTCAAGAGAGATTTTAGATTTTTGTTTTTTTTACTGAGAAGGCCAAATGAAGAGGCTTTTAAAATATAAACTACATTGTAGAATTATGGCATTATAATACGCAGACAAGAGAATGTAGAAATTGGGATTCAAATCTGCATACTACAACATATGAGCTACACTCAGACCAACGGGCCATTGCAGTTGCCCAGCTACCTGGCTCATCTTCTTCTATTCTTCTTCTCCTCATTATTTTTCCATTTAATGCAAACTCAAACTCACTGACAATATGAAAGCAGTAACTCAACCGATCTCTTTCTGTGTCCGTCTCTGTGTCTTGCTCCGATGTACCATACTCTTTACAGAATGTCAGTGCCACCAAAGTAGTTTCCTGAGCAAGGGTTATGCTGGGTGGTTTGCCATTGCCTTCCCAGCAGTAGTTAGGGCAGGAATTTGTAATTTGTTCAGGATCTTGCAATAGCTCAACTACCCTGCATGGACACCATGGCATCTTTAACGTCCACCAACTAACTAATGCCGGCAGATGGGACACCCAGTTTAACGTCCATCCGAGGGATGGCAGACACAATGATGAATCACCCTGCTTGTGAAACACCAAGATGACAGTTTATAGGCTGGACCGAGATTCGAACCCAGGATAGACAGCTTAGAGGCGAGTGTGCGTACCTCTATGCGTAGGCCATCCTGCTAGCCCAAGTAGACCGATATCGTGGAGCTTATATGTGATTGGGAGAAAAAATATCAGAATACTGATGTTACAAGCAACGCAAATTTTTGCGAGAAACAAAAACTACAGCACAAACATTCCATGATGCAGCACTCGCTGGTTGATTGAACATTTTTTCGTCATTACACAGAACTCGCATCTTGAGATGTTGTGATTGTAGCTTGGAACTGCAGTAGGTGCAACGGGAAAATACAAATAATGTAGTAAATGTCAGAGAAGTTTATGCATGATGTGGCATGGGAAAGAGGAGATGATATGTGTGCTGGAGAAAAGGGTGTGGAGGGAGGGGAGGGGGAGGGGGAAGGGGGGGGGGAGGAAGATTGTCCAAACGCAGGTGCCGAGTCGTTGATATTCAAAAACAAATCGGGCATTGTGAAAAAAGTGCAAACAATTGCAGTCTGTTGATCAGAAAGAGTTTTGAAGTACTGTGCAGCACGTGATTTTGAAGGACAACGATTTTTGTGTCATTTCTCATTCAAATAATTTGGTGAGAGGCTTAAATGTCAGAATTACATACGTTATGTTGTAGATCTGTGAATATTGCATTGTGAACACTGCTGGCTTTAATCAAGCCATTCATGCAGAGAGGAGGTAAAGGAGATGAACAGAGAGAGCAGTTTGACAAGACGAGTGTCTCACTGCATTGGCTGTGCCAAAGCATCAATAAAATCATTTAGATTGCTTTAAAAGGAAATAAAAATTGACATTTGATGCGAATGGTAAAATGTTATCTCATTGAGGACACTGAGCCGAATTCTCAGAGGTTTTACGTTCAAATCCCAATGAAGGCAGGAGTGTTAAAGATTGACATTTTCAACATCTAAAAACTGAGGATAACTTTAATAACGTTATCACATTCTCAATTAGAAACACACCTGGCATACCAATGACCTTCAAAGAGGTCATCATCCTTCCCTGGCCGATCATTTATACAGTTCATGCCAATCCATCGCTCGTTGTTGACTCCTGAGAGTTTCAGGCAACTTGTAATGGGCAAAAAAAAAAATGTTGCCGAAAAAAAGCAAGGCTGCCCACATGCCTCCGAGTAATTTAAGAATGAATGTGATGTAGATCGTGACATGTTACGTTTCCACGGGTTATTTTTTTTTGTGGAAAGCAGGTCTACACCTGCTTCGCATTCCCATCTGAACCACTGCCTTGCGACTCTGCGATAACAAGTTCAATCGATTTCCCCTTTGTCTTGTAATGATGTTATTATAATTATTACTTCATTCTTACAACTTAAGCCTGATATCACTGCTGAAAAGATAATTAGCTAGATGTCTGTGATCACAAAATGATCAACTCCCCCGGCACCTGCAATCCAAGGATGTTGTTTTTTTCAAATCGCCATATGACCTGAACCTTCAACATTTAGGGATAGAGGGTAAATTAAGAAAATGTGTTACCATCTACAATCTATCCATACGCCTGGTGTTGGCCTAACGATTAAGGTGGCTGGCTTAAAGTCTTAGGGGGTCTTGAGTTTAAGCCCTGTCATAACATTAAATAACACCAGGTGGGTTGACAGCCTGTCATCCTTCTGAGGTCAGCAAAGTGAGTACCAGCTTACTAGAAACAGGAGGCACTGCATCAGTGGCACAGCCAAAGCTCCCAGTAGCGATGCAACTAGCAGCCACAGTCTGCATACAAAGTAATGATAATTATCCGTCGATAAAACTCAACATCATGAAAATCAGAAGAAAATTATTCAAGTTATGATCAAAATGGTGTTTTTTTTGTTAATTGTCAAAATCCAAAAAACGTAGGTCAAGGACACCAATTTAAATATCAAGTACACAACTTCAGTGCAGGTACATTATTATGATGCAAGAACATCTTGGAAGGTGAAGCGGTATTTGAGATTCCGCATTGGACAAAAAAAACGTGTTTTTTTTTCATACCACCATTTGATCTTGACCTTTAAACAGAAGGAGTACGATGTGCATCACTCGCAAATGCGCCTTGCTCTAGGTCTAGGCTATCACGAATCTATCTAGGTCTAGGCTATCACGAATCTATCTAGGTCTAGGCTATCTAGGTCTAGGCAAACAAACAAGAAGAAGACGTCGTGCAGAGCACGAGACTTGCAAAATCCATAAAACAAATTTGACCTCCAAAATAATTGGTGGTTGAACTCGGTGACCTGAAATATATATCGTCTTCAAATTTCAAGTCAATCGGATGAAAATTGAGGATTTTAGAAATGTCACCTAATATGTTGACCTTTGGCCTATGTTGACCTTTTGACCTTATGACCTCAAAAACAATAGGCTTCTTCCATATGACAAACTCTACCATGTGGTGATGTTTCGTGAAGATTGGTTAAAAATTGTGACCTGTAGGTGACAAACAGACAGACAAATAGACAAACAAGCCGGTAGGCGGCAATGGGTCGCCGAGCATGGAAACTATAAGATATAGAGCAAAATGGATGTCATATAGCGGATAGGGAATCACCTTAAGATTATGCATATCAAATCTCATCCAGTTCCATCTACTGGAACTACTCGGTATCCATTGAATGAAAAGTACCGAAAATGCGGTTTGATATCGGAAATCCCCAAAGTTCGAGGGGGTGCTGTGGGTGAACAAAGATCTAAATCGAAAATCCGGCTCGATCGTTTGTGCACAATGATTCCAGATGATTAGTGTGAATTTTCATGACCATCCGACCATAACCCTAGGAGGAGTAGCATTTGGCTGAGGCACCTCCAGCTCTCGCATATTATCGATTTTTTGCACTAATTGACCTTTGACCCCTGACCTAAGCGAAACGGTCAATATGTCCTGAGGCAAAGTTGTAGTACTCATTGAGTACCATGAACCGCAAAGTTTCATTCGTATCGATGCACTCACCTGTGTGCTAGGGGGCTTCAATTTTCGCCAATTTTTGCGCACAACCCTAATTGTAGGGGCGCTGCAGGAAAGTATTCCATATATCCAAAAACCGGAATATATTTGATAGAGCATCACCTGTAGACATTCGTGCCAAATTTCATAACCCTACGTGGGATAATGGCTTTCGGAATTGATTTCGCGTGAACGGTACCGATTTTGAAGGTTTTCGGTTGTTGCTACGGAACCAAAGCGTCCCTAGCAACCATCACAATTTCCAAAGCACTAGGTCATAAGATGTACCTACCACCCGAGTTTGGTCAAAATCCGCCACGTTTACTACCAATTATGCTGATGACAAACAACAAACATCCAAACAAACAGACAGAATTACTGACAACAATAAGGGTCACCTATTTCGGCGACCCAACAGATAGACAGAATAACAAAATCGATTGACAAATCAAAATCTTCAATTTTGCAAGTAACAAAAGGCATCCGGCGGTAGCCTGACAGGTTTGACAAAAATCAGGCAAATGACGTCACTCTCACCTTGACCTTTGAACATGGTTTCAATTTGATCCCTGTATCTTGAAGTGCTTCGGGTTATCGTCTCCCCCCCCCCAAAAAACAACCCCTTTACTTTACATGGGCACTTCATTGCCATGGAAACGACGTTATACGTCAATGGTTTGCCGCCATTTTGGAAATGGTCATCGATCCCACAGCCCCAACAGAAATCTTGCATTTTAATAACGGATAGATTATTATCAAATCTGCTCTGAATTTGTGTGATGTTTTCGTCTCATTTGTGTCAAGCTTGACGTCATGTACCGCAAAAACTTTTCGTCATATCTGTTTTATGCAAATGACGTCACTGTCACCTTGACCTTTGACAATAATATATATATTATATATATATATATATATATATATATATATATATATATCTAGTGAAAAAAACATTAACAGCCTCACTTTTGTCCTTCAGAATTGTCTGGTAAAGTTTGACGAAGAAAGTTGAAAGCGTTCGCGAGTTATCACAGTTACAGACAAACATACAAACAAGACAGACTGACGTATGATGAAAATTTTCAATTTTCATCATAATAAAAGAGACAGACAGACAGACAGTGATGATAACATAAACTCCGTCTAACGTCCATTCGGATGTACGGCACACTCATCAATTCAACGCCCAGTCTGTGATGCACCAGGGTAACAGTTCATAGTCAGGTCTTGTCTAAAACCCAGATTATCAGCTCAAAGTTAAGTGTGGAACCTCTGAGCAATCCTGTCAGTACCTCGGGAGGAACGCTCAAGTGTTTGAGTTATACGTCGGTTTTGAAAAGCCATCTTATGCATTCTGTCTCTGATGCGTGTGATCATCGTATTGGAGACCCAAATCATAATAAAATAAAATAAAAACATGTGAAACTCCCATTCCACTCAACTAATTGTTGACATATAAAAAATATATCAGGATTTTAAAATGTTAAGCTGCATATTAAAAACAAAATAGAACTGGGTAAGAAAGCCATTGTTCAAAGCATTATGTTGTGTGTTTTGTGACCGGAATAATATTGACATGTGCTTGCTGAGGGTTTTCTTTCCTTCTTGAACAATTTGGCTGGTGATATCATCGACTGCATGGATTCTTGACTTCAAAAAGAAAATGAGAAGTGGGAACGAATATACCGTAGTGACTTCATAAGAAAGTGAGGAAAGGGGTGGGGTGAGGAGGTGATTTATCTGTTTTACAAACAAAATAAATGGGAGGACATTATTTGGGTGATTACCGGATGTATCCGACCTGCGGGCGGTGCATGAGCATCCAGCGGTATGACGTTTTGTCTTTCCAGCCGACGTTTCGTGGATCCTTCCAAAGCAATGTGACCTGATCCTCCATATCACCTGTATTCCAAAGGGCATTCCGCAGATCCTCACCAGGACCAGTCTTAGACTTCACTGCCTGAGAAAAGAGAAATAGGAAGTCAGAGCTAAAAACCATGTTCCACAAAAAGTACAGAGAGCATATTTACCAAATCTTTACTGAATATGCATCCGATTCGAAGAACAGATTAAATTTAATGACAATCGCTAAAACACAAAGAAAACTGAAAACCCACTCCGTGAGAGTACCTCCTGTGCAGCTGCCCTTCGCAAGGCAGCTCACCGGATGATGGGATTTGGGCAAAGCCTTTGGGACCCCCCACCTCCCCCCCAACCACACACACACTCTTTGATAAGAGAAAGACCACGGGGTAAACTTCCCGGGTAAGATTGCGGTACTGTGTGTCAGGGTGGTGCTGAGGTGTCGCCCCCCAGACGGCGGTCTCCTTGGGTTAACCTGAGGCGGTCCCGTCCTAAGGCTGGTGGGTGCCTGGAATGTCCCATCCCGAAGAGAAGATGATCGTCTGTCTCTGTTACCATCTGACCTCAAGTGTTTGGACATCAGCACTGCAGCACTCTCTGAGGTTCAGAGACCAGATAGTGGCAAGATTGTGGTGGGTGGTTACACCTACTATTGGTCTGGTCGCTCTGATGGTTAACATGCCCAAGGAGTTGCTGTAGCTGTGTCCAATGATAATTGAGGCAACACCGGTCAACGAGCGTATTATGAGACTGAGGCTTCCTCACTCTTTGGGTATCATTTCCCTGGTCTCTGTATATGCTCCAACTGAGGCGAGTGATCTCACCATCAAGGATGCATTCTATGCCATGTTCGAGTCTGTGGTTGATCAGTGCCCCAGGCGAGATGCTCTTCTAGTCTTGGGGGATTTCATTGCATCAACTGGAACTGATGGGGATGGTTATGAGACGTGTGTTTGTCCCTACGGGTCTGGAACTATGAACCAAAACAGCACTAAGTTCTTTGACTTTGCAAGAAGTCATGGACTTAGGGTGGCTGGGTCATTGGTTTCAGCGCCCACAGGCTCATCATTGGACTGAGTATTCCAACGCTGGCGGTTGTGGCAAAGGAGATTGACCATGTGCTCATTGATGGTCGCTGGAGGATGATCAGGAACGCAGGTCTACCGGAGTGCTCAGTTCCTCAATACTGACCACGGTGTGGTAGCAACTCTGAAGTTGCAGATTAAAACCGGAGAATGGTACCATCCCAGCCTAGGCGGTGGTTGGCAAATCAAGGATGAGAGGGTTGCTGAGAGAATGCGAACAGGCTGAGTGTGATTTGGGGGGTCTGGGTGCTTTGGGGAATCCTGAAGAGTTGTGGAGTGCCTCCAAGACCACCATCCTTGATGTTGACGGTGGATGTCTTGGAATTCACCGTAGGGTGATGAAGAATTTTGTCTCTCAAGGGACGCTGGATACCATTGACCAGAGTCAGAGGGCCAAGCTTAATGGCAGAGCTGAGCTATGATCCAGGCTTTCATTGACATCTTGGATGGTGTTATCTTGTCTGTACATGTTTGTTTTGAGGATGTTAAGGTCATGGACAGATTAACTTACCTTGGCAGTGATATTCACGTCTCTGCTGGCTGTGAGCCAGAAGTCAATAGACGTCTCGGTCGGGCCTGGGGAGTCATGGATTCACTGGATCATGAGGTGTGGCACTGTTGGTACCTGTGCAGGAAGACGAAAGTCCAAGTCTTCAGGTCATTGGTGCTTCCAGTCTTGCTCTACGGATGTGAGACTTAGACTCTGACCGGGGATCTGAGATGGAGACTTAATTCCTTTGGTACCAGGTCTCTTCGGAGAATCCTTGGCTATCACTGGTCGGACTTTGTGTCCAACGAGCGGTTGCTGAGAGAGATTCAAATGAGATTTGTTACCGGCATAGTCCGTGAGCATCAGCTGCGGCTGTATGGACATGTGGCTCGTTTTCCTGATGCTGATCCTGCTCACCATATTCTCTCAGCGAGGGAGCCTCGTGAGTGGAGGAGTCCGATGGGCGACCACGTGCCTCAGTTGCAGCAGGTTGATCAGCATCTCAAGGAGATGGGGTTGGGCCAGACATCTGCCTGGGGGATGGCCAAATGGAGGCCCCTGGAGTACCGGCGAAAAGTGGACGCAACGACGCGCTGCTCGGCCGGCACATGCTCCCATACCTGACCTGACCTGCTGTGGATCTGAGTTCTGAATAATGTTCTTAATAATAGGAGTTCCTTTACAAGGAACTTCGATGTAGGCAGAGGCCATTAGGCCCATCAAGTCTGTGCAATGTTTGCCAACCTACGGCTGTTTGTTCATGCTCCATCCTATATTGTGTTGAGTGTAAAGCAAACAAGCAGCACGTACCATTTGTTTTTTAAGTCTTTTGTAAAATTCAGCTGGGATTCGAACCGCCGTCCTCCCAGACAGATTCTGAGCAGAAACTCAAACTATTACACCACTGAGTCTGGTTTTTAAAATAATTAGATTTTTGTAAAGACTAATGAGGCTAACTACAGTTGAATGCCAATTTAACATTTGCGCAATGCGGTTTGCACTGATAAATCCATCAAAACATCCTTGCATTTGGCTGGCCCGCTATCTTTTCTGGGCATAAGAGAAGACAGCTGCAGTTAAACCGATACGTATTTGGTTATGAACAATGCAATATTTAAGAACACACAAACAAGACACACACACACACACACACACACACACACACACACACACACACACACACACACACACACGATTATATGCATAAGGAAACGATGTAAACATTGAAAAGTGGGTGTTACCAAATATCTGGCAATGATAACGATAAGAGCACTTTGGGTCTGACGACAAACTTGTGAGTTTGCCAATCTTTAACCCAGTGTTGTCAGACGGGTCCTTCATCTTAACGTCCTTCTCATGGACAGCACACACATTGATGCCACACCCT
Source organism: Eptatretus atami (assembly GCA_035128595.1). Taxonomy (NCBI): domain Eukaryota; kingdom Metazoa; phylum Chordata; class Myxini; order Myxiniformes; family Myxinidae; genus Eptatretus; species Eptatretus atami. The sequence continues at coordinate 59,801,230 of CM068963.1, forward strand.
GCCTGTGAAACACCAGCATGACAGTTTATAGCTGGGCTGACATTCGAGTCAGGGTCAGACAGCTTCGAGGCAAGTGTGCATACCTCCAGACTATCTTGCCAGCCAAATAATGAGTCGTCCCCTCATAAATAAAAAAGGATTTCTTCCAGTGAAGAAAACAAAAAGGGGTGATATGACCCTTATGGCATGAAGAAGAAACTTTTGAAATGGGAGAGGTTCAAGGAATGTCAAAAAGCAAGCAAATCCTGGATTTCTCCTCCATTGATCAATAGTTCACGACAACTCAAATTGTTCTTTTTTTTTTTAATTGGCCTGCCCCCACAAAACGCTCGGTTGAACCTGCCCCTCCATGACGTCATCTCAGCTCAGGTTCATACATGTACTGTCTGACAGCACCTTCTACATAAGGATTTTGACGAGCGTCGTATACTGGGGATTCTTGTCTTGAAAATTATTCATCAATTCACCCTGACGGTCTGAAGTTAGTTGTGCGGCATTATCCATGCGTGCTGTGACAATTTTCCATCGATTAGGTCATGGCAGTTTATCTGGATTTTTATGGGTGGCACCCAACGGGTTTGCTTTTTCTAACTGGAACACCTCAAAAATTAATAGAAATTGAAACCACATTTCAGTTCTTTGTTATTACTTTAAATCAATATAATCACATCAAAAAAAAAAAATTCTGATTCTGTGGACCTTCAAGGTATAATTTCAAAGCTACTCAAAATAATGAATTCCAAATAAAAGAGTTATATAAATTTCCCAGTCGTAATCATTTTCTTGAACATTGTAAATTGAAGCATGTGTGCTCCCACAGGTATATTCAGCATAAACAGGGTGAACAAATGTCTTTCTCTGTGTTTGTATATTTCTTTTCTCTTTGCTTAAATTTCTTACCGACCTTGCTTTTCGCTGAGAGAATAGCTCAGAGTTGGTGTACTCTCCTTTTGGAGCTGTCTGTCTGGGTTCAATTGCTGTGTCTGGCTCGATGACATAAAACTGCAATCACTGCCGCTTCGCAAAGCGGCGTGTCACATCGAAAAGTGCGCGTCTATCGGGGCACAAATTGACCGGGGTCCAACCCAAGATTTAATCGATGGGTAAAGTTCTTCCGTGCCTTTTGAAAGTGGAGGCATTGGTGTGCCGGTACCCTGGTCAAATTCCCTTTTCTTCCTTGTTTGTCTTAGGGGATTGCGCCTCAGTAGCACGGCCACACCTCACTAATGTTGTTACAACCAACGAGTCAAATTCGTAATTGAATCCAATCGAATATGTATTTTGTGCAAGAACTCGCTACATCTGTTTCACTTTGATACATTGGATTGTAACAAGAAGTAAAAGTCATTTTTTAGCTCGCCTGTTCGGAAGAACAGAGGCTATAGGCGATCCCCACAGGCGTGAAGGCGCTAGCTCAGCGTGAGCGTCATAAAACAGGGAGAATGGTACCATCCCAGCCTAGGCTGGATTTGGCAAGTCAAGGAGGAGGGTTGCTGAAGGAGATTGCGAACAGGCTGAGTGTGGATTTGGGGGGTCTGGGTGCTTTGGGGAATCCTGAAGAGTTGTGGAGTGCCTCCAAGACCACCATCCTTGATGTTGACGGTGGATGTCTTGGAATCACCGGAGGGTGATGAAGAATTTTGTCTCTAAGGACGCTGGATACCATTGACCAGAGTCAGAGGGCCAAGCTTAATGGCGAGCTGAGCTATGATCCAGGCTTCATTGACATCTTGGATGGTGTTATATTGTCTGTACATGTTTGTTTTGAGGATGTAAGGTCATGGACAGATTACTTACCTTGGTGTGATATTCACGTCTCTGCTGGCTGTGAGCCAGAAGTCAATAGACGTCTGGTCGGGGCCTGGGGAGTCATGGATTCACTGGATCATGAGGTGTGGCACTGTTGGTACCTGTGCAGGAAGACGAAAGTCCAAGTCTTCAGGTCATTGGTGCTTCCAGTTTGCTCTACGATGTGAGACTTAGACTCTGACGGGGATCTGAGATGGAGACTTAATTCCTTTGGTACCAGGTCTCTTCGGAGAATCCTTGGCTATCGCTGGTCGGACTTTGTGTCCAACGAGCGGTTGCTGAGAGAGATTCAAATGAGATTTTGTTACCGGCATAGTCCGTGAGCATCAGCTGCGGCTGTATGGACATGTGGCTCGTTTTCCTGATGCTGATCCTGCTCACCATATTCTTCAGCGAGGGAGCCTCGTGAGTGGAGGAGTCCGATGGGCCGACCACGTGCCTCGGTTGCAGCAGGTTGATTCAGCATCTCAAGGAGATGGGGTTGGGCAACATCTGCCTGGGGATGGCCAGATGAGGCCCCTGGATACCGGCGAAAAGTGGACGCAACGACGCGCTGCTCGGCCGCACATGCTCCCATACCTGACCTGGACCTGCTGTGGATCTGAGTTTGAATAATGTTCTTAATAATAGGAGTTCCTTTACAAGAACTTCGATGTAGGCAGAGGCCATTAGGCCATCAAGTCTGTGCAATGTTGCACACCTAGGCTGTTTGTTCATGCTCCATCCTATATTGTGTTGAGTGTAAAGCAAACAAGCAGCACGTACCATTTGTTTTTTAAGTCTTTTGTAAAATTCAGCTGGGATTCGAACCGCCGTCCTCCAGACAGATTCTGAGCAGAACTCAAACTATTACACCACGAGTCTGGTTTTTAAAATATTAGATTTTGTAAGACTAATGAGGCTAATCTACAGTTGAATGCAATTTAACATTTGCGCAATGCGGTATTGCATACTGATAACATACCATCAAAACATCCTTGCTTTGGCTGGCCCGCTATCTTTTCTGGCATAGGAGAAGACAGCTGCAGTTAAACCAGATACGTATTTGGTTATGAACAATGCAATATTAAGAACACCAAACAAACACCACACCACAACACAACCACACACACCACACACACACACACACACACACACACACACACCGATTATATGCATAAGGAACGATGTAAACATTGAAAAGTGGGTGTTACCAAATATCTGGCAATGATAACGATAAGAGCACTTTGGGTCTGACGACAAACTTGTGAGTTTGCCAATCTTTAACCCGTGTTTGTCAGACGGGTCCTTCATCTTAACGTCTTCTCATGGACAGCACACACATTGATGCCACACCCTGCCTGTGAAACACCAGCATGACAGTTTATAGCTGGGCTGACATTCGAGTCAGGGTCAGACAGCTTCGAGGCAAGTGTGTCATACTCAGACACTTTGCCAGCCAAATAATGAGTCCGTCCCTCATAAATAAAAAAGGATTTCTCCAGTGAAGAAACAAAAAGGGGGATATGACCCTTATGGCATGAAGAAGAAACTTTTGAAATGGGAGAGTTCAAGGAATGTCAAAAAGCAAGCAAATCCTGGATTTCTCCTCCATTGATCAATAGTTCACGACAATCAAATTGTTCTTTTTTTTTTTTACAAAATAAATTGTAATGAAACGATTTAGTCTTTGGGAAGGATGTTTTTTTTTTTTTAGAATGCATAGATATAGAAAGTTTGAAACTCAACTTAACCAGAGAGTTGGTGTCAAGCCACCCAATGCTCACCTGTTTATACATTTATCGTTTTTTAAAAGACTCATCTAATAATATATTTTTAAAAGCATTGCAGTGAAGTCTGATCAAATATTTTAAAGCAATATATGTATTTGTATATTGTAATCATACAAGCGCAAGTGAGCACAATATACGCCCGAAAAGAAGTAATTCAGAATTGTGCTACTACATGGAAACGCTCCGTTCATGCACCACTTTAGATGACGAGTAATGTCAGCAACACGTTCAAGTCTGACCTATGACCAATATGAAACTGAAAGGAATTTGGGTTGATACGACAGGCAATGGAAAACGCATCCTGGTTGCCATGGAACCACTTAGATGACGAACGTATGTCGCGAACACCGTCTCCACAGTCTGTACCTGTGTACCAGATATAAACGTGAAAGTTGAAAACTTGGAAGTTAGAGTGCGGAAGAACGGACGACGACGGTATCACATAATAGCCCCATATTATTAGATATATATATATATATATATTCGGCGTATAAAAAATAGTGTGGTAGATAAAACATAGAAAGGAAAAATAACTTGCACCAAAAACTTTAACATTTTCACGCTCACCTGACGCTGACGCTGCTCACGTCCGCCGTGGGGTATCGCTATAGCTCTCTGTTCTTCGAACAGGCGAGCTAAAAATGACTTTTTTCTTCTTGTTACAATCCAATGTATCAAGTGAAACAGATGTAGCGAGGGTCTTGCACAAAATACATATTCG
>CM068963.1:59812934-59845515 GCA_035128595.1 Eptatretus atami
GATTCTATGTTACATTTGACTGAATTAAAGTTTTGTGAAGTTTTCAGCTGCTGTGTTAGGCATCTGCAGATTATCCCCCCTCCCCTCTTTTATGATCCCACATACACCTGTAATAAGGCTGGAATGGAATTCCATACACCTGTAATAAGGCTGGAATGGAATTCCTGCAGCAAAACACTGTACATAAGGGCAATGTCATTATCACTACTTGTGCAATCAAAATCGAAGATTTGCCAGTGTTGTTGGACCCCACGATTTGCAGACCCCGCATATTCGTGGTTGATAAAATGTGACCTGCTTCTACATTCACAGCCCGAAGCTTCGCGCATTCGTGGGTATTTTTTTGCATCGCAGTTTATCATGGTTGGATTATTCATGGTTTTTCGTTTTTTCGCAGGCGTATTGGTGTTTTTTTTCCTGCGTATTTGTGGGTTTTGCAAGCGTATTCCCAGTCTTCTGCAGGCGTATTTGCGGGTTTTTTGCAGGTGTATTTGAGGTTTTTGCAGGTTTATTTGAGGGTTTTTGCAGGTGTATTTGAGGGTTTTTGCAGGTGTATTTGAGGGGTTTTTGCAGGTGTATTTGAGGGTTTTTGCAGGTGTATTTGAGGGTTTTTGCAGGTTATTGAGGGTTTTGCGGGGTATTTGAGGGTTTTTGCAGGTGTATTTGCGGGTTTTTTGCAGGTGTATTTGAGGGTTTTTGCAGGTATTTGAGGGTTTTTGCAGGTGTATTTGAGGGTTTTTGCAGGTGTATTTGAGGGGTTTTGCAGGTGTATTTGAGGGTTTTTGCAGGTGTATTTGAGGTTTTTGCAGTGTATTTGAGGGTTTTTGCAGGTGTATTGAGGGGTTTTTGCAGGTGTATTTGAGGGTTTTTGCAGGTGTATTTGAGGGTTTTGCAGGTGTATTTGAGGGTTTTTGCAGGTGTATTTGAGGATTTTGCAGGTGTATTTGAGGTTTTTGCAGGTGTATTTGCGGGTTTTTGCAGGTGTATTTGAGGGTTTTTGCAGGTGTATTTGAGGTTTTTTGCAGGTGTATTTGAGGGTTTTTGCAGGTGTATTTGAGGGTTTTTGCAGGTGTATTTGGAGGGTTTTTGCAGGTGTATTTGCGAGTTTTTGCAGGCGTATTTGAGGTTTTTGCAGTGTATTGGGGTTTTGCAGGTGTATTTGAGGGTTTTTGCAGGTGTATTTGAGGGTTTTTGCAGGTGTATTTGAGGGTTTTTGCAGGTGTATTTGCGAGTTTTTGCAGGCGTATTTGCTGGTTTTTGCATGCGTATTCGCGGTCTTTTGCAGGCGTATTCCGTCTTTTGCAGGCGTATCCCGGTCTTTTGCAGGCGTATTCCCGTCTTTTGCAGGCGTATTCCCGGTTTTTTTGCAGGCGTATTGCGGGTTTTTGCAAGCATATTCCCAGTCTTTGCAGGCGTATTTGTGGGGTTTTGCAGGCGTATTCCCGGTCTTTGCAGACGTATTCTTGGTCTTTTGCAGGCGTATTCACGGGTTTTTCAAGCGTATTCCCAGTCTTTTGCAGGGATATTTGCGGTTTTTTGGAGGCGTATTCGCGGTTTTTTGCAGGCGTATTCGGTCTTTTGGCAGGCGTATTCGTGTTTTTTTTTGCAGGCGTATTCGCAGAATTTTTTGCAGGCGTATTCACGGTTATTTTTGTTGGTGAATTCATGTTTTTTTTTTGTTTTGTAAAAACCACCTCGGTGCATATTCCCAGGTTTTCACGGGATTTTCGATTTTTCCTTCCGAATCATGAACCACCAGAAACCGATGCCACCTTTTTCCATTGAAACAATGCCTGGCTATTCACCGACTTGCCATTTGCAGAATTTTCCAGGAATGTATCCCCCTCAAATAGTGGGGTCCGACAGTACTGTCTACTCATTTGTCTGGTGGAGCCAATCAAAAGCTAGAAGCCTCTTGTTATTGAGTTCAAAATGTCAAAGGTCAAGACAACAACCAGGTCATGTTTCCTGACATAACTTTTGAGAAAACTTTTAACAGAGTAATTGTTTAGACTTCTGGCTTGCGTTGCTACATTCTACTCAACCAATGCATTAAAATCAGTGATTGGTCATCCATTTTCTCAAGCAGTCAGGTCAAAAATTTGGACTTCAAGGTCATTGTTCTTGGCTCGCAAAGTCTCTCCTTGGCTCGCAAAGTCTCTCCGCACCCCTTGGCCTTTATCAGCTCATGACTGTGCATACCTGTGCACTCATTGCCTTGTCGCTCAGCTTCTGTGGTTTTGAGAAGCTCCGGCGGGTCCACAAGACTGACATTCCAGGCATAGCTCTTTCCTTTACACACAGTCTCAAGGCCCTGCTTTCACCTTCCTTGAGGGGGGGATTTGCTGGTTGCAGAGCTGTAAATTATTCATTAAAATATACACAAAGACAGATTACAAAGGGAAATGATTTGAAGTATTAATAGGGGAGGAATGGTGGGAGGTCGTTAGACACATTACGGAAGGGAGGGGCCATGATTATTTGGCTTCTGAACACACTGACACATATACTATCATTCTACACAGAAACCACACCCTTGTGCTAACCAATTATTCATGAAGTAACTCGTCGATCTTACTCCCATTACCCCTGATGGCCATTCCAGCAACACCAACTTAATTCCCTGAAAGTGTATTGGCTTCCACACAGGTACAAGTGCCCTTAGTTCCCATGCCAATGAAAGAAAAAAATATTTGCCTTGAGTTGCAGGCTTGGCTCAGCAATGGCACGAAATGGCTTTGCCTGCCAGTATGCCTGCCGAGTCTGCTTCCATTGGACCACATAGAAACTGGCACTGTCCTGATATCCAAAGATGAAGCCAGCATAGTCATCGTCGGTCACCGTATTCACATGGAATGTTCCCTCAAAGTCCACTCCATTGAAGGCTGTATAACCTGAGAATAAAAGAGTGCTAATCATAAAATAAAATAAAAGAGTGCATAAATCATAAAAACTTCAAAAATAGTGATCATTTTTGGTGTTGATTGAAATTTATTTCAAGGAAAAAAGAAACAAAAACAGAGGTTAAAATTCATGCGACTAAAGAGTAAAAACCAATAGTGGGGTAACTGATTAAAAAAATTTTGGAGAGTCGTTGAATCCCTCCTCATGACCTTCCCACTCTTAGAAAAATATATACGAGCGGGGGGTTAGGGGGGGGGGGAGAGGAGGGCAACAAACATGAGGCTACATATACTTGGCGAGGTTGCAAGTTTTATTTAACAACCACTGCAATGAAAAGGAATTTCAAAATCTTAAACTTAATAAGTTCCAATTTTTAAAAACCTTTATACTTCTAAATCCTTCCAAAAAAAGCATTTGTTTAATTAAAAAATTACAATGTCCCTTTTTGGGCATTTTGCCAGTCTTTTTGGGCATGGTTGATTAATTATTTGTTAAGTTGAATAAGCTGAGAAACAAATCTGTTCATGAAAATGAGGGATAGGGAATGAAGCTAAACATGGAATGAAGTAGCTGACATTTGGTTCATGCATAATTAGTGCATGAAAGATTCCAAAGTGAGCTGATATACCTGCTCATGTACTCTGCTATATGACATTAATTATTACTTCCCCCACCGAATATCACAGGTTTTGACCAATCTCGGGCAACCTGTCATGTTCCAATTTAGTTATCGTGGGAATTCCTTTCGACTAGTCCTGGTTTTTAAGCTGAGAGGAGTAATCGTTTACATCAGCGTGTATGATTATCTTGCATTACGAGAATTTTTTGTTTATCGCTCACCTTTAATAATGGTGCCCAAATGTCAAACGATGTACAAAATTAATTGTGCCAAAAGGCAGAGAAAGGTTGATGTGCGAAAAAATTGAGTTGTTCGATAGGTTGACTGAGGTGAAGGTGCAATATCTGTGGGCTGGCATAACAGGATAAATGAATCCACTGTGCGGTATTTTTAATTTCCATAAAAGAGTGTCAAATATCCGTGAAAGTGGTGCCACCACTGATCAACAGAGTGCAAAAGTGTCATTCCAATCCCATGATCCGGATATTGAAAGGATGGCAAAAGCCCTTAATGTTTGGATCGAAGACCAAACACAGAAAAAAGTGCCTTTGGGTGGACCGGTGATATGGGAGAAATCATTGCGCATTTACCAACGTTTCCACGAGGAACCCGGGGCCGAAGACTCCAGTTCAACAACAGCTACCCACAAGTTCCACGCCAGCAACAACTGGTTTGAGAACTTCAATCGAAGATTCGGCTTTCATCATGTAAAATGTCGGGGAAGCAGCATCGACAGACCATGATGCTGCGAAAAACTACCCACTACAGCTCATGGAACAAATTGAGGCGAATGGATTTATGCCGGAGCAGGTTTACAACACCTAAGAGACGGGATTATTCTGGAAAACAATGCCATCTCATACATTCCTGTCCAAGCAGGAAAGATCTGCTCTGGGGTTCAAGGTGGCTAAGGATCGTCTTACCCTTCTATGTGGCAATGCAGCAGACGACCGTAAAGCCAATGCTGCTTTCCTTATCACTGAATCCCCCTTCCCGCTCCCTACTCCAACAGCATCATCATCATCATCCTGAGCTAAGTCTTGTGGTTTATATTTACGGCAGAGTATGTAATATTTTTCCCCTCACTCACCTCGCTGTTTTGTAAAAAACAGTTAAAAAAAAACAACAAAAAAAAAACAGCGAGCTCTTCTAGTCAACGCAGCAAGCACTAAATGCCCTCATTATCTCAGAAGTTCTTGAAGTGCCTCTCCCTCAGCACTTTCAAGATGCAGATGACATGGAATCACATGCCCGTGGATTCACCGTGACTACGGCAATAACACCAGCAGTACACCAAGAGGCTGCAATAGCTCGAAAGGGCAATCCTGACCTGGATGAAGTTCATGTACTCTACACGAGGCTGATGGAGAGGTCTGTTTCTACAGAGGAGGTATGCAATGCAGACGTCCTAATGAGATCCAAGGACTTCATCAAAACCAAAATCCAATCCTTGAAATCGTCAAGGATTGCTGCACTCTGGTTACAGTACAGAGATATAGTGGATATTCTTCATAAGTTTATCAGAGCAGAACATACTGGAAATTTGGCACTACATCTTTAAGTGGTCTTCGAAATGCTCCCTTTCCTGGCAGCATCTGGGCATAACCTCCACATAAAATCAGCCCGAGTGTATGTGCAGCGGATGTCCAAGCTTCAGGTGGAACATCCACATGTTTTCCCGACACTTCGAAGAAGGCTACCATGTTATCAGAAGAAATTATTGTCTATGTGCTGGCCTGTCCTCAAATCCAATCATAGAGCAGGTGCTGATGAGAAGTACGAAAAGCAGTGGTAGACTCACGATGGCGAGGAATGACAGAACAACATCTTACATGACTGCTTTCCATGCCAGCTTGCTTAGAAGTTAACAATGCCATGCAGGAGCTAACAGGGGTGAACTACAACACAGGGGAGCAGAATAAGGACATGACACAGGCTAGACAAGCACGAGACATGCAAGACATGCACGCAGTTTTTAGCTACCTGCAGGAAAGAAACCCCTTCAGCTCTGATCAAAACTTGCGCAATATCTCCGCAGGTGTACATGCACACAACACAGTCAATGCTGACACATCGAAAGCCATTGGAAACACCATCCTGACCAACATGAATGGTAAAACTGCTGCTGAGTTCACATTCAAGAGAAAGGATCAGGCCGTCACATTAGGCACAAAATCTTCAGTGATGATAGACGGTGATAGTATTCAAGTGGATCATCAACTACTTTGACAGCGACCGACGCTTCCTGCAAAAACATCAAATGACCTGGAATCAGTTTTCCAATTTGAATTGTGTAGTCATACCCCGCCTTGTTCGATTCCGCACTACTACCCCAAGAAGCACAGAAGCCAGTCCTGACAGATGCCGTCTGGCCTCTCACAGCACCTTACGTTCCAGGAATGACAGGCAAAGTCCAGCACATATTGGATGGTGGGGAAATACTTCACCACATCCTGTGGACACGTGGATCTACATACAAAGAGATATGTGCTCGGTACACTAACTATGGAACAAAAAAGTATAGAAAAGCCATTGTGGTGTTCGATGGGTATGATGGTATATCCACAAATGACATGACACACCAAAGATGAGCAAAAGGATGTGCAGGAGCAACAGTGACATTCAATGAAGACATGCGCTTTATGAAGATGGACCAATTCCTGGCAAACTAAACAAACAAGCAGCGGTGTGTCAAGATGCTTAGTAACAAGTTACATAATGTGAACTGGAAGTCACATCATGCTTCTGGCGATGCTGATCTCCTCATTGTACAGAAAGCCATGGAGTCAGTGACCATGACCAACACTGAACTGGTAGGTGATAATACAGATCTGCTAATCCCACTGATTTACCATACCAGCCTCGAGACATGTGACCTGTTTTTCCGACCCGAGACAAAGAATGGCATGAAGAAAACACGTGTGCGGAATGTGAAAGCTGTCAAGCAGAAACTAGGCCCTGATCTGTGCACCAACATTCTCTTCCGACATGCTCTTCTCAGATGCGACACTACCTCCCACATATACAGTATGGCATAGAAAAGGAGCTTTCCTCAAGAAATTTAACTGCAGCAGCAACTTCTGTGAGCAAGCCAAGGTAATTGACACACAATCAGCTTCAACTCATGATGATGTAACCGTGGGAGAGAATGCTCTGTTGTGTCTATATGACTCAAAGCCCACAGAAGACCTTAACTCACTGCAATACAACCTCTTTTGTGAGAAATGCTTTCACGTTTTGTAAAATGTATTGAAAACTGACACCTAGGGTGGAGTCAATTAATACACATTTTACATATTTTCCACAACTTGGATTGCTTAAGAGTTTTATATGATATACAAGATGAAACGGAAGACCAATAAAGAACACGAATAAGTAAAGACCAAAGATCAGGAGGAACCTGGATAGGATTCGGGTTTCAGCCGCTACTCCGCGACCCTCAAACCCATCCAAGCACAGCAAAGTGAACCTCACATGAAAAATTTCTGCAAGAATTCATTTCTCCTTAGAGAGATAGAAAACGAAAGAGAGAAATAGAGAGTAAAAGAGATGAAAAAGAAAAAGCAAGAATGAGAACAAAATTACAACAAAGACGCCGGAAAGAACCCCGACAGATAGATTTCAGCACTTACTCCCCAGCCTCAAACGCAGCAACATGTACAAGCTACCAGTGGTCCGTATATTTATCTGTATGAAACAGTTGAGACATGTTCTGTTGAAATTTTGGCGAGGTTTGCTCTTTATTTTGCATAAAATGCCTCTACTTTTGGTGAAGATCCCAATCTGGATACGAGAATGTTTCAAGTGATTCTTCACCACTGAGTGATAGGGCTGAGAGATAGGCATAGTGATAGTGATAGGGCAAAAAAACCGATATATAGCATGATGTCTCAAAAAGTTGTGAACTGATTCAGACAAAACTTGGTGGATGAGTTGGGTGGGTGACAAGAACAAGCTGATTCGATTTTGGTGTCCGGATCCAGGATCAGTGGGATACAAAACATAAACTGTTCAGTCTGGTGGAGGTATGCACTCTACCGAGTGCCGTTCTAGTTACCTCCACCCACCAAAGGTGGACGGAGGTCATGTTTTCACCCGTGTCTGACTGTTACTTGCGAAAGTCGAAGATTTTTCAAGTAGATTGGGTGGTTGCATGCGTTATGCTGTTTGTCTGTTTGTTTTTATGTTTATCGCCTAGAGGTCACAATTTTAAACCGATCTTCACCAAACTTCACCACATGGAAGAGCTCGTCATAAGCAAGAAGCCAATTGTTTTTGAGTTCAAAAGGTCAACATAGGCCAAAGATCAACAACTTTGTCACATTTCTAAAATCCTCAATTTCCATCCGATTGACTGGCAATTTGAACATGATTTGCATATCAGGTCACTGAATTCAAACACCAATTATTTTTGAGGTCAACATCGGCCAAAAGGTCTACATAGGCCAAAATTTTCATCCAATTGACTTGAAATTTTAAGAGTTGCACATCAGGTTACTGAATTCAATCAGCCAGTTATTTTGAGGTCAACATGGACCAAAAGATCACCATTGACCAAAGGTCAACAACTTAGGTGAGATTTCTAAAATCCTCAATTTTCATCCAATTGACTTGAAATTTGAAGAGGATATATATTTCAGGTCATTAAATAGCAAATTATTTTTGAGGTCAACATAGACCAAAGGTCAACAACTTAGGTGAGATTTTTAAAATCTTCAATTTTCATCCAATTGACTTGAAATTTGAAGAGGATTTATATTTCAGGTCATTGAATTTGACGAGCCACATATTTTTGAGGTCAACATAGACCAAAAGATCAACATAGGCCAAAGGTCAACAACTTAGGTGGAATTTCTAAAATCCTCAATTTTCATCCAATTGACTTGAAATTTGAAGAGGATTTATATTTCAGGTCATTGAATTTGACGAGCCAAATATTTTTGAGGTCAACATAGGCCAAAGGTCAACAACTTAGGTGGAATTTATAAAATCCTCAATTTTCATCCCATCAATTTGAAATTTGAAGAGGATTTGCATATCAGGTCACTGAATTCAACGAACAAGTATTTTTGAGGTCAACATGGGCCATATTTCTAAAATTGTCAATTTTCATTCAATCGAGTTGAAATTTGAAGTGGATTTATATTTCAGGTCAATGAATAGCCAATTATTTTTGAGGTCAACATAAACCAAAAGGTCAACATAGGCCAAAGGTCAACAACTTAGGTGGAATTTCTAAAATCCTCAATTTTCATCCCATCAATTTTGAAATTTGAAGAGGATTTGCATATCAGGTTATTGAATTCAACCACCAATTATTTTTGTGGTCAACATAGGCCAAAAGGTCAACATAGGCCGAATTTCTAAAATTGTCAATTTTCATCCAATTGATTTGATATTTGAAGAGGAGTTGCATATTTGGTCATTGAATTCAACCACCAATTATTTTTAACTCAAATTTGTTTTGTGGACTTCGCAAGTATTGTGCTGTGCACGACATCTTTCTTGTTTGTTTGTTTGTCAGTAGGATATCTCATAAAGTTGTGGAGAGATTTTGGATGAAATTTTGGGGAGAGGTTGAGTGTGTGGCGAGGACGAACAGATTCGATTTTGGTGAAGAGCCGAATCCGGATTCGGATCTGGGCAGAGGTATGTACTGCACCAAGTGCCCTTCTGGTTTGTACTGTATTTACAAATTGGTGAAGTGAAATACAGTACACAAATCAATTTGGCTGAACTGCACACATGCTGGACTTCTTCAATGTCATTGAATCAAAACCATTTGATATATTGTTGAATAAGTGGGGTGTGACACAAATTTAAAAACATCAATGACGAGTCACTTGATCCATAGTGTTACATACCCACAGCCAGACCTGGGTCACTGTTCATCGTCTGCACAATCTCCATGCCCTGGATGAAGAATATAATGAATGAATATTTCTTACAATTCATAATCATCGATACAAGCGCAATGGTAAAAATTTTCACATTGGTAAACTTTACCTCATTCAAAACAACCCAATTAGGATCTATTTGGGCATCACCCTCAGGGTCCAGCACAATGGTCTGGTATGCTCGAAAGTCGGTGAGGGTGATTTCCACATTCTCCGGACACACGTCGAGGAAGTCAACAACCGAATCATTGTCAAAGTCTTCTTCACAAACATCGCCGACACCATCCTCTGCAATCCAACAACATCACCTGCAATCCCACACCATCCATCCCATGCAGTCCTCTACCAACCCTCAAGTTCCCCTACACAAGAATTTTATGCAGCATGTCAAGCACAAGCACCATTAACTCACACAATAACAATCTAAACACCATTTGAATTAGATTTTACAATGTTTGCCATCATATTGACAATATTGTGAAGAGCCAAAAAATATTTTGTTACGGGGGAGTTTAAGCACATATTAAAAACTGAGACATACTCCAGGCATTTTTGATATTTTCATGATCGGCTGGGAAAACCAAAGTCTGACAGGATAGCGTAGATGAATGCACACTCACCTCTGACATTTGTAGCCTGAGTTAGAATCTCGACACAGCTATGAACTGCCATTCTGGGGTACTGCATGCAGGGCAAATCTTTCTGCCAGAATCAGTCAAGTCTGTCTCTGTTGTATATGCTCCTCCTCCATCCTCTCCCTCACTTCAAATGGCATTACTACAGATTGCCCGAGATAATCTAGAATGTTTAAATTCTATGTTCAGCTTTCTATTTCTACGGTCAGCCACTGGAAGAGGTGTAGTCTCTTGAACTTCTTGGGCTGAGCATCAGCCATGACCTCTCCTAAGCCAACCAAATAGCAAACCTGGCTTAAAAACAAAAGTGAGCCACAGACAGGGCTACTCACATCCTCTGATGATCCACATATTTCCTTGGAAAATGAGAGATCCTCATGGTCTACAAAGCCTAAAGTTGTCCTTTGATCGGTTAAGCACTGCTCTCCCTTATGGGCCGACACCCCAGCACTACATCTGTCTATCCTGCATTCTGTAGAATATAAAGCTCTCAACATTATTGTAATCTCCCGTGATGTGGCCGAAGCTACACCCACTCTCAATTTAACCTTGCTCTTCCACAAGCCTCAGTCTTTATAAAGAGAAGAAAAAAAAAAAAGGAGAAGGTGAGTTATTCCCAACACCCTGGAACAAATTCCAAATTCTTACCATCTGCAGCCTGTGTCATAGTCGCGATCCATCCTGGATTGAAACCCTTGTCAAGAGACATCTTTGGCAGAACTGATGCTGCGCAGAGAGTAAGGTACATTTATGAGCTTATCTAGAATTTAAATTCCAGATAAGGTGTTGTCATCACGCTCCGTCTGTCCATCTGTCCGTCTATTTCGACTTCCCCCCGGGTCAAACCGCTGGGCCGATCCAGCTGAAATTTGGCAGCAACGTTCCTCTCCTGACTGGTAACAGGGATTGCAAAGCTCGTTCTAGTCATCTGACTTTAAGTCGATCAAAATGGCCAACTTAGTAAATTCCTTCAAAAATCTTCTTCTCCAGACCCACCACTCAGAATGCTACCAAATTTAGGTTACAACATTAGGACAGGGTCCTGATGTTAAATTGCGGAGGTCATGCCGATCACATGACTGGAAGTCTGTCAAAATGGCGGTCGTGCAAATTCCTTCCAAAATCTTCTTTTCCAGACCCACCAGTCAGAATGCTACCAAATCTGGGTTAAAACATTCGGCCAGGGCCGAGATAAACTACAGGTCCAGTGGTCCTATTCTTGTTGTTGTTGTTGAGTCAAGTGTTGTAAGTTTTATATCAGTTCAATAGCCATTGTATCGCTGTTGGCAAGTTATAAACATTTTTTTTTACTGCACACAGTATTTGATAATCATTACTATTTGGTTACTTGTCAAATGACACAAATGTTAAAAGGACAATCAATATAAAAAGAAATGTTGAAATGAACATTAAGAATGTCCTCATAAAAATTTGGGTCGTAGTCGTAAAACATTTTGCTGTGCCAGTGAGGAAAAATAAATAAATATTACACTGCAACCTTGCCTTACTTGCAATGAAAAAGGAGCAAAGAGATAAAGAAGAAATGGTTAAAACTTGTTTTACTTGCAAAAAACATTTTTAGCCCTTGTGAGAAACGATTTTCTGCCTTATTTATCTCAATTTTTCCCGGCTTTGTAAAATTTAGACAATTTTTTTTTCAAATCAATTCACAGAGATGATAGAAGATTGAAGCGTGGCAGTAAAGTAGTGGCAAACCCCCTTGTGTATTCATACTAATGTACATACTGCCATGTCTGCATATGTACTTTGTGAATAGGCATTTGGGCCAGATCGAATGGAGATGGAGTCGAATACCACGTGTCCTTGAATTGCCACCAATCCTCAAACTCTGTTTGTATGGATTCGTAGCCATATCTGGGGACAAAGTTAATGTATTTCTACACGTGTATGTCTTATCATGGATGTCTATCGGATTTGTACGTCATGTAATTTGTGTGTTTTTTAATTATTTCTAAAACTGCATTCTGGTTCGTTGTCATTATAAACTAGAGCAATGTCGATGGAGCACCATCATAAATCCACACGCTTCCCACCGAAAGCAAGTTGAAAGATGGCAAAAAGTTCCACCGTGAATGACCCAATATCAAATGTTGAGTTAAAAAATTTTTCCCATTTTGAACCCTGTGACCCTCAGTCCCCACTCCTGGGGCAAGAACCCGGGGTCAAATCCAAAAATCATCACATATTTAATGCGTCTCCCAACGTCGATTGCAAATACAGCACAAAGTTCAATTTTAGAATGTTTAAAATGTGCCCGTAGTTGCATTTTTCGGATATTTGACTTTTCGATGCCGCCCCAGGAGGCGGGCCAAAATGAAACTGCTCTTGCACCTTCTTGCCATGTGGTGATAATACTACAGAGTTTAGTGGATTTTTGCCCAACCGTTTAAGGAGGAGATAGCTAACGGACAGACAGTGCACTGCCACCTGTCATCCCCCATCCCTGGTGTTGCAGAGAGACAGCCATTTATAATATCCCCCCCCCCCATTAAAAAAATAAAATGTGAGGATAATTAATCATCTCATCATTAAATCTCTTAAAGTTCCGTGAAGTTACCATCTTGTTGCATAATCGGTGATGCAGGCATACAAAAGTGGTTGGGTTTTAGGTGCAAAGACCAACTTCCTCAAAACAGCTTTAAATTCAGCCAATCAGGCCAGTGCAATACGTCAAGTGCAGCGGTGGGCCGCCGAGACTCGGTCTGGTTGCAATATTCTAGCTTAATGAGCACTGTTAATAATCCAGTCACCTTATTACTTGGAAACCTCTGGTTTGTGATTGCTATTTTCATCTGTACTATATTGGGAGAATTTTGGCAAATTTGTATGGAAATATTAGAAACAATAATATCACCAATTGACAAAAAAGGACAACAAGGTAATAAAAAAAAAAATCACTCAAAGAGTGAGTGACTCTTGGCGAAACAGAACGGCTCTCGGTCGGGTGTGTACCTCTGCCAGGCTGAACAGTTTGCATTTTGTATCCCACTGATAGGTTGGATCTGAATCTGGACCCTAACTTAAGTCAAATTGGCTTGTTCTTGTCATCGAACCAATTCGTCCACCTAGTTTTGTCATAACCCGTCCACAATTTTTTGATACGTCATGCCATACATAGTTTTTGGCCTCATCTCTCAATGGTGAAGAATCACTTGAAAAATTAAATAATTCTCGTATCTAGATCTGGATTCGGATAGTCACCAAAATTGAATCAATTCTTCCTAGTGGCACTCCCAACCTGTCCACCAAGTTTCGTGTGAATCCTTCAATAACCTTTTCATATATTGTGCTATACACCAGGACCCTGACATTCGCTGGGGATACGTTCTGGGAAAACCCCGTGAATGTTGAAACCGTGAATGTGGGGGCATTGTTTCAATGGGAAATGGGGGTTAAGTTCCAGGGATTTTCCCAACCCATGAAAAATCCACGAATGTCAGGGTAAAATCTCACAAAAATGCAGCAAAATGCTGTGGAAATAGATGAAAATCCACGAGTGTCGGGATAAAATCCACGAGTGTCGGGGTAAAATCCACGTGTTTTGTCATTGTTACAATGGAGACAAGGGGATAACGTTATCGGTTTGCAGCAGTTCCTGGTTCAAGGGGAGAGTTTTTAAACTTTAAAATGTTTTCGACCACGTACGTCCAGCTGCTTTGTGCGTGGCTCGTGGAAGAGCCTCGTGGAAGATGTCATGTATAAAACATGGTGACATGTATTAGAATTGTGTTGGCTCATGAAAATTTTTTAAAAACTTTTTAAAAATCGCCGTGAAAACCACGAATATGTGGGGCAATTTCCCCGCGAATGCAGGAGCATGTCGCAAGTTATCAACCGTGAATATGCGGAACCCGCAAATGTTGGAACCGTGAATGTTGGGGTCTGGGTGTATATTGTTTTTGGCCCGGTCTCTCAATGGTGAAGAATCACTTTAAAAATTCTCAGTTCCCGATCCGGATTCGGATCTTCTCCAAAATTAAGCGTTGCTGTCCTTGGCCAGTCACCTACAAACAAACAAAAAATTCAGAACGATTGTGTTTGTCTGTTTGTTACACGATTTTTGGCCACCGTTTTCAAGCAGACAGACGGACAAACAGACAAACGCTACAGACCAACATACTTGGCGCAATTTTTTTTTTTGCCATACTTGGCACAAAGTTGAAAATGCTTCAACACATAATTTTCATAGATATTCACGAAATTGTAAGTAATCATTGCATATTTTGATCATTTATCAACACAAGGCTATTTGATCACCAGAAATAGATCACTATAAGCGAACCACAACACTGCCACCTCTAAAAAAAAGGCATACCATTCTTGTCCTCTTGCATTGGATTGGCCACCAGGCGACAGTTGTCAGGGCCTGGTCGTATGAAATCAGGAATTCCATCGTTATCATCATCACTGTCGCAGTCATCTCCAAGTCCATCGTTATCCGTGTCCAGCTGGTCTGAGTTGGGAATCGATGGGCAGTTGTCTCTTGTGTCCTGGTATCCATCTCCATCACTGCACATCAATCAGGAATATTACATGGGTGGGATGCAAAGTCATTGAGAAGGTAGTACCATTATAGGCAATAAATATTATTCTTGCTTAGCTTGCAATTAAAATTGAACTGTTATGAGGGGAATGGAGAATGGCTAACCATGTGGAATGGAGATATTTCATAAGCATGCCAGCCCAGGAAGACTAGAATGTTCCGGTTTAGAAATCCCACAAAGCATATAGTGAGTGACACCAGTGCTGAAAGGCTGGACGTATTGTCATGCTTCATCAGATTTTTCCAAGAGAATGTTATTTTTCACTCTTGTGGTAATTTATCCGAAGTCTATTTAGGGAGATTTCTCGTGCCGTGGAGTCCCATTAATAAGGAACACTTGTTTTAAAGAATTTTGTAACAAACACCAGTACTTTTGGTGAACAATCTCGTCATCTTCATGGAATGGTGTGCTGACAGGATGGCTTAGAGGCAGGTACACTTGCCTTTAAGCTGTCGAGCCTGGGTTTGAATCCCGATCCAGCAATAAACTGTCATCCCAGTGTTTCATAGACAGAGTGATTCATCAATGTGTGCCGGCCCTCAAATGGACGTTAAAGGGGCATCCTGTCTGCCAACATTTGTTGGTGGACCCTAAAGATCCCACGGTGTCCTTTGCGAAGAGTAGGTATTACCAGGACACTGTTGCCCATTTCGCCAACCTCGTAAGGAATGCCAGGCTGAGTCAACCCCACCTGGTGTTAATTCAACAGGAAACAGGGGCTTGAACTCAGGACCCGAACATCCCATGCCAGCCACACTAACAGCGAAGCCAATACAAGGCTTACCATGGAAGGTACAATGTATAATTTATCTTGGGTAATGCCATAGCAGGATGTCACACCTACATACCCAAAGAAGCTACTCAGCAAACAAGCTCAAATGAGCTAAGATCCTCGTCCTCTTAATGATGACGTCATAAAAACGAATATGACATCATTGTGATGTATCAGGTTTGCGATAAATTATCTGTGCTAATGCTCGGCTTGATTCCCGCAAACAAAATTCAAACAGCTTGCCTAGTTTCGGAGATAATGGTATAGGCGATTTCCATTAGCGACGATATTATGATGTCAACTTTTTTTCTAGGAAGAATTTCCAAAATCGGAGATGGTTTCTGCCTGCGCGTGGGCTTTCTGAATATACATGGCAAGTTTCACGAAGATCCGATGAAAACTCTGGGTTGTGAAACAAAAAGTCAAAAAATAGGAATGACGTCATAAAAATTGATATGACGTCATAGTGATGTATCATATGTGCGGTAATTCATCTCTGCTAATGCCCTGTTCGATTCCCGCAAACAGAATTCAAAAAGCTTACAGAGTTTCGGAGATAATTTTTTGGGCGATTTCCATTAGCGGAGATATTTTGACGTCATAACTTTTTTTTCTAGGACGAATTTTCAAAATCGGAGATGGTTACTGTCTGCACAGGGTATTTTTACATATATACGCCAAGTTTCAGGAAGTTTCGATGAAAACTGTAGGCTGTGAAACAAAAAAGTCCACAAGAAGAAGCAGAAGAACAACAACGTGAGTAAGACTTAGAGATCCTCCAAGAGGATCTAAAAAAGTCCATAAGAAGAAGATGAAGAACAACAACGTGAGTAAGACTTAGAGATCATCCACGAGGATCTAAAAACATTTAATTCCACACTCAACCAGGGCTCCACAGCTCACCTCGCCACCATGGCTGGCGGTGCACTGGCCAAACAGGCCATCATGATGTTTCCTTTAAAAAGCTTTCTTTGTGTGTTTGGAGTTAAGTCCAGACCTGCCCTCACCTATAAACAGGAGGTTTTACACAATACAATCTTACTCTATACTGCTCCATAAAGGATGCTCACTGCCTCCTCCATATATGTTTTACAAGACGACGTACTTATGACAAATACCCCATTAAAAGAGGAATCTCAGCTATATTATTGACACGGTCAAGTATCCCATACTTAACACGATCTATATTTGGACCCCCCTCAATACCTTCCACATAACAATATTTAGACTTGTACATGAAGAGCAAGAATTCTTTAATAACCTGAACACTGTGGATGTGAACATCCAGTTCACATAGGAACCATACAACAATGATCAGTTAGCCTTTCTTGATTACAAGGTTCACATGAACGGTGATGGCCGCTTGGATTTTGAGGTGTACAGGAAACCCACGCATACCAAGCATACCATCCACAAATTATTTGTCATTTGCACTCTTTTCCGTCGTGCAGACACGATTCCGACCACACAGAAAGATAAATTATGTGAGAAGGAGAATATCAGGAGTACTCAAAGTAAGTGTGGTTAACCCGAATGGTCTTTATTAAATGTGGGAAGTAGCAAAAACATCAAGTCTGGTGAACATCATCAAGACACAGCTCAAGAAAATATGACCCGAAGGACCATTCCATATGTGGCTGCGCTATCTGAGAAAGTAAGAAGATCCTTCGACAAGTTTGGCATTGTTACATCATAAAAACCCTACATAATTATTTGCAGCCAGTTAATTCATGTTAAGGACACGATTTGGAACGACAAGCACCGTGGATGGCATCACACGTGGAGATCGACCATGGTCTAAGACCTACATAGGAGAAACCCAGAAAACCCTTGAGGCCCGTATGAACCAACATCGTCATCCTGCTTATGAAGAGGCTTTGAACTGTGCTGTTTCTACCCACTTGAACCTGCATGGTCACAGCTTTGATAACAGTCAAATGGTCATCTTAAACAGAGAAAAAGGTAGTTTGCTGGAGGTGTAAAGGAATCCATAAGGACAGTTTACAATTTCACCTGTCCCATGTCACGTGCGATTTCACCTGTCACATACATGGGACAAAGCTATGATATGTCTTCCATGCCATCTGCAACAGTTATGTGACCACCAGATTGATCTACACACCAACTTACCATATCACCGGTAGAGGTCACATGGCGATTCTCAAGCTTCTTATTTACTTTAACATCTGCCATGACCAAAGCGAGTGGACACTCACAGAAACATCGGCTTTACTGACTCGTAAGTCCAGCTTTTTTCAATTATAAACTTTTACTGTTTTAATTCTACTGGATGAATAATAGCAACCTGCACAAAAATACATAGACTTGATTTAACAAAACTGAGGATGATGGAAAGGAAAAAGAAAAAAAACCTGAAGATTGAGAAGCAGTTCAGATTTGGTAAGCATGGGATATTGAGATATTCAAATGAACTGGATCCATTGGAAAAGAAAAGACTGGAAGTAGGTTTTACCCTTTGAACCGTGAGCTCCTTGGACTTTCGGCTTTCCCACCCTGGGCTCCCTGGAGAAAAATCCGGCCGCTCAGGTATATGGAGGTTTGAATAGTGGCCGGTAAACCGGATGCTCGGATATATGGAGGTTTGAATAGTGGCCAGTAAAATGGCCGCTAGAGTTCGAAGAGTTAAGGAGTAGCATGGATGAGATTGAGAAATTATATCAGAGGAACCAAGGGATGTGAAGAGGCTTTTGCTTATTTGGTGGAATGTTAAGGGGAACTGTTACTGAGAATGAAGCACCGTAAAAGATTCCTTAAGATGGCAGTGAGCTGCCTCCTTGAGTTAATGGAGGGAGGAGCGATTGGATATACACAAGGTTTTCACTGGTGGAAGGCAAGGAAGTGGAGATGAGAAGAGAATTGGATTTGGAAGGTCAACAAGAATCAAGTGACTGAATGAATGTGTCAACCTGTTGGGACTGTGAAGAGGAAGAAGGCTGAAAAGGTGAGGGCATACAAAACCAGATGAGAAGCTGTAGAAGAGTGAGAATCTGACATCCTGCGCATGTCTATGACAAAAGAGTAGCAGGCCCTGAAACCTCGACTTTTCGGTGTATCCCATTGTAGGTCAAAGTTTTCGGCTCCATAAGAACCAGGAATAAAAGGTGGGATGCAGAGGTGCCAATGCAGAATAGATGAAAATGTTTTTTGTTTGTTTTTAGGTTGTGAGATGGTTAGGAACAAGTCAATAAACTTCTTTCAGAATTTCATCCAAAAGAAGATAAAGAGATTGAACAGTCCTTCCAAAGAGACAAAATAAATAATTGAGATGTAACTGGAATGAAATGGCATACCAGCTTTTGATATTCTATGTGGTTAAAAAAAAAACTTATCATAGAAATGTGTTATTTTGCTTCAACATTTTAATACCGCTAAAAATGTAATTAAAAATATACACAGTAAACAATAAATAAAATACTCCAAATGATCTCTTGCCATACCTGTCTTGGTTTGTATCACAAATGTCTCCAACCAAGTCACTGTCGATATCCGTCTGAAGCAAAATGAAAAACACAATGAATGATACAGCACAGTGTTAGGAATGGACAAAACTTACAAAACAAGTGAAATCCTTCAATACAGCGCATGTGGTGAAGCAAATGAGTACACTAATGTTAAAATATGCAATTTATGCTTTTTCAGTTGAAAAACAATTAAAAAGCGTACTTAATATTTGAAATGTAAAAATCTTGTTATTATTGTGATAAGCACCTTTATATATAACAGAAGGAATGAAATCGTTCGATACAGCGTGGCAGGGGGACGCAAAAGAATGATAGCATAAGAAGAACTTAGCTTTCAGCATTCGGCGATCGGCCGAAATGTGATGGTGGGCGGAAATGACGTCTTTCGGCGCGAAATGCGATGGTGGGAGGAAATGACGTCTTTCGGCGCGAAATGCGATGGTGGGCGGAAATGACGTCTTTCGGCGCGAAATGCCATGGTGGGCGGAAATGACTCTTTCGTTCGTTCGTACATGAGAGGGGCGCGTTTCTTGTTTTTTTCCCGTCAAGCAATAAATTAAATGGTTTTCACACATATAACACATTAGTTTCACAAATTTCCATTGAAATACTCGGGTATTTCCGTCAATTCTCGCTATTTCCGTCTAGGTTACGCACTGCCATTACCGGACGGCTGTATTGGCTGCTTGAGGCACGTGGGGGGGGGGGGGACAAGGGACACCGGAGACGTGGTAGACACCGGGGAATTTCAAACTCGGTGCAATTGTATACAGCGCACGCGCTGTAAAAAATAAAAAAAATACAAGGTCTAAGGCTCATAAATGAGTTGCCCATTC
The DNA here is from genome assembly GCA_035128595.1 of Eptatretus atami. NCBI lineage: Eukaryota > Metazoa > Chordata > Myxini > Myxiniformes > Myxinidae > Eptatretus > Eptatretus atami. The sequence goes on from CM068963.1 coordinate 59,832,645, forward strand.
TCACACACATGGACATACTGACGAAACAAACACTGAACACAGCCACTGATGTTGGGGGAAGTGCCGTCACTTCCTGGGATACTCTTGGTACCAGCGACGTCACAACAATGGCATTGCATTTCTCACCAAACTCAGTGGGCATTTCCTCAGGAGGAATTTTCTCCTCCCCACGGATGCCAACCGATGGGGATTGTCCGTTCTCTAAATTTTAAATGCTGAACCTCAAAGCAAGGAAGTAACCGATGGGGATTGTCCATTCTCTATATTTTAAATGCTGAACCTCAAAGCAAGAAAGTAACCCGTTTCATCTTTTAAGTTTAAGTCTTTGGTATGAATCGGCCGGGGTTTGAGTGTTTGACCCGCCAACCTCCCAGACTCGGAGCAGATCCTCCAATTATTACAGCAATGAGTCTGGTTATTAGTTGTTGGACATTAAGGATCCCACGGTGTCCTTTGTTTCATAATGATGGTTTAAATTTTAAAACCAAGGCAGAATGTCCCCCATTAGAATATCAACCGATCCATGTTGCACAATTTAAGTTTTCTAAATGATGTGGTGCAGAAGTCACAAAAGCTTCCTGCTCACTACAAGTTAGAAAAGGCAAGAAGCTTATGAGCCATAGATTGTAAAACTGCCAAGTTTTATATTCAATATAGTATAGCCAATGTAATGGGAATGTTTCTCCTCTCAGTGGTGCATGAGACAATGCTGGAGTACTTGTGGTTACAAAAAAGCAGAAGTCTATGTTGTGCAAAAAAAAAAAAAAAAGAAGACGATAATAAACAATTTGTTGACCGTCGCATTGAAAACTTAAATGTGTGATTATTATAATTTTAAGTACCAAAAATGACTCATCAGTACAAATCATCAACAGTCTTCATGCATAACTTGCTAAGTGCATTATTCATGATTAAAAACAACACTGGAAATGCAATATCGACTCTACATCATATATATATATATATTTTTTTTTTGTTTGTTTGTTTTTCATGATACGTATGGAGAAAAGGGAGATTGTGATGGAGGAAAAAGGAAATTTGTGGGAAGGAAGAAACATAATGTTCGAATACACTGTACTTTGACCAAAGATGATAATACGTTCTTGCAAGTTGCTCCATTTTGCCGCACTCGCCTCTAAGCTGTCTAGCCTGGGTTCTAATCTCGACCCAGCTATAAACTGTCATCTCGGTGTTTCACAGGCAGGGTGATTCATCAATGTGTGTGCCGTCCCTCGGATGGACGTTAAACTGGGTATCTCATCTGCTGGCATTAGTTGGTGGATGTTAAAGATCACACGGTGTCCTTCGTGAAGAGCAGGCAAGCTATCGCTGGAATCCTGAAACAAATTACAAATTCCTGCCCTTACCCACAGAGAGCGTTGCATCAGCAGCACAGCAGTGCCCTCAGCCAATGATGCTACCCCACAACCCTGTGCTGCATACAAAAGAGAGAGATTCCATTTCGCATTTCGACGTGTAATTCTCAAATAGAGATGTTCTTGAGCTCACATTTAAGAATTGGAGTGATAAATCTCAATCAATTAAGGCTACAGAAAAGCATTTCTATAGTTAATGCTCAGAACTCTGATGGTGCCCATTGTCAAGCACATCTATACAGAATGAAGGTAACCATCAAGACAAATGGCAAAACTGGCCTTCATCAATTAGAACCTATGGCTGCGTCATTGGATGGGAATGATTTCGTTACATCTTTATTGTCAGCAATGCTCAGAACTTTAATGTAATGTTCTTTGTTGCCAACCAAGTGAATGTCGCACCTGTGTAGGATTGCTAATTTCCGGACAGCTATCACAGGCATCTCCCACGTTATCGTTATCCCGGTCCGTCTGCAGCGGGTTCGGTACACGTGGACAGTTGTCCAAGAAGTTCGGGATTCCTACAGGGAAGAGGAGAAATCCAAGTGGATCAAGAAATTGCATCACAATTTTCTGTATCACTCAGCTGTAAAGAAAACCTTTGTTTAATCTACAGTTTTGCAAGAAATTGACTGCTTTACAAGACTGGTGTCAGATTACCACCATCGCATAATCAGTTTTTCTTTTTAGCAAACTAAGGGCCCTCAAGCGAGCCCAGGTGGGTCACAAAATCATCATGGTAATAAAATACCAAATCCCTATTATTTTCACGCACTAAAGGTAGTCAAAAAAATAAAAATAAATAACCAAAAAACATTTGCCTACAGCACCTAAATAAGCACAGGAACCATGTCTTGATGTCTTGCCAAAGTAGCCATTATTATGAGCTCAAATCAGCTTATAGCCGAGCTAAAATGGCCAGCAACCGTAGCACGCTGACCGTACCATCTCCATCGATGTCTTCATCACAGGCGTCACCCTCGCCGTTGTTGTCAGTGTCTCGTTGATCGTTGTTGTTCACGCTGGGGCAGTTATCGCAGGCATCACCATAAGAGTCCATATCTGAATTCTGTTGGTCTTTGTTGTCGACAAGTCGGCAGTTGTCCTGCACAGGATAGTCCACCAAACGAGATTTCACTCAGAGATGGTTCAGCATGATGGATCAATGAGTGAGCGAGTGAGTGAGTATATAGACTTGATGTGCGAGTCCAAACGCAAATATACTTTCATAAAGATCGTATATTCGCAGACATACCTGTAATCTACATAGTACATACCTTGCCAAGGCTCTGCGTTGTTAAATGCTTTGTCTTGTTTGTTTATGCATCATAAATATGAACTAGAATTTCTCATCAAAATCATTCTTGCAATAAAACTAAAAAAAACACCTTGTTACGACTCCTGCCGGGGTGTGTTCAGTTACCAAGCAGCAAACTGCCGGTTCCTTATCAACGGTTTTGAATGGAGTGCTTGCTTGAGTGCTTAAGCCACTTGGTGAGTGCTCTACAAGAAACGTGGGAACTGAACACACCTCTGGAAACCCGAAATTATTCATTCAATAAATAGAGGTAGAATCAAAAGCCCTGTTGTTTTTATACTTAAACATCTGCACACTGGCTGATATATTCAGCTCCTATTTCCATTTATTTCCATTGATATATTCTTCCAACTATACCTTCCCGAATAAATGGCCCAGGTGGAGTTTCCAAGCAAACTACGCCATCATGCGGTCTATGGTCTCCCCTTGTTGATCGGTGTTTTGAGCGGCGCCTTGCTGCGGCTAAATAGAGAAAGTGCAACCTTGTAGTCCGTGTCATTGAATTAACACCAGGTGGGGTTGACTCAGCCTGTCATTCATCTGAGGTCGGCAAAATGAGTACCAATGTACTAATAACGGGGGCATTGCAGCCGTGCCCCAGAAAATGATGCAGCCATGCAGCACACCGACTGCATACGAATAATAAATAAAACAGCAAAACAAATTTTGATAACAGACCCGAGGCATCAAAAAGCTACATATATCAAACAAAGTTTCAAATGGAGCACCTCGCCATCATTAGAGCATTTAAATTGTATCAGATGTGGCAATAAATGGGAATCGGTGCTCCCAGGTTGCCATCTTGATGACAGAAGACGTCATTTACATTTTTGCCGTCTTCATGCCGACCCCGTTTAGAATCCCGCGTGGGCACGGGAAACTTGTTAGTCACAACAAGTAAACAAATCATTCCATTAAATAAACATGTTTATCACCATATTCCGTACACTAAACCCAGCCAACATCGTTACAAGATTAACAGTGCTAAATACATTTATCGTGAATAAATTTATGTAACGAATGCAGATTTGATCAAGATTGAATCATGAATGTGGTCAGCTGGTTACATCATTACTGAGGTGCAGTTGTGCTGCTGATGCAGTGCCCCTGTAGATTAGGGCATGAGTTTGCAATTTGGCCATTATACGCACACGATCGCCTGCTCTTATCTAAAGATAATAAGGGGGTCTAGAAGAACATCCACCTGAATGCCAACAGATGGTACATAGTTGGATTCACTTCATCTCTAAAGAACTGATAAAACAACATCCAGTAATGCTGTTCTGTTCTGTCCTTGCGTATGGCAGCTTGGCTGCTGGGGTAGCTATCATTTCTTGGAAGCACAGTTGTGTGCCGCTGATGCTGTGCCCTTCCACCAGTACACTGGTACTCAATTTGCCAACCTCAGAAGGATGACAGGCTGAGTCAACCCCACCTGGTGTTAATTCAGCAGCCCCTAAGGCTCAAACTCGGGACCCAAACCAGCCATACTAGCCACTAAGCCAACACCAGGCTAGCAATGTTGTAGGCAAACATTATTCATGGCAATCTCGCAAGAGAAGTTTTTATGGGAAAGTTATGTTCAGGAAAAAAAGTTTGTGTCATGGCTATAATGAATTAAGGTTCCAACTACAAATTATCTTCAAAGTTATTGATTCAAAGAAGCATTTCATTGAACAAAGTTTCCCCAAAGTCATGTGCTTTAGCAAGACATATCAATTGCAAACTTCCCTCACAATACCATTGACACTGTCTGGCTATTTTATCATTAAAAAATAATAATAATAACTTGCCTGCTATATTTACTTGCATTTTGCTGAACGAATGTAATTGTATTTCTTAGAGGGAGTATGAAGATGTTGAAGCACCACAATTGCTATCCCCACCCCCTTCCCAATGCTTACATTATGATGTTGCCTCTTAATCCCATCTGGCAGGCCATCCCGTGAAAAGATGAGTTTATGACTTCTGTTGAAACTAGAGAGTTCATCGAACACCTTACCCGAAACAGTCTTTGAGAAACAAGGGCATGGACGGGATCTGCGAGCGGCAAATTTGATTGGTCGTGATGATGTAACATTTTGTCCAAGTAACTGTACTGCGAAACGGAAGGGTTTCCAAAGTGTCGATAAGGTGATTTGTGTTCTGCAGTATTAGAGTACAATTCAATTGAGATAAAATAAAGATTTTAAAGGTTGTAGAAATATATTTTTTTCAGAAAATTTCCGGCGTTGATGCAGCGTCTTTTACACCATGTTGTTTTGACACGTTACATTCGTTCTTTGTGCCTGTTGTTTGTGTCCTTTATGATGTCCTTAAAAACAGTAAGTTTCCTGTTTGAAATTATTTTAAGTTTTGTTTGACTGCCAGACAGACAGAATGAGTAAAATATCTCACTCCTCTGTGCACAAGAGCGATTGAGACAAATTCAGAGCCAAAGTACTGTAAAACTGCAAGTTCGTGTTCCGATTCATCGTCGATTCGTGTTGAAATTATAACATTCAATTGAAATCAAGTTGTTCCTCGATCATAATCTGACATTTGTACACAGATAGACAAACAAATTGAACCAATAGCTTAACCCTGCGTTTCGCTTTGCGTGTGCGGGGTAATAAGAACCAGTCAGAACCACACTGAAAACAAGACACCTCACTCTGGCATTGATGGATATCTGAAATAACCTTGGAGCTGTCATAGCTACAGAACCACTGTAAGCGTCATTTCCCATATCCTGATGGTATAAGACATGTTTGTGACTACAGTGATGATAGTTAAACTAAGACATTGTTGCATCACTTAACCACAATTGTATTTTATAAACATACAAAGTAAGAACAGAAGTCTTTAACCTTCCAGTAATATTTTACCTGGACGTTTTTTATTCCATCTCCATCTGCATCTTCATCACATTGATCTCCAATTTTATCCATATCTTCGTCCTCCTGTCCTGAATTTGGTGTGTATCGACAGTTGTCCTGCGCAAGTACACACACGTACACACACACACACACACACACACACACACACACACACACACACACACACACACACACACACACACACACACACACACACACACACACACACACACACACAATTTCAGACAACACAGTCACTAAGCTTGGGGGCCACAAAGTCTGTGTACCAGGGACACCATCCTTTGTTATGATAACATCGTCACCTGTCTCTCCCAAACTAAGGAGGATAATTGACGAGGAATTTCCTCCCCATGGATGTCAACCTATGGGGTTTGTCTATGCTCTCGTTTTAATGTGCTAAGCGTGACGCGAGGAAGCAGCAAACATCATTTTTAAAGTCTCGGTAAGTATCAGAACCAAACCGCCGACCTTACAGACTCAGAGCGGATGCTCTAACGTAACCATTATGCCACCAAGTCTGATATTTCTGGCATTATACAATACGTATGCTCTGTGCATTTACAGGTGTCACCATGAAAATGACAGTGATAAAGGCATCGAAGCAAACCATGTTTTTAAATGTCGATGAAAACCTTTTTCGTATCACTGTGATATTCCTAGAAACCATTATGTTCATTCCTTGAGTTGGATTAATCCCTTACTCCTCCCAGAGTATCAAGGACTTGCTGAAGCAGCTTCCGATGCAATGAAACACACTCTGTGTTTCAACATTGCCTTCCCCATTGGTAGTCGTTGGGGCAGGAATTTGGAATTTGTTCAGGTTGCCAGTAACAATCACGTACAACAAAAGACAGTGTGTGACATTTAACGTCCACAAGTAGCAACCAATGCTCGCAGAACGGTCACCCAATTTAATGTCCATGTGAGGGACGGCACACGCGATGCAACGCCCTGACAGTGAAGCTCCAATCTGATGGGGCCGAGAATCAAATGCACTCTCGACATCTCAACGTAGAGTGCGCTACCTCGGCATCATCCCGTCGGACTAGAAAATTAAAAGTTTGTCAAAATGGTAACTCAGCTTTGAGCTCACTTCAGAACAATACCCAAAACTGAAAGTAAAGAATACTTCTCTCATTTAAGATTCCAAATCAACGTGTCATGGCAATTTTATAGTGTCAGCATTTGTACAAATGAGGAAGTCATTTATATATTACATATGCAATGGTGAGGGTGAACAGAGGGCAAAAATTCTGGAATCGTTGCACACGTCGTAAGATGCATGTTTTAGTCCAAAACGACAGTGTTGTGACTTTATTCAAGGAATAGTACAACCTAAAGTATTCCTTATGAACTTTAAACTTTGGAAAGAAAACAGTCAAGCAACAAGCGCAGCTGAACAATAACTTGATAATATTGATAATTCAATGAAACATTAAAGTTATTGCCGAATGAATATAAATAGAATAAGTAGAGGTACATTCAAAGTACACCGCCCCCATGCCAAATAAATAAATAAATAACAAATCCACCAACACGCGACATTTCCGGGGGTGCCATGCAGCATATGGAGACACATTTGGGGTGGAATGGTGTTCAATAATTGATTGATTCATTGATTAATTGCAAAATGAAAATAAATTCAACTTGCCTTTGCCTCATGGAATGCAAACCCAACTGAGGGTAATCTCAGTTCCTCCCATAAATCAGAACAAGTGTGTGTCTACCCTCAGGAGAGCCAGAAAACAACATCCTTCTAATCTCAAGTCTGAACTCTCAAACCTCTCTCCTCCTCCAAATCCTGGTGGTGTCTAATCAAATCTGTTTCTGGTGTATGTTCCCCCTCCATCCCCTCACTTACCTCAAATGGCCGCACTGCTGATACCGCACTTGAAAAGGCTGAATGCCTAAACTCGGTGTTTGCATAGAAATCTTGTGGCCGAAACTCATCGCTTTCTGTACGTTGGGGAGAGGGATGGGGCAGGGAACATGGGGTATACAAGATGGACACGACAGGGCTTTCAGGAAGGAAAGCAGGAAATTTGAAGGAGGTGGGTTTGGGGTGGATTAACGGGGGTAGAAAAGATTGTGGTTTTGGATGGGGGAAGATAAGAGGTGGAGGTGAACAGCTGTTTTGAAGGCCTGGAGGGAAGAATGGGATTGAAGAGAGTGTGGGAGTTTTATCCAAAGGTGGGGAAAAAGAGGAATAAAAGAGTGAATGTGAGCAGTGATTCGTGATTGTGGTAGTTTTACCAGAAGGGGGTTGCTGGCGGACATTGAGCGCCCTGTGGAAATATGGGAGGGGGGGGGACATATCGCAGTCAGAGCGGGGGGGGGGGGGGGGTTAGACCAGAGAGGAAGTGGTAGAAGACAGAAAGACACCGACCTGCCTGTGGTGAGAGAGTGAGAGGCCTAAAGACTCAGCCTTATCGCTGGAGATACCAATGATCCTAAATGCCTTGGTTTCCACAGCGTGGTCAAGAAAGGTGAGAGGCAGGAGCACCAGCCCAGAGGGGAGAGCAGTACTCCATCAGGCTGGAGGCAAAAGCTTTGTATGTGGTCAGGAGCTCAGGTGGGCCGAGGAAGGACTTGCACAACGGAGGACCTGGTCTGAATCCAAATTGATGATCAGAAATCAGGTCATTGGAGAAGAGGAAGGATTTAATGTCTGAAACGATGATGGATTCCATAACCTTGCTGATTGCGAGAAGGCCGATTGGTCTGTAGTTACAGGGATCTGTTTTTGCACCTTTTTTATGCAGAGCGGTAATGTTTGCTGATTTCAAAGCAGATGGCAGATGACCTTGAGCAAATGAGAGGGTGAATAGAACAGAGAGAGGCTGAGCAAGCGCAGAGGAGCAGGTTTTTAGGACATGTGGGCTGATGCGTCTGGACGCGAGCAAGCACAGAGGAGCAGGTTTTTAGGACATGTGGGCTGATGGCGTCTGGACCGGTTGCACAATCTGAGTCGAGGTTTGACAGCAAGCTTTCCACCTTGTCAGGAGAAAAGGACACATAGTCCAGGAACAACTGGGTGCGACTGGGTAAGGTAACTACAGAAGGCGATGAGTTTGGGCACAAGATTTCGCAGAAACATAGAATTTAGGCATTTAGCCTTTTCACATGCAGTGTCAGCTGTGTGGCCATTTGAGACGGGGGGGGGGGGGGGTGGTGGGGGGGAGGGAGGGGATCATACACCAGTAACAGACTTAACCAGTGCCATCAGGATTTCGAGGAGGGAGAGAGGTTTGAGAGTTCAGACTTGAGATTGAAAGATGTTTTCTGGCTCTCATCAGGGTAGACACGCACTTATTCTGAGCTTTGTGGAAGGATCTGAGATTGGAAGGATCAGTCCCAATGAGTCACAGAAGTCTTTTGCTGAAATGCCATGGGAGGTGAGAGAGGTACCCACACCCTGCCAACTGGCATGATGACAATTGAAGTCGCCACATATGAGAAAGAGAGAGTTCAGATGAGAAGATAGAAGTTGGTCCATGTTTTCGGAGAGCGAGGTGTAGATGGAGTCATCACTGTTTGGTGGACGGTACAGTACACATATAAACATGAGGTGAGAGTGGAGGGGAAGCCGTAGCCAGAGGTATTCCTGGGGGTGTGGGGGAGAGAGGGCAGTGCATGGTGAGTGAGGAATAGAGTCTTTGATGAAGAGAGCAACTCCTCCACCAGGACGAGGCTCAGGTCTGTCATACCGGAGGAGGGAGTAACCAGGGAGAGATACGAAGGAGTCAGAGACGTCTTGAAGGAGGATAGTTTCTGTTAAACAGATTGTCTTGTTTGTCAGTGGTAACCTGTATGGAAAGATCTGTCAGGTTTGAGCAAAGGCCCTGGATATTTGAGGTCGACACTGTTAAGGTAGAGGGAGGGAAGGAGGTTTTTAGTGCAAGAGAGGGGAGGGGGAGGGTAGGAAGAGGGAGGAGGTGGTGAAGTAAGGAGAGTTGTTGAAAGAGTGTCGGGGATTGCAGAATAGCTAGGGTAGAGGGCAGGATGGGGAGGAGAAAAAGCTCGGTGGTGATGGGTTGAGGTACAGTGGGGAGCAATAAGAAAGGAGGTGGAGGGCAGTTGAAGATTAGAGGAGGTGAAGGGATGAGATGGAAGAGAGAGGACAGGGGAAGGAGCAGCTTTGTGGACGTGAGGGGGGCAACTTTGAGAAGGGAGAGTGAAGGGGGAGATTGAAGGGAGAAGGGTGAGAGGGGAGTTTTTGAGAAAGGTGAGAGGGAAGTTTGGAGGGAGAAAAGTGTGAAGGTTGCTTTGAGAGGGAGGGGAGATGATGAGAGCAGACAAGGCCAAGGTGGCGGAGGGTGATGGGAGAGGTGGGGAGAGGGGAAGGATGAGACTTGGTAGTGGTATGGTGAAGAAGGGAGCAGGCAGGGGGAGGTGTGAGAGGAAGAGCAGAGCAGTGTTTTGAATGGTTGGTGTAGACCGATTGAGAGAGTGAAATATCTGTTAGGTTAGAATGGAGTCCAGAGATGTTAGAACACCACACACTTTGGGACATCAGAGGAGGAGCTGATACTGAAAGCAGAAAACGGTGAAGAGGTGCCAGAGCGGAGGTAGGACAGGGGGCAAGATGGGAGGGGCAAAGGGGGGTAAAACAGGTGAGGTGTTCAGGAGGAGGTAGATGTAAGGAGGTAGGGTGAATTGGCACTGAAGTTGGAAAAAAAAAAAGGACGACTGATGGAACACGAACATTACATTGAAAACTGGAATGTTAATGTTTTTTTTAATCAGAAATGTGAATTAAAGACGTTACGTGAAGGATGCGATGAAGGTGAATTAAGAGAATGGAGAAAAAGAAACGTAAACAATGGGACTTTATAGACATGGGAGGAAGGAAAGGTCGAAATTGAAAAAGTCTTGTAAAGGAGAAGAAGAGAAGTGAATTACGATACAATCCAAGGTGAAAAGAAGAAATTGAAACATTGTAAGAGACTGATTTTTTTGTTTTTATTTTTTATTTTTTGATAAAAGATTGTAAAAGATTCGGTAAAGGAAAGGTTGGAGAAAAAATCGTGAAGGTGTATGGTGATTTTGGAGCGCCAAACACGGAAGGAAGCTGGTAGGTCGGACGAAAGTGACAGGAAGAAGAAGAGGGGAAGAAAACACGTGGTTAAGAGAGGTGTAAGGTTAGAAGTGAAAAGATGTAAAGAAACAAGCTCAAATGAGCTAAGATCCCTCGTCCTCTTAATGATGACGTCATAAAAACGAATATGACGTATTGTGATGTATCAGGTTTGCGATAAATTATCTGTGCTAATGCCGGCTTGATTCCCGCAAACAAAATTCAAACAGCTTGCCTAGTTTCGGAGATAATGGTATAGGCGAGTAGGGTGGATATACTGCGATACTGGCTCACTTTTCCCATGTAAATGAATGGGGGATTTTCAGCGATTCACATTTTTTTTCCCCTAAAATTACACCCCCTTTTTTCCCAAGGTATATTTTGTTTGTCTCCCTTTTAACCTAGGGGCATTCTATTCAAATAACAATGCGACAAGATAAAGATTGGTTCAAGTAGCAACGTAGTAATGTGGTTTGTTCAAGGTGATTCTGAAGAGATATCTGAAACCTGTAAGCCTAGGGACACTCATTTTCAAATAACCAATGTAATATTGTTTAGCTCAATCATTGAACCTATAAACATTTGTTCATTCTCATATTCCTTCAATAGTTTAATTTCTTTGTACAATAATCCCCATCTAAAATATTTAAAAATAAAACATTTGAATCTTTATTATTTTTCAAGATACCCTTTTGTGCCATTATGAAATGATATACTTCTCTTTAATGATCTCATCTGACCACCTCCTGAGTTGTAATATATTTTTTTGTATACACACCATATAACAAGTTTTTTAAATGTTTTCAGTTTGTGCTGTGAAAATGAGGAAGTGTTTTTTTTCGACACGGTGTTGCTGGTAAAATGAGGAAGTGTTTTTTTTCGACATCGTCGTGCTGTGAAAAAAACAGGAACTATTGTGTGATCGAACACCTCGTGTTTATCTATACCATTCAGAACACGGACAGGCTTTTAAACATAAGTTTAATTAAGTTAAGCTTCAAGTTTAATCAAGCAAGTAATTAAATCAAGTTTAATCAAGCATTTTAAGTATGTTTCGAAAATGATTCATACAAAGAGAATATAATCGCCCAATTATTTTCCAAGCTGTCTCACCAGAAGGCGTCATTTCCTGGGCCACACCGATGTTCTGGAAATTCCTCATCGCTGCTTATAAGTGATTTGCCAGACAGTTTCTGCCAGACAGGATTTTCATTTTTACAACTGAGGCATCAACGATCGTTTCTCCCAACGAACAAAACAGATCAACACAATCTGGTAAGTTGTAGATGGTTTTCTCTTTGAACGATGAACAAGTGATTATATATTGAATCGATAATTCTGATATATATTTTTTTCCTGGCAGGTCAGGCAGGAAGAAGAGCAGTTTATATATCACGACGAGGTGCATGGAATTAATTCTCTTGTAGAGGTCGATCATCTGAGAAGAAATTGAAAAGACTTAATGACTCACACGACGTCTTATCAAGCCCTCTGATCTTTACCATCTGTACAATGGTAAAAAAAACTGAGCCATGGACTTGCTCTCTTCCGATGAAGATAACAGTTCACTACAAAGTTGGTACGTTTTTGTATGGGTTTAGTTCCTCTTTGAACGATTGAAGCAAATGATTATAAATTATATCGTGATAATGCTAAAATATTTTTTTGTTTCCTAACAGGTCCCTGGATGACGTGGAATTTACATTTGACGATGAGGTGCATGAGATAAATGTGCCTTATTGATGAAGTCAGTGATTTTAGAAGAGAATTGAAAAACATTTGTAATGACTGGTCCGAAGTCTTATCAAGGCACTGATCTCGAGTGAATTAAACCAACGGTGAGACACAGTGTGTGTGTTGTGTGTGTGTGTATGCTTGCGTGTGTGTGTGGTGTGGTGTGTGCGTGCGTGTGTGCGTTTGTGTGTGCGTGCGTGTGTGTTTTGTATGTTGTGTATGTGTGTGTGGTGTGTGTGTATTATGTGTATGGTAGTATGTGTTTGTGTGTGTGCGTGTGTTTGTGTGTGGCGTGCGTGTGTGTGTGTGTGTGTGTATCGTGTGTGTGTGTGTATTATGTGTATGTATTGTGTGTGTATGTGTTTAGTGTGTTGTATGTGCTGTGTGTGTGTGTGTGTGTCGTGTGTGTGTGTGTATGTGTGTGTATGTGTGTGTGTGTATGGTATTTGTGGCGATCTTGGGAAATGCAATTGGTGGTGATGGTGAA
>CM068963.1:59845540-59865101 GCA_035128595.1 Eptatretus atami
ATATATATATATATATAAATAGATATATAATAAATTATAATATATATATATACATGTATTAAAGAAGAAAGAAGCACTTCCAACCAAGTTGAAAAAAAAAAGCCGATCGACCCAATCTGACAAAAAGCCAACACACCCTTCAGCCAACGTTCGCGGCTCGCACTGCTTCATCAGCACAATATGATGGGGTGAAGCCGGTCTCAACCAGCCAAACGGTGCTTTGGTCTATGTACCGATGCTTTTTTTATACAACATACATGAAGAGATACAGAATATATAAGGAGAGATGCAGATATATATTAGTTGCGAATTTCCCGCCCCCGGCTGCGAGGCCACGTAACTCGATCGCGCACCGTCCGCCCATCCGACGACAATCAGTCGGATCTCTTCGGAACTATCGCCCGGAGCCATCCGGTGCCTTTCACCTCACCAACAATCTGTGCCAACGGCCACCCTAGTTATAGGGTTGTTGCGCAAAACTCGAACCTACCTAATACCCACCGGATGGTCTACTTGGATGTAAACCGGCATCGTACTCCCGCAGGTCACTCCGGACACAGCCGCAGGCGGCTGTTCCTACATCGGATAAAGTCCGAGCCTTGTTATCTGTCGACCTCCGACGTTCAGATTATTTATCCGGCGTTTGCACCCACTACGAACCCTTTAACGTGAAGCAATGGAGTGTCAATAGAGAAAGACAAAGCAAACGGGCCACAGTTCAACAAGCATTCATTTATATTCACACGCACACACAACACACTAGGCACTGTATTACAGCCATAACAATCCCAATGCACAATAAAGCAATTAAATCCAAAAGAAAACGATCAGAGCTAACCATACGCGCACACACTTGGCAACACATATACATTCTACTTTACGAACACGGCTGTCCACAAGATCCATACAAAAACCCCGAAAAAAAATGCAGTGGACTCCTTGGCCGTCCAATCCCTCCCACGCCGCGTCGACGGTTCACGCTGCCGCGATACTCCCGCCCATTTAAGGGCCTTCTACACGATCTCCTCTCGGCGTTGCCTCCCCGGCACGTGGTTGCCCGCTCCAACCACATACGGATTTCCCGCTATCCCATGCCGATATGAAGGGAAACGTTGTCGAGTCTGTGTTGGGAAGCAACGCCTCCGTCCGCCACGAGCTCGGACCAGCCACTGAAACCAGGTCAGCGGCATCCACGAAGAGCGAGACCGAATCACGAAAGTTAGCAAGAGCCACCCCCAAAAAGCGCGTCCCGCTCTCCGATTTTATCGCGCGACTGCCCCCCCCACCGCCCCGTGTTCGGGCTCCCCCCTTTCGAGCTTCTTGGAGAACCTCTGCGTAAGGGCGTCCCTCACGCTTCCCTCGCGCAACGCTCCTCCAGGTTGCCGTGGGATCAGTTGGCTCCGTGCCAGTAGAAAATTTGGATAGGCATTAGAAAGCCATCAAAAAGAGAATAGCATTGATTTAATGAGGCTGAGCATTATCCCCCAAATCTAGTCCCCACCTTTACCTGACCTCTGACCTTGACCCCGCATCCCCCTCCTCCCACTCCAAGCGCGGGAATCAACGGAAAAACAGGCGGGAAACACCTGCCATCCGCAGTTCCCCTTGGCGCCTTTGTTTGCGGCGTAGTGCGACATGTATAGCGAAAGATGTGGGAATATGCGTGGTGGCAGTGTGGTTGCGCTTGAGGTCATGCTGTTAAATGGTTGTTTGAAATAAAATGATAGAAAAAAGAAAACGCCTAACTCAAAGGATCGCAGCTCCAATATCACATTTAAATTCCCTCTATTACATCGGTTCCAGGGCTAACTACACATCACCTATTCAAAGATATCTCACCTACGCCTGAATGGGTTTGCGAATTTCCACAGCTCGTAACACTACCCCCCTCCCCTCTTTACAGGACCGTCCCGAGTCGTCAATCTCGTTTACCATTCGATGTTTGTTAGTTTCTCCCCTAATACGTTTTACCCGGATCCTAGTGCGACATTCATGGTATTCGTGCCCCAAATAATAACCCCTGAGGGCTGAGAATCTATATCTAAAACCAAACCCACTCTTAACAAGACGACTTTAAATAAAATTGCCGCGCTAAACAGACATGCGGGCGCACTCATATTTACAATACAACTTAACACGCTTAACCGCTTCATAATTACACTACTCCATGCCCAGTATCAATGGACTTCTGCAGGAAAAAAGCAAAGATCAACCGCCGATCGGGCCCCACTGCAGCCCATGTTACCCAAACAGGACAGTTCTTCAGCTGCAACGTTGCTTGGCATGATCCTGGGCACATCAATAACAGGGGGGGACCAAAAAAGCAAAATTGAACGGTCAAAATTGACTCAGAGCATGGGCCAAGCAAAGCAGCAGCTAAGCATGCAAGGCCGCTGTATAAACACACGCTGCAGATAAACGCCAGCACAGCCTCAAGTTAAACAGCCGTCGGACGACCTGACCGGCACAGGTCCTTGAGCAAATACACCAGCACATCCGGCCGTAACACCTTGCATGTAACACAGCCTGCTGGACGATCGGCCTACAGCCTCCAGCAAATACAGCCATGCCGATGAAGCGGCCCAACAGCCTGCATAACACACTCGGACGATTCCCCGTACGTCCTCGCCAGCAAAACAACAATCCAGCCAGGATAGTTGGCCAGCACAGGCCTTGATAGCCAACACCACCAGCAGATTTTAATGCTGCCAGCTCTCGCCTGCAGTGCAGTTGTGGAGATGCGAGGTCTGGCCACACAGAGGCGGGCTCTGACCTACTCCTTACGGCCGCCTCCCACCTATCGCCTTCCGCCACTTCCATACCCACTCCGTTAATTTGTAAAACCCAATTTAGCCAACTATTTTGTTAGTTTTATTTACTTCCCCTACTATAATTTCGTCCCCTACCCCCTTATTCCAGTGTCGCTAATCGCATTCTTCACCTAGCCTACCCCAACCCCTACTTTCCCTTCCCGGAGGGAGATAGGAGACAATCATGCGTCGAGGCCCCAAGTCAAGCCTCAGGATGTCCTCCCCAGTACTTGCATGACTTAACCCAAATGCCCACCCCCAACGAAAGCGAAATGATGCGAGGGGGTAACTCCTATCACCCTATCCATAAACTGCTAACACCCCGCTTCAACAACGCCCTCGCTAAATAGTGAATACTATTCTATCAACCCAATTCCCGTTCGCCTGTGGGTCCTCACCAATTTCCCCCCCTCCAATTTTCTTCCCGTGCCCTCACACGGTTTCACGGCTGGACGCGTTGGCTCCCTGGCAGCACTTACCTCTCCATTCTCCAGCTATGGCACCCCCGGCACTACAGCTGCCTCGAGCCTACCACTCCAAACCACCCGGGGAGTGCCCCCCTTGGCGAACTCCCTGAAACGCTCACTGGTCAGCTGCTGCGGCGCCCTTTCCGAGTCACCCGTCCCACAACACTGCCCACGCGGCTAACGGCCCCAGCCCCCGCTCATCGGGCCACCCTAGCCCACTACGCTATCCCGCCCCCATGGCCATTGCCTACCTGCGCGCCACATAGCCCAGCCATGGTACCCACCTCACATACTCACCTTCTCAGCCCCCATGCTCCCAGCCCGTCATACAGGCTCCTGCACCCTCAAACAGTTTCGAGCCTCCACTCCCACCAACAACAAACGACCATCCATTTTTCAATAACTACCCCACTTAAGAGCTCACTCTACAACTGAACTCCGTGGTTCCCTTGGGCGTGATCACTCCTCCCCCAATCCTCTCCGGCGTGCCTCGCGCCGCACGTGTATGCCCCTAACGCCACAGACGGGTTTGCACCCACAGATCTGCACCATTACGTTCCCCCATTCACTCCCATTTCACCACAACCCGGCTGGCCTCAACTCACTCACCAAGTTTCATCCACTCTCTCAACTCACACATCGCTGAACTCAGCCATCCTGCACTTAGCTTTCCCCTAACTACCTCGTCCCCACGTCTCCCTTACAAAGCTACTTCCTTTTAACACTACGTAAGCAATCTACTCCCCACTACACATTCAAAGCTGTTCTTGTCCTCAAAGTCCCATTCCAATCTAAAATCTCGACTTAAAATCCCTCTAACTAATCCATCCACGACTCCAGACAACCCTGCCCGCATGAAGTCGGTCTAGCTAAGCTACCCGTTCCCCCTAACTGTTCCATCCTGTGCCCAGGCAAGGTCTTCCACCCCTAACCCGGAATCCTGTTCCTCCGAAATCGATGCTGCTTTGTTATTTTTTTTCCCAATTACGCGGCAAGCATCCAGCGCGGAAACCGCAACTCGCCACTCGCACCTTTGCCCTACGCATCCATCTGCACGGTTTACCTCGTCCTCTTGGACGGTACCATCCGCAGGATTTCACCCCTCCTGCCGGGAATTGCAAACCCACTGTCACCATACGGCACCCTTACCACCCCAAAAGCAAACCTCGCACTGCGAGGTCTCCCCACGTGAACACAGTCCTCTCCCGTGAGCTAACCCACAAGCTCCGTTGGAATAAAACCGTCTTTCAAATCCGTATCCTGCCTTAATACTTTGTCGCTCCGCGGACCGCAACATTCCACCGCTGCGGTTCCGGACCCGGTTCTCACTACCCGCAGCCGAGCACGTGGGTGGCCTCTGTCCGTCGCACGCACGACCTCCGCTCGCCGCCTGCAAACCGCACGGTCCCCATACCATCTAACGGGCCGCTTACCGGCCCTGTGTTCCCTCGTCGCTGTCGTCCGTCCCATTCCACCCACGCACACCTGCGGTTTTCACGACGCTCACACTCCATTTTCCATCACATTACACCAGGGATGATCCTGGTTGCTGCTCGCCGCCGCCGACCCAGTCTCCCTTCATCATACCGCGACCTCACACACCTTGTTTCTCTCTCACATTCGGCCCTCACTCACTCGATGCCATCCACCCCTTGCCACGGTACTCCTCCCACACACGGCCTCATTTCCACACACGGTCTGGAAGCACGCAATCTGGCACACTCAGCCACAACCACTTCACATCACGCTGTCCTTCCACCCACGGTCTTCTCTAATCTCACACGACTGGGCTGCACTCACACCTTGCACCACACACACCGACCAACCACACTGTGGACAATCACTCACCGGGGACCGGCCCCACAGGGGTTCCGGGCCTCTATACCCCCCAACTCTGTGCACCTGCCGCAGCAACTCGTCCCGCTCGAGCTGCTCATTAAGCACACCGAATCTGCACCTGGCGTGACACCAAGGAAATAGCGTTCTGTATCCCTCCGTCTCTTGAGGAAGCCATCCCGATCTGCTCCGCATTCCGGTCCGCTACACGCTCGCGAGGCTCACCCTTCTATGTGCCTCCACTAATCTCAATCTTTTTTTTTGTGTGGTTACGTCACTAACCCCGTCCACATCACTCCCTATCTCCCGTTCTCTGGCCTAATACTTTCATTCCTTCTTGCTTTTATCTTCCCTCGTTCTTCAACTTATTTTTATGTCCTTTACGTCTCCCTCGTGTCTCTCTCACACGTCCCCCCGATTATTTTTTTTTCCCCCTTCACCCGGTCCTACACCGTTGCACTCCCCCCGACTCGTTCGTTCCAGCACTTGCGTCGCCCATTTAGCCTCCAGCTGCCCGTCCGTTTCGCTCCTCGCCATTACATTATGCCTGCCTGCAGGCCACGGCTCTTATTCCCTGCATCTCACACCCGCAGGCTTGCGATTTCGCTTCCATTCACCATTTATATTTTTTCCCACCAGCATTTGGAATAGCTGGGCATGCGGGTGCGCTGTGACTCGTTTCCGGGGCCCAAGGTAATTCAAGGGTCGAGAGGTTTCGGAAGGGAGGGAGTGTCATACACCGCGCGCTGCGCGCCCATTCTGCTTGTTCGTTTTGTGGGAGCTGAAGCATATTCCTGGAATGTCCTGCACCGGGATTCCTGGACCATTGGATTCTTACATTAAAAACATATCTAATTTTACCCCCCTACTCTCGTGCTCGACCTTGAACCCATTCATATTTCTCGTAAGGGTAATAAATTCTCTAATTTAGGAATTCGTGTCGCTCCCAACCCCTGAACCATCCCCGGAATTTAGCTTTGGAGACCGAGATCGTTTTCGCCACTCCCACCACCAGTGTTGCAGTATTCTTCGCCCGCCCGTTGCGTTACGCCACTAACTCGTCCGGCACCGTCCCACCGCGGCAATTCAGCGTAACCCTCCCGGGAACATTCGCCCGACCAGTCACGGTGGGCCTTCGACCTTCACCCCACCAATCTTGCCAATCGGGCCACCCGCTAGGATAGGTTCGCCAAAACTCGACCTACCTTAATTACCCACGCGGGATTCAGGTAAACCTTCCGCGGATTCGTATCTCTCGGCAGGTCGTACTCCGTACACAGCCGCTTGATTGCGGCCCCTCCGTTAACTATTCGGGATATACCGAGCAGTTTATCGTCGACTCCACGTTCAGTATTTACCGGCTTTGCGACCCACTACTTGAACCCTTACGTTAAGCAAATGGAGGGTCAGATACTGAGAAAAGACAAAAGCGAAACGTGCCACAGTCAACAAGCAAGCATTTTATCACACGCAACGTACAGATCAAGCACTAAGCGCACGTATTTTACACTCATACAACAATCAAAATGGCACAAAAGGCAATTAAACCAAAAGAACGATATGCAGTATCCTACAACCAATACCGCCACCATTCACGGCATACACTTATACAGTTATTTACTTTACGAATACACGCCCACAATCCTATACAAAAACCCCGAAAAGAAAATGGTGACTTCTTCCTTTGCGCCTCGAATCCCTCTCCCACCAGGATCCGGCGACGTTGGTCCGCCTGCCCGACTTGCCGTGCTCCGCGTGCTTAGCAGCCTCTCCAGGTGCCTCGCCGCCGGCACGTGTGCTTTTTTTTTCGCTCAACCCACGGACGGTTTCCGCGCATTCCACGCGGATAGAAGGGTCTTTCGTTGTGCGGAAGGTTGCTCGATCGCAGGTGGAATGCAAGTCCAGCTCCGTCCCTTCCCACGTCCCGTCTCTGACCCGCACCCAGTAATGACCAGCTAAGCCCAAGCGCCACCACTAATGTAGGAGACGAGACGAATTATCATAGAATCACCCCCAAAAAACGCTTCGCCCGGTCCGACTTTTATCCCCGATCTCCCCCCTTCCGCCCGCCCGTTTCGTCTCCCCGTTCCCTCGAGCTCTTCGAGAAGCCTCCGCGAAGGCGTGCCCTCACGCTTCCCTCCTACCCCGCTCCTCGGCGGGGGATCAGTTTTGGCTCCGGGCGCACAGCAATATCCCCTAGAAATCAGCCCCACCTTACCTGACCTTCTGACCTGACCCGCATTCGCCTCCTCCTCCCACTCCAATGCCGAGGTGTAGTCAACGGAATAGATACACGGGAAACTCATGGCATCTCCAATTCCCTCCCGTCCCTTTGCCGTTCGTTAGTCGACATGTAGTTTAGCTAGATGTGGAGATGGCTTGGTTGCCAAGTGTTGGTTGGTCTGTTAATGTGATGGGATGCGTGGTTGTTTGAAATTGTTGTGTTTGAAATAAAAGATTTAGAAAAGATAAAACTGCTTAACTCTAAAGTGATCTCAGCCCATATGTAGATCACATAATATATTCCCTCTAGTACTAACGGTTTAGGCTAAGCGTACACATCACCTTATCAAGATATCTCACCTATCTGGTCCTGGAATGGTGTTTTGACTCAATTCACACCGAACGATATATAAAATATTATATATATATATAATATAAATATTATATATATGATTATATAATGTGTTGGGGTTGAGGAGGAGAATAGGAATTGCGTGGGTATAGAGATGGGAGAGAAGCAGTATGAGAACATGGCCAACCTGCAAATAAAATGTTTGGATAAGTTTTGTAGTTTCTCACATAAATCACCTATGTTGGGGGATGGACAATTGACCCAGCAAAAACTCGTAGATGTGATTATGAACTATGCAAAGAAAACACGCACCTATTGCTGCCCTTGATGTAATCCCCCATGTAATCAACACATACTGATCACTGGCGAAGCTGATTATTATGATCTAGTCCCATCACCAAGACCCTAAAATCCCAACAACCATACCCTGTTTTAGCATTAGTGATGGCAGCAGAATTTTCAAATACGAGTCTAGTATGTCAACAATTAACTTCCATACATTTGGAGTGAAATGTTATAAAGATTAATCAATAAATTCCCCCCACTCGCAGGTTGCGACTCCCCTGTCTCCAGGCAGACACAAAACTAAACGCAGCCAGCTGATTACATGCCCATGCTCCAGCAGTTTAGGATACTCTGTGAGAATCTCGCGAGTCATGTCATAGTCCCCGGCAGCCCCTATCCCCACTTCCTCCTCAATCCCCGATTATGAACCACAAGAAAAAATTATTGACCCTCGGATGTGAGCCATGCCCCAGCAGCTAAAAGTGCTTACTGCAAGAGAAAAAATTAGAAGCCCGCGAGTTTCCTCATTGCGACTCATACGACTATGGGCAGAGATGATCGTATACTCTTTGAAGACATCCAATAGACGTAGTATGAGATCTCATCAAATGCCCGAACAGTCTATTCGACATGATAAAACCCTATGACATCATAAAAACATGATGTACTGTCTTGATATCATTTACATATACTCACCGCATCCCGTTCACTCTTCATATGATCCCATCTATTAGATGAACAAATGAAAAAGCAAAGTCGTTGTTAAATCAATTTTATCAAGACAACCAGAAGCCTCTATTTTTGAAGTTCCTCTGAACAGTGTTACATGCTCTAGCCGGATCCGCGAAGTTCACGCATGTTGCAATAACCTCCTTCTCCATTATTGGAGCTTGATGTTAAGTATGGAATAGTGTGATGAGAGACCCGGTGAAATATTAGTGGAAAGATATGAAATGAAGGAGTGTGAGTATAGCTACTGATTAGTTTACAATAGTAGTATTGGGAATGCTAACACTCGTATCTGTAGTCCACGATGTTTGCCTCTACCGCAACAGTATATCCCATTCATCTCCCTACGCCTGATCAAGGGCTTGTATGAAGCTGCAATGCAGTCTAAGGCTGCACTAAGTGTTATTTAAACTCTGATTTCATCTATAACATCCATCAATGTGATCTCTCTGACACTGTGGAAAATCCTTTTATTATTTGAATGGTAATCTTAGCTTACTGCGATCTATATCTCCACCCTTGTCTCTTTGAACATCCGGTCTAGCGCATTCTATCTTGCAGCTGCACTCAATTTACCACATCTGTCAGTAGCCTATTATTAGAATTCACAGAAAACAGTCGATAACACTTGCCTAACTTAGTGCTTTTCAATCCTAGTACAAATTCCGTACACTCTCATCAATCCGTCTTGCCTCTCGGTTAGATCAACCGCACCATGGTTTGTCTGGCAAAAACCGCATACCCATATAGCATTTTTTAAAAGTACCCTAACAAATGAATGAGAACACTTGTATTCTATAAAGCTCTGCTCTTGTGCTCCCGGCTCTCAATTATTCGCGAGTCCTCAATATGAGTCTTTCTGTGACTACCTACCAACATATTCCAAGACTTCTAACGTCTGTGCACGTCCCAAGCCATGGGTCCTCGTCTGAACACCGGGTATTTGCCGACATGCACTGATTCAATTTGATGAACATCCTCTTCTGTCGCCGGCACAACGACTGCCTGCCCAAATAGTCTTCGATCTTCTTACCATCCCTTGTACGAATGAGCCCTCAAATCTGCACTTAAGTTCCATGTCATGCGTATGGTTAAACCCACTGTCTCATCCCCTGTGGCTCTCCTTGCCCCTGCCTTCACCCCTTCTAGGCACAAAACTGTTTACGCCGTGGTTGGTAAGCTATGGCTCCAGAACGAATGCCGCGACAACAACAATAGAACACACCCACTTTCCCTCAGCCACCCAAATTCCAAATATATTCTCTCCTATACGATAAACTTCTTCTCAAGCAAATGAAGCTGAATAAGATCAATCAATGCCCATTGTACACATCTTATACCTTGCAGATGAGAAGTTAACATTTGCCTTCTGTCTCTGCCACCTGCACTTGTCTGGTTTCTTAGCACACCTTCTACTGCAATTAAACACGCACGAGAATTTTACCCCTCCGACCCCTCAACCCAATCCCCCTCAGTTAAATCATTGAATAAAATGCACGGTGGCCGTCCAACCATTAATCACCTATTACCATGAAACTCCCGAACAACTCCAGAAAATTCATCAAGCTCACCCCACGTATTAAATTTGCCTTTCCGTTCCTTCTCACATCACTGTTGACCTCCATATCACCTCTATCAGTCAGCTTCCCTCTGCTCCAATCTTCCTCTCTCTCCACTTCGCGTGGCTACATCATACTAGCTGGTCCACCATCATCCTCGAGATGCGTTCCAAAAATACACAAACAAACCATAATATAACCACTTATCATACCCCCATTAACCCTGCACTCAATCTATCGATGTGCTTACAAATTCCAAGTAATTCACGTTTTTCATTCCACTCATGTTCTTAATTGAAAATAGAGCTTCTGCAGCTTGTGTATCTATCTGTCACCTAACCTCTGATCTCCTTTCCTAACCCTCCATTTCGACCCACACTCCCATTTAATTATCCAATTTCGTCCTCTCATTTCGTAAACTCAGCCTTGCTGTCTTCCCCGTGCTTCACCCCATCCTGCCTTGTTACTATGTATCCTTTTCTCTGTGTGTACCTATCCTAATCTTTTTTATGTCCGAGCTCCCCAACATCTCTTCCTAACTACTCAATGTTCTATTCGCTACTTTAACACCAGATCAAATAAGTACATGGACAACTCATGCAGTTCATATAAATACCTACCATATCAAGACGTTTATTCTTTAAAGCCGGCCCGATAGCACAAATGCCACTTCCACACTGGCAGATAATGTGCTTCACCCTCCTTAGGAGAGTGGAGCCTGAGTAGGCTGCTTCCGTGAGAGAAATATGATCGACTAATCCATTCGCATTATCTCAGCTGAGCACAATAGCACCCGAAGTGCCCTATCCCTGGCCCACACACCCCTCACACCATTAAACTATGCCCAAACATCCCATGGCATACAATAGTTATCTATCAACACCCAGAAAGTCCTATCCCACAAATCGAAATCCACCCTTTTCTGTCTGCATTTAATCACACCGCCAATCTTTTTCCTAGCCCCTAGTATCTGACCCAGTGACACTCCTTGAAAAGCCGCACTAGGATGTGCCAGTCTCCCCTGAGATAAGGCCACCTTCCATGTAGCCTGCCAACGTCCGAGAATGACTCTGCTTCCAACAATACTGCCAAGAAGCGATCGCATCTTACACCACTTCTTACACGATATTACTACTCTAGACACCAATCCCATACTGAGACACAAGACAGATTAACAGTGAAAGTTGTCAATATACATATCCAAAAAGGGTAACTGATTTTATCCTACTATTATCTGTTGAAGATATCAGTCAGAAATTCACAGATGAATCAGCTTTGAGTCACAGAAGTGTTTTTTGCCGCGGTGTCCACAAATCACTATTTCCAAAGATAAATCATAAAAGGGTACTCAGTCTCCCAGTGTGGCTCTCGCCACTTCTCAAGCATTAGCCCAGTTACTAAGTATACATCACTACTAGATGAATGAAGTAGAGAGAATGAGTATCTCAATTATTGCCGATATTGGTGCTGGTTACCAAATTCGATTTCTTATAATTGTCCAGCCAAACCCAACCCTGAGTCCCTCTCAGATCGAATGACCCGGAAAACCTTGCACCTCCAATTAATAGTTATCGAGATATTCACTTGTGGGAGTGTATAACACACAGTCAATAACGATAGGAGGAACTAGAATCGCTCACGCTCTATACTCAATCTTAGCTACATTGTGGGTTTGTATTTGTGCGCCGGTGTGATACGGAGGCTATTCCTGCGGAATCACTATGATACACAGGAATCAGAAGCGACCCAACTCATGGGATTCTGTATCTGTACAGATATCAACTATCTGCTGCTGCTGCTTCTCCCGTACTGCTTGCTGCGCAACATGTCCGCTATCAACACCGCGAGGAGACAATACCAGGGAGAGACTACCAAGGCTGATCCAAAAGAATCGACCTCATGTAGGCGTTTACCATCAGAGGCAATCACAAGTTAATCTGATCAAGAAGGTCTATGCAGTGAGATTCTTTATTGTCGAGGTCTATCATCTGAGATGCATTTCGCCAAGAACAAAAGTCTAGAGCGTCAATATAGCGTTCGAAGTTACAATAGGAAAAATTCAAGTGGAGGGTGTAGCCTCCTGTGTAATGCAAAATTGAGTCCGGATTAGGCTTCATGCACGGAACAGGGAGGACCAATTGGGACTGAATCCATAGGAAAGGCAGGCATACATCTCGGTCCCTGGTCATGAGGCCCGATCGGCTGGTCGATCTCGTGCAGACAGGTTGACTGAAGCGGCCAAAAGCCTATATTCTCAGAAGAGAGATACTGAGTGAATCGTCTCTGCTACGGGACGTTGGGTAAAGCCGTCCTCCCAAACAGCCCGAAGAGCATGGAGAGGAGTATAACTCTTGTTCGACCCCTTTCTGTTTGTTTGAGATGGTGTGTTTTGTGGTGTTGTTTTAACAGATAGTAGTGGGATCGACAAATAAAACACAGACGGATCTGTTTGTATCGAGCGTAGAATCGCTGGAATCTGGAGAGTTAGTTACTGTCCAATGATCATGACGCTAGGGGTGTAACTGTGTGAGGACGTTTGTACTTCTCAATAAGAGGAATACGCACAATTGGTGCCGCTGTAGCCCGCCAATTTAAAAAATTGAATTTTTTTTTTTATGTCTGGCAGTTCATCGAATGTATAAGGATATAGACTTTGTCCAACCCGCAGCTGTCCCCCCCAAAAAAAAATTGTTTAGAGAAAAAAAAAAAATTTGCAGAGTTTTTTCAATACCAAAGAAAATCTTCGAGATTTTTTCTTATATGTATGTGCAAGTTCTACTACATGTTATATAGGATGTCTTTTACCAAACAAGAAATATATAAGAAGCCGAGTGCCTGAAGGACAGTTAATATTTTTTGTGAAACCTATAAACTTCTGCGTTGGCTAGTTCATTTTCTGTCAGTACCTACAGAATGCTTTTGAACTCATACCCAAAGAAACGGCTGTCATGCATTTAAGGATCCCACTCATACATGTTCAATTTTTGAGCTCTTTCATTCCTATCGAGCAGCATATGAATTTGTAGGAATTTGTTTGAAAATTGTAAGTAAAATGTGAATAAATGCAATTGTTTGGCTTGTCATTTTGACCGAAAATCATTAGTAACCTGTCTGTGAAACTCTATCCCGTGGTTACCTGTGTGCAAATCATCAATATCTTGCAGGACAAGGTTTCCAGTAGCCATATAGTTGAATTCAGCTTCTCCTTTCATTGAACTAGCAATGATAGAAAATGCAGGAAAGAGATGCGAGACTATGAAACATTCACCACTGCATCCCATGCTTCACCATCTATGCCTATTTTTGATTTGTCAGCACAACGAAAGCCACAAAGGTACATCCAGCTATCTTTTTCTTTCTTCGAAATGTAATATCCCTTCTCGCTCCTCCATTAGCCTTAGCCGACCAGCTTATAACATTGTTTCACTACTGCATCTTGTTATACAGTACAACAAATTCTGAACAAACTTTTTTCTATCGGAGGCACGTTATTTTCCATATTACCTGCCTTTTGATTAAAGCAATCGTTCCGTGTGTTTTGACCAGTTACTTATATTTCCATTTAGTCAAGTCTCAGTCGATATCCCTCAAGCCACGCTATCCCAATCTACGGATGCCAGATTCTGTATCACGCGCTCTACGACACAAGGATTAATAGTGTCGATCTTTATTCCTAGCAAGTGCTTAAGTCAGATAAGATATACACTGAATATCGAACAACCCAACAAAACAAAAAGGACCAAGCCATCTTGCGCCTTAGCCAACTCTTCCCTACACCTGGACAGGCCAAGACTGAGGGGATAGAGCGACAAGCAACTCCCATTCTCGGGCCACAACACGCTACTTGACTTTCGCCTATCTAAGGCCGACGAGGCTTAAAGTTCCTGCTCCGATTCCTTTATCTTGATTGTGATAGTGATTGCCTCCTGATTAACCATATGGATAGAGATGTTTGTAGCATCGTGACAATGCTTCTTCTTCCCAGTCCGCTGCTATACCAAACCAATACTCTCACAAGAGCCTACTGCAACATAGTACCAGCTAACATGGCTCTCGTATTTCTATCCGAGCATTAATTTACTCCCCTAACCTATGATTCTGTCCCTTTCTGACGAGTCAAAGCATCTACATCCCATCTCAGTTAATCCTACTAGATGCCCGGATTAATTCCCAAAAGATGAAAAAAAAAAATCGGAAATCGAGGGACCAATAAATGGTTTATTTAAAAGTAGAGATTACTTAATCTGAATCAACTGTCTCGGACATCTCTACACACCTGGCCACACCTTCTGCCACATGTTATTTTGGCGATCGATACCCGCCTGATCCTCGTTTCTGTCTTCTGCACGATCTGTTTCTTCGTCCATCCCTTTTATAATGCAGTAGCCGTTAATGTTGCTTGATTCCAAGCATGATAGCACATAGAACTTGCGAGCATAACCAGAATTGAATAGAACAGAAAGCGAGCGTGGAGTCAAGGTACCGCAGGCAGGTTTTTTTTTTTTTTTTTATTTTTTTTTTTGTTCTTTAGTTTTTTTTTTTTTTTTTCTTTTTTATTTTTTTCTTGTTTTTTGTTTTTTTTCTTCTTTTTCCTACTATCCTTTTCTGTTTTCTACTACTTTTTTTGTTTTTCTTTCTTTTTTACTTTTTCGTCTTATTTTTTTTATCTTCTTTTTATATTGTTTCTTTTATCCGTTTCTTTTTTTCATTAAAAATTATTTTAATTTTTATTTTTTTTTTTTTAATGATGCTTTTCGAGCGTTTCTTCTACCCTTTAACCTTTCTCCGTTTTGTATTTTTATTCTTCAATCTGTTATTTTATTTTTTGTGTCTCTCTCTTCTTTTTCTTCTTCTTTTCTTTTTTTCTGTTTTCTTCTGTTATTGACAACTTTCCATTCTTTCCTCCTGTACTTTAGCCGTCCACATTCACCTATCATGCCATTTCTACCCCTAGTTACACTTCTTGCAACCGCTGTATCCTGCTTTCCTAAGATCTTAAACCCTAATCCTGTCCCTAGAACAGATTCATGACAGTCGTGACTCTTAACGCGAGTTTGTGTATCACCTTAGCCTCATTATGCACTCACATGTCAGTCCTTCGTTCCAGAGATAAAGATACAGAACTTACATAGTCTCTTCTTTCAAGAATCAGGCTGAGGACTTATTTGCAAGATTCGCGAACTACGTAATCCGTGCATCCCTTTGTCTAAATACGTCACCTCTTAAACCCAATGTATCTGTCTGTCTTCTCTTGATTGCGTATCATATATAAGATTCTAGAATTAATACCACGGAGTTTAGTCATTCCTGCCTCTCCTCCAGTTACGCCACATGCCAGTTGGCGGCCATTTATAAGGGACGATGGAGGGCAGTATCAAATTACACTCAGAAACGGTAACATTGACATCGATCGCACACCATGTGATTTAGAGAGTAAGGAAAAGAGACATTTGGTTGAGATTCAGACTAATCCTGTCGATTATGTCAAAGATGTTGTCTTTTCCTCTCCTGGAGGGTCAAAAAATACTGACGACCAAATTTTTTCCTAAGCTTTCGTGAAGAATTCCAACGAAAATTGCCTTCAGTTGATTTCCTCCTCCAAATGATCATAAGGCAAGTTTGTTTCCGACAATTCTTCCCCCACCACTTATTGCTTCAATTTAGACACATGAAAGCCAAGGGCAGCAACGCACCTCCCTGAAAAATCTACCTCCTCCCGAACTCCTCACCTGTTATATCCCTCTCTTCCCCTCCCATCTTGCCTTTATCCTACCTCTTTAGCACCTCTTCACTTTCTGCTTAGTATCCATGAGGACCTAACTCTGACACATGACTCGAGAGTGGTTCCCACCAGAAAGAATGCCATGCAGACGAAGCAAGTGCTGTTGTAAGCAATTTTCCTAGAAAGGAGGTTGAGTGTCGGAGAAATTCTTAAGTTAGTATGGAGACCGTCTGTGGATCCATGTCTTCCCCTAACCTCTATGAACAATACCCTACCAATCGCCTTATTCAAGCGCACAATGCAACAGAGATGCTTGACTTGCGCCATGTGGTGAACCTCTGATAAATAAAACCAGAAGAGTCAAGCTCCCACTTAACAAGGACCAGTACGGTCAGATCAGAAATCCCTTCCGATTGCCGTACTCAGGGATCACAGACACATCTCACCATACTTCCGGCAACAATTATTTTCACAAATCTAGATCGAAAAATAGATATGTAGTACCTGTCCCCTGACCTTCCGGCCTGCTCCGCTTCTTCAGGGTATCCATGGACCAAACTATTGACCTATAGTCTCCAGTCCAACCTACGCTCGACGAACTCTTCTCTGCACCATTCTCGATGACACGGTGACATCAGACCCTCCTGTCATTACCTTACGACCAGCTGACTCGCATGATAACTAATGAAAGTCACCGATCATCATGAGAAAGCATGCATTTGCATCCAATGGCATCACCTCCACCCCCAACCAGCTCTCTCAAAGCTGTCTTCCTATGTTTCTACCCTCTTCCACTCTCGAAAATGATGAAGAGCTATCATCAATCTCTTACTGTCCCCCAATTCTCATTTTGTCTCCAAGGACGGTACAACACACATAACCCACCCATTCAGTGGCCCCGATGTCTCTCACGGCGAACCTAGCCACAGCGTTATTCCCAATGCCAGTATCTACCCTAACTCTCCATGACGGCAGTTGCTCACCCATTGGAGCGTCCCTCCAAACGGAGCGCCAGAGTCCTTGCACTCCTCTCCACTTCGCCATTAACTCCTTGCCACCGAACGCTCACATCCTTCCATCTTACCTCCGAACGAGATGCTGCCTCCTTCTCCCACTATCCTGCTAACAGACCTCGTACATGTCATACTTATGATCACTCTCACCGATCCTTCCTAAAGCGTGCAACTGCCCTCTACCTAGCGTCAATGTTTCTTTTAAGCACGTATGATACTCCCCTCAACTGCTAGCGTTCAACCATCACCAATGCTGTCCTCTAAGATCTCGGCCAATCTATTCGGGGCATAACGATTCCGTCCAGTTGAGCGTAAGCTTCTCAGATCTTACGTCCACACTGACCAAAGGAAAAGGATGGAGGCTCTGAGGAGTCCTTGTGCAGGGAAATGGAAGGTAGCGCTCACGTCAAACCGAAGGCTCTTATGTCAAGACCACAGTGAGATTCGTTTTTGCACATACAGCCAGTGCGATTTCAGAAGAGCTGGGACGGGCTCCGGCCTCACGTCTTACTCCCCTCCCTCTCCCTTGCACCAGCCTCCCTCTTCCATCATCTTATCTGATTTATACATTTAGAGACCTGGTTGACCTGTGAGCAATTGGTCGAAGATACTTGATCGGGATATAAGAGATCCAGAGGGCAGTTGAAGAATGTAGAGGAGTATGAAGAGAGAATGAAGAGAGAGGTTGCGGAGAAGGAGCCAGCTTTGGATGTGAGGGGCAACTTGGAAGGGAGATGGGGAGATCTGAAGGAGAAAGGGTGAGACGGAAGTGAGAAGTATTCGGTGGGGTGAGAAAAAGTTGAGTGGTAAGAGTGAAGTTCTTTAGAGGAGTTGAAAAACGTTTCAGGACCGTTGGGTATATTGATGAGACATGCACTTCAAGATTGCAGGTAGGTTGATGGAGACTGGTGGAGAGGGAAGAGAACTGTTTATGTATGTGAAAAAGGACAGCAGGAGGTTACAATATTTGAGTTTCGAAGGAGAGATGTTGATAGAGGAAGGAAGACATGATGTGATGATGATTGACGGTGTAGAGTAGAGTGATATATCTGTTCGGTGAGAATGGAGCCCACAGATGCTAGAACACCACACACTTTGGGACAACAGAGGAGGAGCTGATACTAAAGCAGAAGACAGTGAAGAGGTGCTAAGAATGAAGGTAGGATGAGGGGCAAGTTGGGAGGGGTAAGGAGAGGGTATAACAGGTGAGGAGTTCGGAGGAGGTAGATTTCAGGAGGTGGGGTGAATTGGCACTAAAGTGGGGGAAAAGGACAATTGATTGAACACGAACATGCATTGCAGACTGGGATTTCAATTTTTTTTTAAGTCAGAGATGCAATTAAAGACATTACGTGAGGGATGCAATGAAGGGGAGTTAAGAGAATGGAGAAGAGTAACATTGTAGCAGTGGGACGTTTTAGACAAGGGATGAAGGAAAAGTCGAATTGAAAACAGCCTTTTGAAGAAGAAGAAGAATAATGAATTATGATGCAATACAGAGAACCACATGTGTGAAAGAGGAAGTTGAAACACTGTAAGAGACCGTTTTTTAATTTTTGGGGTAAAGATTAGGTAAGATTAGGAAAAGGAAAGGTTGAAGAAAAAATCGTGTGGTGTGTGGTGAATGTGGATCGGCTAAAGTACAGGGAAGATGGAAGGTTGTCAAAAGTAACAAGAAGAAGAAGAAGAAGAACCGGGAGGAGGGTGGGACAGAGTGGGGTGAGACTTTAAGTTCCTATACGTGGTGATTACACTCTGAATCCGGAGGTGTAAAGGTGAGCACGTGAACAAGCTTTAAAAAAAATTTTTTTTTTGAAAGATCGGTAAGATTAGGTAAAGGAAAGGTCAAAGAGAAAAACATTAGTGAAGGGTGTGGTGAATGTGGATCGATTAAAGCTGAGAGGAAGATGGAAGGTGTGTTGGGTGTAGGCCTGTGCCAAGGCTAAGTCAGAAAAAACGACCCCCGGCCGCAAGCCCGATCTCGAGAAGCCTCTCCCGTTCTCACCTCCTCGCACAAGCAACTTTTCACACTCTTTCCCTCACCTATCTCACCCCCCCCCTGCGCCACCCGTACTGGGTGACGCGTCTCGTGGCTGCCGTGCGAATTTGCCGTCTTGCAAAAGTAATACAGGAAGAAAAGAAGAAGAAAGCGTATCAGAGAACGAAGAGGGGGTAGAAAGAAATCACTGGATTTAAATAAAAAATATTTTTTTTGTAAACGGGACATCAGTCTTAAGTACGTTCAAATAATGTATCATTCGGTGTAAGTGAGAAGTGAAAAGATATTTAAAAAAAGAATTTTTTTTGAAAGTTCGGTAAGATTTAGGGTAAAAAGGAAAGGTCAAAGAAAAAAAATAGTGAAGGTGTGTGGTGAAAGTGGGTTGGAAAAAGTGGAAAGAAGATATTAGATCGGCAAAAGAAAAAGGAGGAAGAAGAGTCGGTACAGGAAGTCACGTGGTTACGTGGGGTTTCAGGTGAGAAGGGAAAAGGCTTTTTTTGTTGTTGTATTTTTTTTTACATTTTAAGACATGAAATAGAGGATATTGTTGAGAGGGATAGAAGGAG
>CM068963.1:59865111-59884745 GCA_035128595.1 Eptatretus atami
TCAGAAATGTGAT
Organism: Eptatretus atami; assembly: GCA_035128595.1. NCBI lineage: Eukaryota > Metazoa > Chordata > Myxini > Myxiniformes > Myxinidae > Eptatretus > Eptatretus atami. The sequence goes on from CM068963.1 coordinate 59,865,125, forward strand.
TAAAGACGTTACGTGAAGGATGCGATGAAGGTGAATTAAGAGAATGGAGAAAAAGAAACGTAACAATGGGACTTTATAGACATGGGAGGAAGGAAAGGTCGAATTGAAAACAGTCTTGTAAAGGAGAAGAAGAGAAGTGAATTACGATACAATCCAAGGTGAAAAGAAGAAATTGAAACATTGTAAGAGACTGTATTTTTTGTTTTTATTTTTTATTTTTTTGATAAAGATTTAGTAAGATTCGGTAAAGGAAAGGTTGGAGAAAAATCGTGAAGGTGTATGGTGAATTTGGAGCGCCAAACACGGAAGGAAGCTGGTAGGTCGACGAAAGTGACAGGAAGAAGAAGAGGGGGAAGAAAAACACGTGGTTAAGAGAGGTGTAAGGTTAGAAGTGAAAAGATGTAAAGAAACAAGCTCAAATGAGCTAAGATCCTCGTCCTCTTAATGATGACGTCATAAAAACGAATATGACGTATTGATGTTATCAGTTTGTGATGAATTTATCTGTGCTAATGCCCGGCTTGATTCGCCAAACAAAATTCAAACAGCTTGCCTAGTTCGGAGATAATGGTATAGGCGATTTCCATTAGCGGCAGATATTATGACGTCAACTTTTTTTCTAGGAAGAATTTCCAAAATGGAGATGGTTACTGCTGCGGTGGGCTTTCTGCATATACATGGCAAGTTTCACGAAGATCCGATGAAAACTCGGGTTGTGAAACAAAAAAGTCAAAAAATAGGAATGACTCATAAAAATTGATATTGACGTCATAGTGATGTATCATATGTGCGGATAATTCATCTCTGCTAATGCCCTGTTCGATTCCCACAAACAGAATTCAAAAAGCTTGCCCAGTTTTGGAGATAATTTTTGAGGCGATTTCCATTTGCGGAGATATTTTGATGTCATAACTTTTTTTCTAGGAGGAATTTTCAAAAAAGGAGATGGTTACTGTCTGCGCGGGTTATTTTTACATATATATGCCAAGTTTCAGGAAGTTTCGATGAAAACTGTAGGCTGTGAAACAAAAAAGTCCACAAGAAGAAGATGAAGAACAACAACGTGAGTAAGACTTCGAGATCCTCCACGAGGATCTAAAAAACAAAATTTTTTTGATTGATTTTTAAAGATTAGGTGACGTTAGGTGAAAGAAAGGTTGAAGAAAAAAATCGTGAAGGTGTATGGTGAATGTGGGTCAGCAAAAGTAGGAGGATGGTGGATTGGGAGAATAAGGAGGAAGAAGAGTCGGTACCGGAAGTCACGTGGTTACGTCGGGTACAAGGTCGGGAGGGAAAAGGGTTTTTTTGTTGTATTTTTTATATTCTCAGACAAGAAAGAGAGGGTATAGTTGGGAGGGATGGGAGGGTGGTGGGAAAAGTGGAGAAAATAAGAACTGATGGTAATAAGGAAAAAAAATACAAATAAATACGAATGTGCAAATAGATGGGAAAGACGGTTAGGCCTCAGGGAAAACCGATATGACAACATCGACGACAACTCACCAAGTAGCACAAATTTTGAAACAAAACTGAACTAGGAACACACGGTAAACAGGGAGGTAAGAAAATAAACATTCAAAACGCGACAAACAACGACCAGAGACTTATCTTTGAGGAAGTTGGCAGTTACCCCTGAGAGAACCAACCGTCGCCTCAAAAACCGGAACCGGAAGGGATCTTCACTCTTGTCCCCAAGTTTCAGCTTTCTAGCTCAAAGGATGGCTGAGATATTGCCCGGGCAAACAAGAAAACATACTAACGGAGTGAAAACTGAGTACTCCCTTCCTTCTGCATCAGGTGATGTCATGCATCGCCTGGATATGGAATTGGAAAGGAACAGTGTACTTACTGTACAATACAGTACGAATTTCAAGTCCAAGATGAATTTCACATGAATGTTTATTGTGGCAGGACAGCTCAATTGGTAGCATGGGTAGTGGGTCGTGCTGTGTTGAATCTATATACAGCATAATATAGAAAAACGAAAAGCACGGTGAGGCGTTGAGGCGGTCAGTCCATGAAGACTATATGCCCATGAATCAGAACCTGTTTGAACGTTAATTCCCCAAAACATTTACGACACTGAAGACCCAAAAGACCCCAAACACCCAGATAACCCAAAAGTCCCCAAGGACCCTAAAGACCCAGAAGTCCCCAAGGACCCTGAAGACCCAAAAGACCCCAAAGACCATGAAGAGCCCAAAAGACCCTGAAGAGCCCAAAAACCCAAAAGTCCCAAAAGACCCTGAAGAACCAAAAGTCACCGTCGACTCAAAAACACCCTGGAGAACCTGAAGACCCTAAAGTCCCAAAAGACCCCAAAGACCCTGAAGATCCAATGTCCCAAAAGACCCCAAAGACCCAAAAGTCCCAAAAGACCCCAAATACCCAAAACATCTCAAAGACCCAAAAGTCCCTGAGGACCTAAAGGTCCCCAAGGACCCAAAAGACCCACCCAAAGACCCAAAAGACAAAAGACCCCAAAGACCAAAAAGACCATGAAGACCCAAAACACTCCGAAGACCCAAAAGACCACAAAGACCACAAAGACCATGAAGACCCAAAAGACCAAAAAGACCTTGAAGACCCAAAATACCCCTAAGACCCTTCAGCCCCTTAGAACTTAACAGCATTTAGACCCCTTACACCCCTCAGACAGATTAGACAGCTTAGACCCTTGACCATTTTGACCACTCGGACTTTCTTGTATCACAAATAAATTTCAAATAAATATAATATCACCAATATTACAAATAAATTTGTTGAAAAGAAACGTTTGTGTTATGATTTGTGTAAATCATGCCAACACAGCAAATGTATGACATCAGTCTTTGCAACGACGTGTGGAGAGGTGAGTGTAGCGAGCCGATCCACGCTAGTTCTTAATAAAGTGGATTGAAATCCTTCACCTGCATCATTGCTATTATACCAGTCGTGGACGTCATTGTTGGGAAGCAGGTGCATACAAAGGTGGGGTTCATGGAGGAGCTAGAACATAGAACAGATCAGGACATAACATAACAAAAGGAAGAGTAGAAAGAGATGGGGAAGCACACCAACAGCAGGGTTGAGGGACAAAATAGAGGGAGACTTGGACAAATAAGGGATGTGTGGAAGAACATAGGGTAGGGCAGGATATATGGGGTAGACATGATTAATACAATCGCAAACTCTCAGGAAGAAAAAAACTGGAAATTTGGAAAGAAGAGGCTTAATTGGGGTAGAAAAGACCATGGTTTTGGATGGGGAATTATCAGAGTTGGTGGTGAACAGCCATCTTGAAGACCTGGAGAAATAACATTGAAGAGGTGGAAAAAAGAGGAACAAATGAGTGGAGGTAAGGTGATCCTAGATTTAGTTTGTTTCACCTGAAGGGGGTTAATGTTGGACCATGTGAGCCCTGCAGAAACCTGAGGGGTGGGGGGAGAACAAAGCACAGAAAGAGCAGAGGGTGCAAGACCAGAAATGAGGCAGTAGAGGACAGAGAGACCGACCTGTCTGCGATGTGAAAGTGATAGGCCCGTAGACTCAGGTTCATCACAGGATATTCCAATGAACTTGAAGGCCTTGGTTGACACGGCATCAAGCTGAGGAAGGTGTGAGGCAGGGGTGCCAGCCCAGAGGGGGAGAGCAGTGCTCCATCGATGGTGGATAGGAGTTCAGGTGTGCCAAGGGGAGGACATTACACGATGAAGGATGTCCAGTTGGCAACTGGTTTTGGAGGCAACTTTGAAATGTGGTTTGCCCAAGAAAGATAATGGCTGATAGTGAGACCAGGAGTTTGAGTCAGAGAATTATTAAGAAAGTAGATGGGAGGGTTTGCCATATGGTCCTTTCAGAGAATGTGTGAGGTTGTGAGATTTGTCAGGATTGAAAGACGTATTCAAGTGTTTGGAAAAAAAAAAAAACTTGTGTTGAGGCTATCCAGCTTGGATTTCCCTCATGGACGATAAAAATCCCACAATACCTGCCACACCACTGTTGCCTTGAATTACTCCTCTTACCATATTCTAATGTCATCTTGGTTACTGTTATTTAAGGCTCTAGAAGTTGGCTTTCAGAGGAGTTTATGGGACAGAGGAACATGAAGAAGAGGAGGAATAATATTTATTACTATTTCCAAATGTTGAATAGCGGCTTCAGTTTTCATGGGAAAATCTGGAGCTGTGATATTTGCTCACACGGAAAACTGATTATTCATCCCTCAGGCAGGTCCTCGAACAAACTGAATGCTCACCCATTCATTTTCACAAACAAACACCGATTGACTCCGTCAGGAGGTTCAAAACCACTTACCTTTTTGCAAAACTTGGCATTGTCGGTACACGGCAACTCTTCATCAGGAAAGCCATCGATGTCTGTGTCAATCCCGCATACGTACCCGTTTCCAGCCCAGCCAATATTGCACTAGTAAGAGAAGTTCTGATAAACAAATACATTTGGATACCAATGCAGATACAACATCAAGTGAAAGTCTGCAAAGTCAGTGCATCAAGCCAAGAATCACAAGTAATAATAAAACAAGTATGATTATATAGCATGATATCTCAAAAGTTGTGGACGGATTCAGCCGAAACTTGGTGGGCAGGTTGGGTGTGTGACAAGAAGAATTGATTTGATTTTGTGAAGATCCAGATCCAGATACGAAATTATTTAATTTTAATTCGGATACGAGAATTATATAATAAACAAGAGCTCAAGTGAGCACAATATACGCCCAAACAAGAAGGTATATACAGAATTGTGCTACTACATGGAAAACAGCATCCTGGTTGCCATGGCAACCACTTTAGACGACGAACGTATGTCGCGACACTCCGTCTCCACAGTCTGTACCTAGTACCAAATATGAAACGTGAAAGTTGAAAACTTTGGGAGTTAGAGTGCAGAAGGAACGGACGGACGGACGACGGTATCACATAATACGCCCCGATATATATATCGGGCGTATAAAAATGAAATAAAGTAATTAAAGGTCAATGTGGAAAGTATTTTCAGCCCCTTACAAATGCAAACTAGAAGGGCACTCGGTGGAGCGCATACCTCCGACATGTAATGCCTGATCCACGACAACATATCGGGAACCAATACGTTTTTGAAATATCATGCTATCCAGTACTAACTATATCGTTTTGGCCCTATCTCTCAATGGTGAGGAATCACTTTAAAAATTAAATAATTCTCGTATCCGGATCCGGATCCGGACCTTCACCAAAATCAATTCTTCCCTGTCACACACTCAAACTGTCCACCAAGTTTCGTCCGAATCCGTCCACAACTTTTTGAGATATCATGCTACATATCATTTTAGCTCTATCTCTCAAGAGTCAAGAATAACTTTAAAATTCTAGGAGTCGGATCCGGATCCGGATCTTCACCAAAATCGAAATAGTTCGTCCTTGTCACACTCCCAACCTGTCCACAAAATTTCATCCGGATCCATACACAACTTTTTGAGATATCCTGTACACAAACAGACAAAAGACAGACAGAAAGGGGTGAAAACATAACCTCCTTCACCTTTGTGGCGGAGGTAAATATCAAGAACAGAGTAATTGCAAAACAAAGTGTTGAACTTCTGAAACGGACTTAAACTACAATTTCAAATCCAGTATCCAATGACTTTTGATGGGGAATTATTGGTGGGAGGTATGCAGAGCGCGCTTACCATGTCGCCTGATCCGCACCAGGAAATGAATGTCCATATGGAGTCATTGAGGATCATGCAAGTAAAATCCCTGACTCCACAGTTGAACAATTCAAAGGAAGGAAAGGCGTTATAATTTTCTGATGAATTCACGGCAAGGTGTTCAGTGCCAATGTAGCTCCAGGAAGCAGAAGTTATTGATTACTAGCTGACGTACCTGGCGCTGCCTGGGGAAATTCGATCAAATATGTATTTAAATATTTCCTGCATGACAAATTTGGGAATGTTGGCCTTATGGTTTTGTATGAATTACCGATCTTCACAAAACATATTACTCGATCACTCACGGGAAAAACTCAGGCAGTGTAGAAGCAACATACTCACTCGAGCCTGAACACGGAGGTGTTATAATAAACCTGCGGAAAGCAATCTTTTGAATAACAGGTGCACGTGTAAACACTATAGTAATTAAATTTGTGTTGTTGACAACAAACCACTACAATCTCAACATACGATATTCACAATACATATTACTTCATCGCTCCCAGAAAAAAAAACCCAGGCAGTGTTGAGTTCGTAAGAGTTCATAAGTTAATAAGTGAGTCAATAAGTATTCAACCTCTTTGCTCCAAATTGACACTCCAAATTGAGCTCAGGTGCATCCAATTTCCTTTGATCATCATCGAGATGTCTCTACGAGTCCACCTGTGGCCAATCCAATTGATTAGACATGATTTAGAAAGAAACACACCTTTCTATACAAGGTCCCACAGTTGACAGTGCTTATCAGAGCAGAAACTCTCCCATGAAGTCCAAGGAACTGTCCGTAGAACTCTCAAGTAGAATTGTGAGGAAGCATAGATCTGGGGAAGGGGATAAAACAATTTCTAGAGTGTTGAAAGTTCCCAAGAGCACAGTGAGCTCCATCGTTAGGAAATGGAAACAATATGGAACGATGCAGACTCTTCCTAGAGCTGGCTGTCCGACCAAACTGAGCAACTGGGCAAGAAGAACCTTGGTGAGGGAGGTGACCAAGAACCCAATGACTACTCTGACAGAATGACAGAGTTCCTTGCCTGAGATAGGGGAACCTACCGGGAGGACAACAGTTTCCGCACCACTTCACAAATCTAGGCTTTATGGGAGTGGCCAGACAGAAGCCACTCCTGAGAAAGAAACCACATGACAGCATGCCTGGGGTTTTCAAAAAGACAAGTGAAAGACCCTGAGATCATGAGGCAAAATATTCTGTGGTCTGATGAGACGAAAACTGAACTCTTTGGTCTAACTGCAAAGTACTACGTCTGGTGGAAACCGAGCACAGCTCATCACCCATTCTAACACCATCCCGACTGTGAAGCATGGTGGTGGCAGCATCATGCTATGGGGATGCTTTTCAGTGGCAGGGACTAAGAGACTTGTCAGGATAGAGGGAACAATGAATGGAGCCAAATACAGGCAGATCCTTGAGGAGAACCTGCTTCAGAGTGCAAAAGACCTTCGACTACGGCAAAGATTTACGTTCCAACAGGACAATGACCCCCAAGCATGCAGTCAAAGCAACACTGGAATGGCTTCAGAACAATAACGTGAATGTCTTTGAGTGGCCCAGCTAAAGGCCAGACTTCAATCCCATTGAGAATCTGTGGAAGGACTTGAAGATTGCTGTTCACCGAGGCTCCCCATCCAACTTAGACAGAGCTCGAGCAAATCTGTAAGGAAGAATGGGAGAAAATCCCCAAATCCAGATGTGCAAAGCTGATACAGACATACCCCAAGAACACTGGAAGCTGTAATCGCTGCCGCAGGTGCTTCTACAAAGTATTGACTCAGGGGGCTGAATACTTATGTAAATTCGATATTTCTGTATTTCATCTTCAATAGATCTGAAAAAAAATTCCACTTTGTCATTATGGGGTATTTTGTGTAAATCGGTGACAAAAATATTCAAATTTAATCCATTTTAAATTCAGGCTGTAACACAACAAAATGTGAAAATGTTGAGGGGTGTGAATACTTTCTGATGGCAGTTGCTGACTTTTTTTCACCAACAAAGGAAGCAGTTGCTGACTTTTTTTTCCTTCTTAAAAGCATACGTTTAAAAAATAAACAAATATGGTACGAATTGCAGGGAACGCAGAAAAAAAACCCCACAATTTACATAAGTATTCAGCCCCCTGAGTAAGCAGAAAGTGGAATGCACTCAAACAGCTTCCTGTACTGGCACTTTGGTAAAGATAAATGAGCCTCTCAGAACCGAGCTGTGTTCGTTCCTTGCATTTTTACACTTTTGGGAGCTAAAAGGTCAGCTAATCGGTCTGTAATGAACCCCTAAAAATCCTAATCATGTCATTTATTGAAATTAAATATACTATTGATAGTATTTCACGATAGATGAGCGTCACAAACTTTGAGGTCTTATTTCTAAAAAAAAACTATCGTGCACATGCATCTTGAACACGGATCGAGCATTCTTTTTCAAAAAATTAAAACAATTGCTGAAGTTTCTTTTTGCTTTAGGAACAAGATATGTGTCCATGAATATTCAGTTGCTAGAGAGAGAAAAATAAGAACGATGTCAATCAGGACAAGTAGCCTCACCACACAAGAAATGTCCCCGTTTCGCTCCAAGACGCAATGTCCATGTTCATGGCAAGGGTCGAACACCCCACTGGCACAAGTTCTTCCAGCGTGGCAACCGACAATCTGATTACCGTAGAAGCCAGGCATGCAAGGCCCACAACGAAATGAACCCTAAAGTGAGCGACAGAGGATTAATACATTCCAAACTTGGAGCAATAAAACTCACTATGCTCATCCAACTCCACCATCGCATGAACAGTCATTCTATTTGACAACATGTGGTCGGTACCGACTCCTTGGACATGTAATAGAAATGGCATCAAAAGTTGACATTTAAACCATATTACAGTGTTCAGGTTGGTCCGTCAGGATTGTGCAGAAGTAATACTCGTACATTTGCCTCGGTTCGATTCCTGACCTGACTATACAATGCCATCCTGCTGCTTAACAAGCAAGCATCACTGAGTCACATCAACTGGCACCTCAAATGCATGTTAACCTGGGGATCCATCTTAAGCGAGCATCAATTTGCTGCTCGACATTAACACGTTGACTGCCGACTCTTATAGTCTACACCACTGCCATTTGCCAAGCTAAATATGCTTGTGCATATACTTTGTTTTCAAATTTTACCCCTCCATGAGCAAATATAAGTTCATTCCTTATCCATTGGTGGGGAAACCCTGCATTTTGAGAAAACTCGTAGCTGGCAGTGGGACAAGATTTTCAATTCCATATGCCAGGTACGAGTTATCTCGTAGGACTATTTTAGCACTGAATCAACGTTGGTATAACGTCATTGATAATGGTAGATCATGTGCTGAGTATCATGTTATTTTTCTTTATTAATACTGTCATTACTCATCGAAATGGCACGTATGAATGTAGATGAACTGGTAAAACCTCGAATGGAAACTGATAACGCCAACAGTAATGATCCTGACATGCACTCTGATGATGAGATCACAGAAATGCCCTCAGATGATGGTGATTTTCAGCCCACATTCACCACTGAAAATATCAGTCCATACGCTGATCACCTCCACACATTGAATAAATAAAAGTGAGAACTTGTGTGATCATGAAAAATTTAAGAAAGAAAAAGTTTTAAAATTGGAAATTTTTCTTGATTACGAATTGATTTTTGATTCAGACCTGATCTAAAAAAATTTCCCTGGATCATGTATAACAAGCTTATTTCAGTTATAATCATTTATTTTCGTGTTGCAACCATCTCTTCTTTAGTCTTGGTTGAGCTAGTAGAAAGTTTGTTGCGTTCTCTGGCATGCCAGCATATTCTGTTTACAATACTATGGTGTAATATTTTCTACGAGAATACTCGTAGTGACAAAATCTGGTACACCCAGCACTGAGTAGACTCGTAGTCGGTAGTCAACGTGTTATGTCTTTCGATGATATTGAGTAGGTGAGTTATCGCCAGCACCCTGGCCCCAATTTCCAAATCCTTGCTGACTTTCAAAGTGCTGACCACTCTGAAAGCAATGGCAAACCATCCAGTGCATTCCCTACTGCGAGACCGATTCTGCAACACTAACGTTCTGCATCATCAACACCATGTATGTCGTGATGAAGACGATGACAGTCTTCAGGTAGCTTGGACTAATTAACCTTAAGTGTGTATGTTCTTGGTTTCTATTTGATCAGCGATATTTTGGGAAGCGTTGCATCATAGACAGCATTATTAAGTTTTTCTTTAAAAGCGTTATTTGTTTCACACGACAGACTCTGAATAAGAGAATAAGCTGATGAGCTTCATTATGTCTGTGGCACTTACCATGGAGTTAATGCACATGGAATCTGGAACACACCCGCCGTTGTTGCCATCGTAACATTCATCAATGTCATTGCATGACTGCACAGAAAGAAATGGTGTATACAGCATTTTCAAGGTCCTTTTTTTTCATGTACATCAACTCTAATAGCACGTGAAAGTCACAGTAGTGCAATGCAGTTTGCTTTAAAATTAACTGTTCACATTTGCAATTGTCATAGTTTGCTGTCTAAGCAGCAACAGCCGGAGCAGCAGCAGCTATGGTGAGAACACAACAAATAAACATACTTCTCCAGCTTACACGGAACAGACAAATTGTCTTGCGTGATATGGACTGTATATCTTTAAGAGTAAAGGTACTGCAGCCATTTGTAGTCACAAAAGTTTCCTGTTACACGTACGAATAAATCACAAGGAACGAGCCATATTCCGTCAGGCAATTGTCGACAAAAACGACACTGGCAAAAGTGCTCATTGCCACGATTCGAATCCGAGATGCCCTTGGCTCATATCCTTGTATAATCAATTGATGTGATGTAATATTTTCAAATACATAAGCAAAGGCAACATCAAGCAAATTTGTTCAAATGATAAAATTCTCGATCTTCGGATGGCTAATTGTTGTTGATCTCACCTGTATGTATGGGTTTACAGTCCCTGACCGTTTGTTCGTGAGAGCAGCAGGAGAATATTGTGGAAAAAGGCTGCATTAGCTTTTTTTTTGAAGAAAATCAGTATATATACTGCATAATCTAATATATATAAAGCTCAATTCGTGTTTGTTACTTGGCAAAAAACATTTTTTTCCCAACATGTTTGTCTGTAGATTTGTTTGTTGGGTCGCCGAAATAGGTGACCCTTTATTGTCAGTAATTCTGTCTGTTTGTTTGGATGTTTGTTTGGATGTTTGTTCGTTTGTCATCAGCATAATTGGTAGTACCGTGGGCGGATTTTGACCAAACTCAGGTGGTAGGTACATCTTATGACCTCGTGCTTTGGAATTGTGATGGTTGCTAGGGACGCTTTGGTTCCTAGCAACAACGAAAAACCTTCAAAATCGGTACCGTTCACGCGAAATCAATTCCGAAAGCCATTATCCACGTAGGGTTATGAAATTGGCACGAATGATCTACAGGTGATGCTCTATCAAATATATTCCGGTTTTTGTGATATATGGAATACTTTACCCGCAGCGCCCCCTACAATTAGGGTATGCGCGAAAATTGGCGAAAATTGAAGGCCCCTAGCGACCAGGTGAGTGCATCGACACGAATGAAACTTTGCAGGTTCATGGTACTCAATGAGTACTACAACTTTGCCTCAGGACATATTGACCGATTTCACTTAGGTCAGGGGTCAAAGGTTAATTAGTGCAAAAATCGATAATATGCGAGAGCTGGAGGTGCCTTCGCACCAATGCAACTCCTCCTAGGGTTATGGTCGGATGGTCATGAAAATTCACACTAATCGTCTGGAATACATTGTGCACAAACGATCGAGCCGGATTTTCGATTTAGATCTTTGTTCACCCACAGCACCCCTCAAACTTTGGGGATTTCCGATTTCAAACCACATTTTCGGTACTTTTCATTCAAATGGATACGGAGTAGTTATCAGTAGATGGAACTGGATGAGATTTGATATGCATAATCTTAAGGTGATTCCCTATCCGCTATATGACATCCATTTTGCTCTATATGTTATAGTTTCCATGCTCGGCGACCCATCGCCGCCTACGGCTTGTTGGATAGTCGATCCAGTGGAAAAAAAAAAATTGAAATTTGTTCTACCCTTATATCACTTTTTCCGTCGTATTGTTTGTCTCTCTGTTCGGTCCAGTGCTCCGTTAATACAATGGCGATTTCGATGAAACTTGGTGGGTAGGTTCATACCATGACCTAGTTGTGTGCAAATGAGAACCGTTGCTATGGACCCATCGTTGCCGAGCAACGAGACTTTGAAATTTTTTGATTTCGATGAAACTTGGTTGGTAGGTTCATACCATGACCTAGTTGTGTGCAAATGAGAAACGTTGCTATGGACCCATCCGTTGCCTAGCAACGGGACTTTGAAATTTTTTGATTTCGATGAAACTTGGTTGGTAGGTTCATACCATGACCTAGTTGTGTGCAAATGAGAACCGTTGCTATGGACACCACCGTTGCCTAGCAACGGGACTTTGAAACTTTTGAAAAATCATAAAAAAATTATTTTTTCGAAAATCAAAAATCGGGCCACGAGCGACTGTGGGCAGTACATTCAGCCATTTGTCAGAAATTTCCAGCCGGATCCTATGAAAACTGTCGGAGAAGATAGACTTTGAATGAACCCTGGTCGAAAACAATAAAAAAACGAAGTTCGTTATATCTCAGAGACTATGAGTCAGATATACATGAAACTGGTATGGTAGGTTCATGGTATGTCCTAGTTTTGTGTGAGAAAGAACCGTTGCTATGGACCCCTCCGTTTCCTAGCAACGGCCGAAAAACCTCTAAATGTGGGGTATTTTAACGAAAAAACAATCTGCAGCATTAACCTTGAAGCTAGAATCATGAATTTTCTTGTGCTTAATCCTCAGGTCATTCCCCATCGAACGGGCCATCGCGTCAGGTTCTATTGGGTAGGCGACTACCCATGTCCGCCTACCGGTTGTTTGTTTGTCTGTTTGTCACACGATTTTTGACCACAGTTTTCAAGCAATCGTTTGAAATTTTTTGTGTGTGCGGGTGACTGGCCAAGGACAGCAACGCTAAATTTTGGTGAAGATCCGAATCCAGATCCGGATCTGAGAATTTTTTAAGTGATTCTTCACCATTGAGAGATCGGGCCAAAAACTATATATAGCACAATATCTCAAAAGGTTATGGATGGATTCATACTAAAGTTGGCGGACAGGTTGGCTGTGTGATAAGAACAAATTGATTCGATTTTGGTGAGGATCTGAATCCGGATCCAGATTCGAGAATTTTTCAGGTGATTCTTCACCATTGAGAGATGGGGCCAAAAAGTATGTATAGCATGTTATCTCTAAAAGTTTTGGATGACTTGTGACAAAATGAGGTGGAGGAATTGGTTAGGTGACAAGAACAAGCCGATTAAATTTTGGTTAAGGTCCGGAATCAGATTCGACCTATCAGTGTAAACTATCAGTGCATACAAAATGTAAACTACTCAGCCCGGCGGAGGTATGTTCTCTACAGAGTGCCGTTCCGTTTCGCCAAGTTGTCACTTTATGAGTGATTTTTCATTTATTATCTTGCCAAAACGAAGTTTTTGCAAGATATGTTAGTCAGCTTGTATGTTTTTTTTTATTTTTTTTTTTGTCTGTAATCACGTATAAAAAATTCTGCAGAGCACAGTTTTCATTGGAAATTTTTGTAACTTCACATATCAGAGGCCTATAGAGGTCCCTTTCAGCGCATAAAATTTTGAAGGTCAAGGTCAAAGATCAAGGTCACTGTCGCAAATCAGGGGAGTCGACGAAACCCTTATTTTTTGAGTAATTTTGATCGGATTGTCTTCAAACTTCATGGGAATATAGTTCATGGTCTGGCGCTCAGCTGATTAATTTTTGGTGGCGATTGGCCTTGACCTTCATGGTTAGCGCCTTAGGTCAAACATATTTGACCCCAAGGTCAAATTTTCAAGTTTTAGGAACCATATCGTGTAGTACCTCAAATTGAACACCTCGATGAGTGCTTTCTAGATATGTCAAGCTTGAGACATTATGACGTCATTTGGTGACGTTATGAGGCAAACGCATATTTTTCATGGTTACTCTGTAGAACGATTCTCATCGGAATCTCTCGTAGGCAGATATTCCTCAAGGAGTCGCTCCTGGTGGATAGCAGCTCTGTTCACCTCAGTGTGACCTTAAAGAAGTCACACGTGGTCACCTTTTGGCAAGATACGGGTCTATTTATTTGTTTGTTACCTCTGCCACTAATGGTGGACGGAGGTCATGTTTTCAGCCCTGTTTGTCTGTCTGTCTCTCTGTCTGTTTGTGAGCAGTATATCTCAAAAAAGTATGAACAGATTTGGAGGAAACTTGGTGGACAGGTTAGGTGTCTGACAAGAATGAAGCAATTCGGTTTTGGTGAAGATCCGGATCCGGATACCATAATTATTTTTAAGTGATTCTTCATCATTGAGAGATCGGGCCAAAACGATATAACATATCTCTATAAGTTATGGATGGATTCGGACGAAACTTGGTGGACAGGTTGAGTGTGTGACAAGAACAAGCATATTAGGTTTTGGTGAAGATCTGGATGCAGATCTGGCCGATCAGTGGGATACAAAACTTTAAATGGCGGAGGTATGCACTCGACCGAGCGGCATTCTAGTTTATCTATGCTTCAAAAACTTTTTTTTTAAACTACTGAACCAAATTCAACCAAATTTTGCATGTTGCCTAAGGGTACGCCAAGTATGGTTTCTATCAGGGTAACATCTTGGGGAGGGGGTCAGGATGAGGGGAGGAAGACCGCAATTCTGTATATGCAAATATGCATCGTATACCACCACGAGGTGGTAGCCGGTATTACAAATCTTCTTGTATAAAGAAAGTTTAAACAACTTAACAATATGCATTACAGTGATGGTGAAATCTGTTTGAGGATAATTCCAAATTTTCAAAATGGTTCATTTTACTCATTTTAAGTGGAGGTTCAAACCAAAGCATCCAACACTGAACTTGCAGTGAAACAGAAGTTATTTTTGCTTAAATCATATATAAGCAGCGACGATGGTTGATGAAGGTGATGTTAGCCGACTTCCAAGCAGATGGAAGATGACCTCGGGAAAATTATAGGAGTGAATAGAGCAGAATGTTTGTGAAGTACAAGATGTCGGCTTTCGATTAAATCCAGCGGCAAAGCGACAGGTACTAGTACCTTTGCTACTGTCGATATAATTTAAGATGGACAATGTGCTCATTGGACTAACAGTCATTCAGTGCACAAGACATCATTTGTAACCAGCATATATTAAATGGCCACATGTAAAAGCTTATTTTGCATTGTAATTAAACATTTTAAATAAACAGTGTAATAAGCATCAGCACGACCTCCAAAATGCTCCAAATAATGGATGATAAAGGGAAAAAATTTTTTACACCGAACACATATCCTTACCTGTGTCTGATTCCGAGCCGAATGGATCCCAACACCAAGCATGAGGTGCCCGGTGAGTCCAAGAGGACAAGGATCGCAGGAGAAACCGGGGGCGAGATTGAGACATCGAACTCCTGGGAAGCAAGGATTTGCCAGCTGGCACTGTTGCAACAGGAATGTCGAATCAAAAACATGGTTAATGGGGCTAAAGATGTGGATGTCGAAACTCATAACACAGTTCTTCAAACAGATGTTCAGCCAGCTTGTTTGTTTACTTGATTAGAAATTCTGACCATGACAAAGCCATTTGGCTCATCTTTCCAAACTTTCTTTGATAATATTGCCATGGTGCATTGGTGCATGGTGGGGGTGGACTCGAGGTAAAATCCTCCGTCTGCATGATCACTAATTTAGCGACAGACTGTCTATATCTATAAGAGACTATGTTGTCCATCGGGAAAGCCGAATAGATCTTCATTTCGGTTTCCGACATACAGAAGCTCAAAGGAGAATGTGTCGCTGCAATAGGTTCCCCATTTATTAAGAACTTCAGGGCCAAGCAAACCCCGGGGAATCATCGAGCGATCTTGCAATGACCTCCTAGCGAGGACTTTGTACCAATTAAAAATGGCCGTGAGTTTTACTCGCACTTCAGCTGGAATGACAAACTAACAAACTGCGTATCAGACCAACACACCGATGGTGAAAACAGGTTTAATAAATAATAATGGAATGGGGAGAACAGGGAAGAGAGAGACAAAAGGCACGTATGACAATGATTCAACGATTACATTTTAAAACCCCTGCACCAACGACAACACGAACAGCTTCTTGCTTTTATCTTATACTTTCATAAAACAAATAGTAAAGACAGGGGGAAATGATGAGACAAAAGAGAACCTTCTCCCCGCGCGATGTGATGCCGCCATTTAATCAGTTCATCTTTGCAGCATACCGTATACTCATACCCAGTTTGGTCAAAATCCAATTGCTGGTTCACAAGTTAGCAAGGTAACATAATTATTTACCGAACATGACCTCTGACCTTTGACCCCCAAAATATAATCAGTTTATGTATACATCATTATACTTACTTTTATCAAGTTTGACTTTGATACCTTCAGCTGTTCTTACGTTATCGCGGTAATGAAAACTTATCACAGATGGACAGATGAATGGACAACCAGAACGGACAACCTGGAAACATAATGCTTCTGGCGACTTCATCGGTGGAGGCATAAAAATTATGAACTACTGTAAAAAGCAGGACGAACCTTGTACGGTATTTGTATGTTTAACGACCATAGTTTTTTGGACGATTACGATAAACTTATCTCATTTTTACAATATTAAAAGATAACAAATAATTTGGTAATAATAATAATAAAGACGTGCGAAATAAAGAGTTTATTAAATGATGTTTAAACAGGAACAGTTGAAATATTCACCTTATTTCTCAAAATATACATTTTTAGTCTTTTGGGGGATAAAAAGACAAAAAATGTATATTTTGAATCAACGACCACATTTTATGTCTGGTGCTGGATTGATGGCTTGGGATCCTCGGGTCCTGAATCCTGCTTTGCTGTTGAATTAATACCAGGTGGGGTTGACTCAGCCTGTCATCCTTCTGAAGTCAGAAAAATGAGTACCAGCTTGCTGGTATCCTGCATCAGAGTGACGACCCGTCCAGGATTGTGCCCAATAGCCCAGGAGACTGCTTAGGCAGCACCAACGCTCTGCACAGAGTATGGTCCGAATGGATGGATGGATGGACCACATTTTTGAAGTCAAGTTTCCAGACAAATAGGTTTCGAAAACCATATGATGCCTTTGTCTTACCCTACTGTTTTTTTTAAAGACGGTAGTGTCGTGTGCACTGGGTGTGCAAAGTTTCGCTCACCCGCCCCGTATATGTGGGGCTGGGCACCAGGATAGCCGGATAGTGATTGGTAGAGATTGACGGTGCTCATATGAAAATGGAAACCCTATGCTTTCCCAGCGGCTTCCTCTTTTCCTAACAGCCCTGGGGTGGGGAGTGTAAAAGCCCCCACGCTTTCAATTTAAGAAGCGGTTTTCGTAACAATAAAATTATGACCATAACAACAAGCACAGCAATAATCAATTAACTACTAAAAAACAACAACTATAGTCAATGACAAAAGCACGAAAGGTGATGTAGACCTGACAAGACAACACAGAACAAGCCATTTTATAACTATGGCCACAAGACTCGCAATGACAAAGGATGGGTCGGGAAAGATGGGGTTGCAAATGACCAAATCAACCTGAGGGCCGCCGGGGCGATACAAAATAATTGGAGGTAAGGGGGAAATGGCATCTCTGCTCAGGGGAGCAGGCAGGCACCGGTGCAGGAAGCTGGCACGCAAACAAAATGAAGGCATGGTCAGCAGTATATATGTATGGGAACCGAGTCGGCTCATGCTTCATGGCAACGTGGCTCCACTTCTCCCATCTCAAGTATTCTTGTTCTCTATTCTCTTCTAGTCTCCTTCACCACTCCACTTCATTCTAATATCGTCTGTAATACCAAGGCCACAACTACTCTCTCTCTCTCTGTAAGGTACTGATAATCTCTTTGTGAGGTAGTGCTGATCTCTCCGCACCGTGGGATTCCCTCTTGTATTCTGTATGTGGGACGGAATCTAGCTTGCCTGCCATGGCATGTTCGTGGCTCCATGAAGCAATTTCCCCTCCAGGAATTTTGTCGCAGTGGAAGCAGACCAGCGGAATGATGGGATTTGTAAAATGGAAGGGAAGAGGGTGGGGTTATAATCGTAAAAGGAAGCGGTATATGGGTAAAAACACAGGCTTACGAAATCCCACGTGGCTTCAGCTACTTGATTGATATGTGACGTCATGCACAATAACCACAAAGCCTTGCCCAACCAAGGCGGTGCCAATCATGCGAAGACGAGGTGGAATTTCCTTTAACTCTCTTATACATGCATCAGATGGGACCCTCACCCTTTCCAAGACACAAAACAGTACATCAGTATCTGGAAAATATTGTGCACACATCTCCTGAAGGTCACCATATGCAGAACTAGATCGTATATTTTGACATCTTGCTCAAGTTGGTGTTGGTTGTTAAGTTGATGGCTTTTGCATTCTCTCCCGTTTTACAAATCCAGATGTTCCTGATTAGACTTCCTTTTTCTTCAAAATCTTCATCATTAAGCTTTCACATGCAAGGGTAAATCACTGCAACACTTTTCCCCACGAAGGACGAGCACTTAGAGAAGAAAGGAACAATACCATCTCCAAAAAATAGTGACATGGAATCATTCACCATGGTTTGTATGCGTACTCCCACCTCATCGATGTCCTTGCAGTGATTCCCGTTGCCGGTGAAACCATCGGGACAGCTGCCACAGCGGAAGCCGAGGTCAGAGCCAGGCTTTTCCTCACACTCAACACCAGGGAAGCACGGCCGCTCCTTGCACTTGGACGGATGCACTTCCGGACTCTCCACAAAGCCTAGGGATCACCGCAGGAAAAGTTGAGCAACTAACCTATGTTTAGCGAAAAAAAACAATTTTTTTTTCCTTTTTTCTTTTACAAAAGTCGTTTTCTACAAATTATATCCTTAGTTACATTGATTTGCCTTCACAGGTTAAAATTAAAAAAAAATAATTTTAAGCTTACTCTTGAACCAATCAAACCACAAAGTAGACAAGTCTGGAGACGGCGATGGTTCACGAGCATGTAGACTGTAGACGGTTCGCCTTTTTTATTTTTTAACCTTCGAGGGGACGCCACGGGCAAACTAGCGGGAATCGGGAAAAACGTAAATGATGAAAGTTGTAGTACTCGAAGAGCACGACTTACATACCAACTTTCATTCGAAACAGTTGAAAACCCTAGGAGCTCGATGCCCAATTTATTGATTTTTTTGACATTTTCTAAGTTCGTGACCTCGTGACCTTGACCTTGGGACGAAAATGAAAAACCGAGCTCCGTGGGGCTATGCAGGTGCCATTGGGCTAATCAAATACCGAACCCAGCCAGATTTGACAAACACCCTCGGAGAAGATGTAACTTGAAACTGCTACCCCTAAAACACACGTTTTTTGGGCGTGGCTCGCCCATAATGGGCGCACACGCCATTCTCCGGAAAACACAACTAGATCATGATATAAACCTCACCCTAATTTTATCAAGATCGGATCAAAACCACGGAGCTATGCTCGGGACAGACAGACAGACAGACACACCCATAACGAATATAGTGGTCACTTACTGACTCGTGAACCAATAGTTTCCTCACAACTGCAAGAAAAGAGTGGTTTATTTTGTATACGAAGTCAAGGCTCATGGAAGAGCTAGAACACAGAACAGAACAAGGTGGTGGAAAGGAAGGAAACACGAACGAACAACAGGGTAGTGTTGTGTCATCAAGCCAAGGTAAAATTCCTCAAACGCAAAGATTAACTTGGGAATGGCTCTGCATGAGAACTCTTA
>CM068963.1:59894531-59906670 GCA_035128595.1 Eptatretus atami
AAAAAATTGAAATGTTTACAAGGGTATAAGTTAAAATGTAACAACAATAAGTGAAGTAAATTAAAATCTAAAGTCAAGGCGCCTCGACACACGGACAAATACAGACAAGGGGAAAACGAACAAAAGAAAATCCTCCCTTTATTCTAGCACTTATCTTTGTCCAGAGATGGTCTTTACTGAACTTTGGGCTCGAGGTGCTTCGTCTGGTGTGAAAATATGCGCCCCAAAATGGTGCAGAGTCGCTCTCTGGGCAGGAAACGAACACGAGGTAATTCGTGAAACGGTATTCAACACCAGGGCTCACCAACCGCCATGCGGCTTCTTCATCGATCGCGCTTACCAGGGCAGCTGCTCTCTGCAGAATGCTGCTGCTCCCTTTGGTGACAAACACGAGGCTTCAAAGTCAGTCTCTCATGACCAGCCAAGAGTCAATGGCCAGCGTCTTGCTCCACCACGTGAGCCAATTCGCCTCAGCATGACAACGAGAATTGTACCATCTTTTTTATGCGTTGAAGGAAAGCCAGCTGTAATGCCCTGTTCTTACAGACCATCTCCTTGCTCCGTTTTCTCTTGATCGTGTCCCTTGCACACCGAACTGAACAAACAAAACCAAAACCTCTTCGCTCTCTGACGTCACGCTCGTCAATCATCCCCCTCCGGCGTGGCTTGCTGACACGAAAACCGAGAAAACGGGGCTTCTGCCTGCTCGGCACGTTTGGCTTGCTTGTGGTTATGGTTGTTGTTGGTATAAAAATGCACTTCTTTCATGGCTGGCTTGTAAATACACAAAGGTAGGGGAAGATCACAGAGGGGAACCACATACTGGGGGAAATTGGTCTTAATCCCTTTCTAATTAACACAGCACCACCCCCGTGTGGTGAACAAGTTAACACTTTAAGCTCGACAGTTTTCCCCTACTTAATTTAACATCGAGATGTTCTCCTCCACACAATCCTAACTTATCCTCTGAAATTCCTCCATTACTCCCCACAACTGTAACAATAATATATATATATATATATATATATATAATATTATATATTATATAATATTTGTTGTTGATCTGAATCCATCGATTCTCTCTTTCGCCTTCTCTCCGCAATTTCTTTATAATCTTCAATCATCACATTTGCAATGTGTCACTTTATTGTTCTTTTTGCCGCGCTTAAAGCAATGCTTGCTTGTGCTTAGCATCTGACGCGGTTCCCTCCATCCAATTTGACAAGCTTTATTCTGTTCTGACAGTGATTGGAGCAATTCCTCTATAAACAATGGTCAACAAATCGTCTGGTATTGCGCTACACCAACCCCGAATGTTGAACAATAACTTGTCGCGATCATGATTAAATTCTTCCGGTTCTTCATCCTTTTTTTTGTTTACATCCTTGTATCTTTCCCCGATTTATTTCAGGCGGTTTACAGCCGTCCTTAAATGAACAAGTAATTGTTGCACTCGGGCATTATAAGCTTCTCAGTTTCTCCTGCCGTGCATAATCCGCCACCTGGATAATTCTTTTGTGCATTTTGACCGCAATCCTGTTGTCATTAACCCGATCACATCGTCATGAGTAGCTTTGTTTGAATTTATGTAATACAGCATTTGTTCACGAATCCTTCTGGATTATCGTCATAGTTTTCGTTTGCATTTTCATGGCTTGTAAATCACTCTGGTTCCATGTGGATGAATAAAAATAATTCTGATGTTGATGGGTCAGCATCCTTTGTTCATCATCTGGCATACTTCTCAGTTCCATCTCGATGCTGGTTTATCAAAGACCAACCAATTGATTTAATTTATATTTTTCACATTTCCATCGCACTGTCTTATACGGATTCCCAGCGGCCTTAAAGGTCGTCCTCTCTTTCGCACCTTTCCCTATCGCTCTCGCCCGCTACTGGTGCTGTCATCTCAATGCTTCCTCCCCATGCTCCCTGCGGAGGAAGGGGAGCTATCGCCGGTAACATTTTCTGTACCTCTTTAAGGGTAGCTTACGCGTCTTTTAAACTCCCCTTTATGTTCGTGCTCTTCGTCTGCTTCTCTCTCTTTCAGCTCTCTTCGGCCCACCTGCCCAAAAAATTCCAATCAACTAGTTTTTGAGTCATTTTGTCTTTTTGCTCTCTCTATTAATTCCCTTCTCAAGTTTCCAATTCTGTCTCGATGAAATGTCCCCTCTTCAGGAAAATTCAATCTCTGTTTTTCCCTCCACTATGCCCATAACTTTAAATCCTTCAAAGAACTCGACCCGTAGGTCTTATTCACAAAATCAGCATTTTACCCTGAGGCGGGTGCATCGTCATCCACACCTTTTCTATGTTGGTTCTTTATATCCATACTTCTAAATCATTCCAAGCACTCATCAGCACTCCTCTTTTTTTACAGCGACTTCTTCAAACCCCTTGGCCCCTGGCTCTCTCAACCTTGGGAACAAAATACCCTCGTTACTCACCCTTGTGGCAATACCTGCACCGCTCCGCCAACCTGTGACTTATATTTCCTGCACAGTGCCTGCGCCATTTCCCGACCTGGCAGTTCAACAACTCTCTGTGCAACGCCTCTGCCCTCCAACACGTGACTAGGCACTTTTATCAAAACACAGCAAGATGTTACCCGACTAAAGGAATAATAAATCTTTTATGGGATGATGCCGGACCTTTTACCCAACAAAAACTCCAAAAGACTTTTATTTCACTCAATAAACAGCTATGTATATATCCTTACCTTTTAAATTTTGGTTCGGGACTGCGCAGCGCCCGCAGAGAGGTGGGTAGTCTGCCCGGCGGGAACAGGTCACCCTCCAGCAGAGGTCTCTTACCTTCGGCTCCGCCGGTGTTGGCTGGCCGCCGGACAGAGGCCCCCTCCTCTCCCCGGACGGAGGCTGTTGATCCGATCCTCGTCGCCAATTCTGTCATGGCAGTTTTGGCCACCTCAAGACAGAAAAACCTTTAATTCAATTTAAGCTGTTTATTCAGTATTAAATATCAAACAGACTCGCACAAGGAAGCCGAGCCTGGAGCAGTGTCTCAGGCAAAAACTTAACGATACATCGCGTATGACGAATATATATAATTATATATATATACAGTATATATATATATATATATATATATATATATATATATATATATATATATATACATATATGATCCCTCCAGGGCATGGTTGATACATCAAAATAAATGGAGCTTGCTTATTGTCCTGATGAAAGAGTTTTGATTCCTTGCTGCTCATCTGGAAAGAGAGGGTTTTACAAGGTTTTTACGACTACAGAGGAAGTGTATTCTACCTCCAACTAGTTTTCCCAGCATATATTTATTAAATTCTTTCTCAAAGCACTACTGAAGCTAATTGGCATTTTACTCATTATAAATTCAATTAACAATTCAGTTTCCCACTGTATGTATGGAGGTACGTAGCCGAAATAGCGCCCCCTGGTTGTTGTGGATGTGCTCGCCCACAAGTGGATGGGAAACTGAAGCTATAAATCAATTGTGTAGATATTTACAGTGTGTGCACACAAAATAATTTAATTTGAAACTAATGAAATAATGCAACTATCACAGAACATGGTTTTATGATCTGTTTGAGAATAACAGGACTTTGGGCCCGAAGTAGACCGGCCCTTCGGCTAGTATCACTTATGATTGTGCCAATTATATTTGTTGGGAGGACGGGTGTTGGCAATATTGTCCCTTCTGTAGACAGCATTTTAATTCCATTTCCAAATTGCCCTGAAGGCATTTAAGAGTTAACTCAGAAGGATACGAAAGATATAACAAGCCATACTCGGTGGGGTAAGAAGATTAATTCTTCCCAGAAGGGCATGAGTAAGCCAGCTGCATTTTTATCCACAATCCAAGAGCAACATGATAATTTGCCTGTGACGAGCTTGGTTTCCAGAAGCTTGGATTATAAATTCATAATGTTGCTGCTTACAAGCAGATTTTAACCAACAGACTCTCGGTGTCGACCGCTCGTGAGTTTCCTTACTCCTACCGTAGTACCTGTCAGACCCATCATTACTTTGTCAATTATACTTCATACAACTGCAAAACTTCCTGAGCAAAGCGCAGATATTTTCTGGTGGTAAAGAATCCTTCTCACGTATAATTGTCAGAATCCCAGACACCCTTACCTGCTCTTGCATGTTCCTCTTGATTTTCTCTAGCCCTTCGACAATCAAGGTCATTTGAGCCATCAACTGAGCCGTCTGCTGTCCTGAACAGAAACACAGTTTAATTCAAGCCATCTATACATATTAAAATGAAAAGCACGGTGAGGCGGTGGTGAGGTGGTGAAGCCGTGAAGCTGCCCGTCAGTCCGTGAAGACTATATGCCTATTAATTAAATCCTGTTTGAATGTTAATTCCCCAAGATCCTTAAGACCCCCTAAAGACCCTTAAGACCCCTAAAGACCTGAAGGACCCAAAAGACAAAGATAACCCAAAAGTCCTCGAAGACCCAAAAGACCCCAAAGACCTAACAACCCAAAGTCACCGAGGACCCAAAAGACCCCGAACACCACAAAGACCCAAGAGAGCCAGAAGATTCTGAAGACTCAAAAGACCCCAAAGACCCAAAAGTCATTGAGGAAACAAAAGACCCAAAATACCTGAAGACCCAAAAGTTCCAAAAGACCCAAAAGTTACAAAAGACCCCAAAGACCCAAAAGTTCCAAAAGACCCTTTAGACACCTTACACCCTTCAGACACATAGACAGCTTAGACCCTTGACCATTTAATCCACTTGGACCTTTTTATATCATAAATAAGTTTCAAATAAATATAATCAATATTACGAATAAATTTGCAGAAAAGAAATGTTTGTATTATGATTGGTGTAAATCATGACAACACAGCAAATCTGTGACATCAATCTCTGTAATGATGTGTGGAGAGGCGAGTGTAGCAAGCCAATCCACGCGAGTTTATGATAAATCCCAAAAGGTTAATGCACTAACTTTAAACTGGATTTTCCAAGCAAGTGGCTGAAAGACTAATGTAATAAAGAATTTGGAAATGGTCTTCCAGTAACAGGCCAACTGAGCAATGTCAGCTCATGCCCCATGGTATAAATGCCAAACAAATTGGCTCTTTGAGCCATAATCAAGGACAGAGGCACCTCATGCCAGTAAGCTTTGTCAATGAGTACCGTATAGCAGAGGTAAAAACACAAAGCAAAAATGACTGAGTGTGGGGGCAGTAAAAAGAAAAAGCATGCAGACAGTCTTACCCA
Organism: Eptatretus atami; assembly: GCA_035128595.1. Taxonomy (NCBI): domain Eukaryota; kingdom Metazoa; phylum Chordata; class Myxini; order Myxiniformes; family Myxinidae; genus Eptatretus; species Eptatretus atami. Next base: position 59,899,765 of record CM068963.1, read on the forward strand.
GCATCGATATGCTCACAGCATTTGCTTCAGTGACTGGAAAAGAAAACATCAAGGTGGTAATGTGGGAGTGATGGCATAATGACCATTGTACCATTGAAGTACCATTCAAGTACCATTGAGAATATCAACAGGTAACATTGTGATATAGGTAGAAAGGCAAAACAAACATTAATTCTGTGCTGTGACAATACAGTAGCGAAAATAAAACTTTAAAATGAACAAACATCTCTCTTACTATTCCAACATCAACTAGACTGCAACTGGCCAGATGGAGGCCCCTGGAGTACCGGTGGAAAGTGGACACAGCGACGCGCTGCTCCGGCACATGCTCGCATACCTGACCTGACCTGCGTCCATCAGTCAGTCAGTCCATCTGTCAATCCATCTCCTCCATAACTCCAAAACCATGAAACCGGCGGCCCCAAACGTTGCATGCATACTAAGGGAATACCAACATAGTGCATGAATGAAGAATGGATGTTTGAGTTAATGTAAATTACCCTTGTGAAGATAATTAATGGCCTTATTTAATTATCTTTTATCAAGGCGGTATCCTTGGTCAACTCGCTGTCCCTTGCTGGGGACTTGATTCGCTGTATTTTTGTTTTTTTTTGTCCGACTCAACAACGCCTTCACATGGAACAGACCACAACGGTTTCTTAACGATAATGTTTGTTTTTTTTCCATTTTCCTCACTCATATCATTGAATGCCTGATAATCATACCTATAAATCGCTAGATACATTGCAATGCTTATAAGACACCAACGTGTCTTATAAGCAGCCCGGAGACACCAGCGTTCGTGGCTTTTTTTCATTTCCACACATGCCATAACCTCTAGAATCTCTTAATCTCAGCCGAATCTCAAAATTTAAAAATCATAATTGACCTCAGCAGCAGTTCCACTGCTAAAAAAAAATTAAAATAAAAATTCATTTGGCCAATTCGGACATCCCTTGACATTCCGGGCATCTCCGGATGCATGGTGTTTATATTGCCGAGAGGCGATCACTAATCATTTTCCTAGCTCACCATTCCTTATCAATCAAAAGCTGCTTGGTTGTTCGTTTCCAAGCCAGGGCCGTATATGGCAAAGGTATTTGCACTGTCACTGAATATATCGATCGACTTGAACAAAGTTCAGGCCTCACTCGTCTGTGTTTGGCCCCTCATTTTCACGCGGTCGCTCAGGCAGTGGCTCGCTCACTGAAAATGTGCAATTTTATTTTGACATTTCCCCTTTTTGTACAATATTATTTCACTGTACGACCTATCACTTCAACATAGATAGATACATTGAAAAAATAAAAGTTAAACGATTCATCTTTAAAAGTCTATTCAACCATTTCATTGGAGTGCTTGCTTGGAGCACTCTTCAAGCTTTGACCTCGCCAAGCTTCCATGGCGATACCATGGCGCAGTTCTCTGTGGAGACATCTCCGTGGTGAAGAAGCCAAAATAAATTAGATAATTACAATGAGTAAAAAATGATTTCAGTTTTTAAAAGCAATGAATCGCCACATCATAACAGGATAGCTTAGAGGTACACATGCTCGCTCTCAGCTGTCAAGCCTGGGTTTCCTAGTGTTTTACAGGGAGGGTGATTCATCAATGTGGGTGCTGTCTCTCGGATGGACATCAAACTGGACATCACATCTGCCAGAACCCCACCTCTCCCCTAATATATATATCTCTCTCCTCTCCTCTTCCACCCCCTCCTCCCCTCCACCCTCTCCCTCTCTCTCTCCACCCCTCTCCCTCTCTCTCTCCCACCCCTCTCCCTCTCTCTCTCCACCCCTCTCCCTCTCTCTCCACCCCTCTCCCTCTCTCTTTCCACCCCTCTCTCTCTCTCTTCCACCCCTCTCTCTCTCTCTCACTTCCACCCCTCTCCTCTCCCTCTCTCTCCTTCCGCCCTCTCCCTCTCTCTCTTCCCCGCCTCTCCCTCCTCTCCACTCTCTCTTGTGTATAAGCAACACACCACTACCTAGTTCGCTCCCGAAATGTTTTTTTTTTCTTTCCTTTTCAGAAATATATAATCTCCCATTTTGACCTCTTTCAACCAGCACAAGAATAAAAGGCTTCCGTTTTTGTGCACCATGCTCCCTATTGTATCTCCAGGCGCAGCACGACATCATCGCCGGCACCAAAGCGCCACGATGACGTGCGCCGAAAGGGCGTACTCAGTTTTCACTCCGTTTGTTTGTTTGTTTATTTTCTTGTTTGTTTTCTTATTTTTTCTTGTTGGGTATGTAAAAAGGAAGAATTTATTTGACTTTGGTGCAGATCTGAATCCGGATCTAGATCCGAGAATTTTTAAAGTGATCCTTCACTATTGAGTGATCGGGCTAAAACGACATATAGCACGATATCTCAAAAAAGTTATGGACGGATTCGAACAAAACTTGGCAAACGAGTTTGTTAGGTGACAACAACAAGCAGATTACATTTTATTTGAGGTCCGAATCCAGATCCGGCCTATCCGTGAGTTACAAAACAAACTAATTAGCTTGGCGGAGGTATGCGCTCTGCAAAGTGCCCTTCTAGTTTGTTTGTTTGTTTGTCCAGGCAATATCTCAGCCATCCTTTGAGCTCGGAAGCTGAAATTTGGCCACAGTAGTGAACAAGGCCTTTTACAAAACCGTACTTTTTTATTTTTTGAGTAATTGATTAATTGATTACTTATATATTTTCTTTCTCCTCTGAGGAATATCTCTGGCACCTTTTGATCTAAAAAGCTGATATTTGGACAAGACTGTGACCAAGTGATTTGGCTATAAAGGTTATTTTTTATTTATTGATTAATCAATTAATTATGTAATTTTTCGATTAATTACTTAATTTTCAAAAAGTTACAGATTTTGCTGAAACAGTGGTGGTTTAGTTATGTTATTAGCCAACTGATTAAGAAATAAAATTATTTTACGATCACTATTTATTTATTTTAATTCCGCAAGTCATCAATTAACCAATTAATTATTGCACATCGCTCCCTCCCAATTCCGTCTCCATGTGCTGCACAGCAGCATCGTCAGGCACCGAAGGCAGCCTGGCGCTGTCGCATGCTGGATGATTTGTTATTTATTTATTTGGCATGGGGGCAGTGTACTTTGAATGTATCTGTACTTGTTTTTCCATTTTTTACACCGTGGCGTTTTTACCACGGGCTTCTGCTAGAACATCTACATTGCAAAGCAAAGGGTTAACAATGGGGTGTTATTGATCTTGTCCCATGTCATTCAGCATCGTAATGAAGCACTAATGACACAGCATGAAAGAATATTTCCATAAAACTTTCATGCGATCTCGGTAGTACAGGCCGAAGGAATGATATGGATCAAAAAGGTTTTCCATGTCAACATGGTTCAGAGCCAAAAGCATGATTTATATTCCAATGGAAAGAAAACTCACCACTGCTGGGAAAAATGTTCGACACTGGCTGGAAAATATCCAGAAAAAAGAACTCTAACATCTGTGCTAAGTTTTGCTACCCCATGACCATTTTGTGGTTGGGGGGGATACTTTGTACATCTTTAAGCAATGACCTCCTTTGTACGTCACAGCTACTATACATGGGGGAGCTCCCACGATATCATCAAAAAATACAGCTCACTGAACCAAAGTGCAAAAGTAACGAGATCCAGAAACAGCAAGCAGAAAAAGTCACAATTCAGTTAGCAGAGTGTGACCAATAGTGGCTGCTTAATCTTCTTGTCTAAGGATTAAATAAACTTGGGAGTAACTGGCACCATTTGTGTTCATCATTCGTTTGAGAAATGACAAACTGCCAAACCAGCACTATGTTTTCAATTGTACATGTTTCTGCTGATTCACAAAGACCTCCATGAGAACAACCGCACTGTCAACCCTCCCCCCTCCTCCAACATTTGTGTGACATTTCCCCTCAATCTGTTCAGCCATTTCAGAGAAGATTTTTGGAGTTTATATTTTTTATTTTAAACAATGTCTGCCAAATCACATGACCGATGATGTCATCAATTGTTTTTCTGTGGACCAATTTATCCCTAGATGACCCTCAAAAATTTTCATTCTGATCGGATGTAGCATTCTACATATGCAATTATAATGTCATAACAAAGGCACCTATGACATTATAAATAAATAAAAATCACACATATTCCACATGAGGAGTACGTGCCATGTGCCAAGTTTCAATGTTTTCCTTTGTGCGGTTTCAGAGATGCAGAGGTCCAAATTTTTTTCCCCCAACATGGCTGCCACACCACGTGACCTATGACATCATAATTATCATTAAAAATATTCTGCATGAGTAGTCACACCTATGGTGAAAATTTCGTCTCAATTCGACAAGTCGTTGCGGAGAAAAACACTAAAGTTCAGTGTGGACAAACAAACAAACAGACAAATGGACCCAAATGCAATGCCCTCTCCTCTGGCAAGGATAATAAGTAAATAAAAATGCTTGGTTGCTGCTCTATGCTGTGAAGGATGTAATCACGGGCTGGGATTCCCGCATACAATTGCCTACTCGTTTTGAAAAGTACCATGTGATGTTTTTATGTCCTCAAATGGTTGCTGGTAGACAGGATATCTGACTTAAAGTCCCCTCTGAAGGATGGTGAACTCATTGAGGGAACCCCTTGCATGCGAAGCATGAGGACGACAGTTTATTGTCGGACCAGGAATCGAAGGCAGACAGGACAGCTGAAAAGAGGAATCCCTAATGCAAAAGTCACACAAAATTCCAACAATGGAATTTAGTGGGAAATCCTCTCTTGGGAATTACACAAACTGAGATCCCATTTGGGGTGGAGGCAGTGCAAGCGAGAGCGGGGCATAAGACTCGAAATGGTGAGGCAAAGAAAACAGTGGGGAAGGCAAGACGGGAAGCAGCACAATAATGGTTTGATAATTTGGAATCATCAGAGGGTGAGAAAATAATTATCTGAGGGACCATGAAGAGGGAAATCCTGAGGACCATCTGAAGTTACAGTCGAGTTTGTAAAGGTGCGAGGAACTGATGGAGTTAAGTGAAGGTGGAGTTGATTAAGAAAATATGGAGTGAGGAGAAGACACCGGATAATTGGAGGAACTGCATAATAATACCAATTTTCAAACAGAAAGGGGACATAGACTGTGGAAATGAGAGAGGGATCAAATTGAAGGAGCATGCTCTGAAGGTACTGGAGAAGATTGTAGATCTAAGACTGAGGGAGATTGTGAAGATAGATGAGATTGCAGGATGGATTCATGTAAGGAAGGGGAACAGTGGATGTGATTTTCATCATGAGAAAGATTCAGGAAAAGATGCTGGAAGGAAATAAGAAGCTATACTGGGTATTGATAGATCTCGAGAAGGCATATGGTAGGATTCCAAAAGGAGTGGTATATTGGTGTTTGAGGAAGAAAGGTTTTTTTGTGTACAATGTTGAGGCTTGTATAAGAGCTAACACACAGAACGTATCACAAGGGGAGTAGGAGACAAGAGGGATGGGAGAGGGAAGCATAAAACAGTGGGGAACCGACATATTAGGAGATCTGTGGAAGGGAGAGGGATGGGGCGGGGAACACGTGGTAAACGAGATGGATACTACAGGGACTTTCAGGAAGGAAAGCAGGGCGTTTGAAAGAGGTGGGTATGGGGTGGATTAATGGGGGTAGAAAAGATCATAGTTTTGGATTGGGGAAGATAAGAGATGGTGGTGAACAGCTGTTTTGAAGACCTGGAGGGAAGAGTGGAATTTAAGAGAGTGTGGGGGGTTGTCTTCAAAGATGGAATAAAAGAGGAATGAAAGGGTGAAGGTGAGCAGTGATTCTTGATTTTGGTAGTTTCCCCAGAAATGGGTTGCTGGCGGACCTTGAGCACCCTGCGGAAATATGGGGGGACAGGTCGCAGACAGAGCAAGGGGGGGGGGGGGGTGAGGCTGGAGACAACACAGTAGAAGGCAGAAAGACCCACCGACATGCCTGCAGTGAGAGAGTGAGGGACCCAAAGACTCAGCCTCACCGTGGGAGATGCCAATGATCTCATGTTCTGCTTGGTTTCCCTTGGTTTCCACAGCGTGAAGCCGAGAAAGGTGTGAGGCAGGAGCACCATCCAGAGGGAGAGCAGTACTCCATCAAACTGCGAACGAAAGCTTTGTATGCGGTCATGAGCTCAGGTGTGCCAAGGCATGTACTTAAACCCAAAAGTTTGAACGAAAGGACTTCTTCAAGAGGATTGTGGAGAAAGTAGATGGGGGTGGAGGGGGGGGGGTTCCTGACGGTCCTTTCGGAGAGACATAGTGAGAATGTGTGATTTGTCGGTATTGAAAGACATGTTCCACATGTGTGACCAGCTTGTGATATTATCCAGATCTGCAGAGAGCGAAGAGGCTGCTGCTTGCCGATGTGAGGGATGACAGATGGTACGGCAAAGGGTGGATTCATCAGCAAAGAGATAAAGAGGATTTTCCAGAGCTGGAGAGATTATTGATGAAAACCAGAAAAAGACAGGGCCCAGAATGCTGCCTTGAGAACTCCAGCCTGGACAGGAAGAGGGATGAGAAGAATTCCATTGATGGCCACATGTTGACTGCCAACAAGAGCGGAAGTCTGCGAGCCATGAATGGAGATTGCCTTGGATACCATCGGAAGAGTGTATGGTGAACAGCGCGGGGTGCCAGACCGTATCGAAAGCATGTGAAATGTCAGAGAAGATTGTTAGGACCGTGATGTAAATGTATGTGGGAGCCAATGCTATGGTCAGGACAATGAATGGGGACTCAATATTTTAGAGTGGAGGTTGGTTGACACCATGGTTCTGCACCGAGTCCCTTCCTTTTATTCTTTATATGCAAAGTCGAGGCTCGTGGAAGAGCTAGTACTAGTACACTGAACAGATCAGGACACAACAGGACAAAAGGAACAGCTGAGAAGGGGGGGAGG
>CM068963.1:59914510-59934896 GCA_035128595.1 Eptatretus atami
TGAGATATCATTTCACAATACACATTAATTAATTATATACAGTGAGATAATCATTTCACAATACACCATTATTAATATATACAGTGAGATAATCATTTCACAATACACCATTAATAATTATATCAGTGAGATAATCATTTCACAATACACCATTAATTAATTATACAACAGTGAGATCATCATTTCACAATACCACATTAATTAATTATATACAGTGAGATAATCATTTCACATACACATTAATTAATTATATACAGTGAGATAATCATTTCACAATGCACCATTAATTAATTATATACAGTGAGATAATCATTTCACAATGCACCATTAATTAATTATATACAGTGAGACAATCATTTCACACAATACACATGAAATTAATTATATACAGTGAGATAATCATTTCACAATGCACCATTAATTAATTATACAGTGAATAATCATTTCACAATGCACATTAATTAATTATATACAGTGAGACAATCATTTCACAATACACATTAATTAATTATACACAGTGAGATAATACATTTCACAATACACCATTAATTAATTATATACAGTGAGATAATCATTTCACAACACACCATTAATAAATTATATACAGTGAGATAATCATTTCACAATACACCATTAATAAATTATATACAGTGAGATAATCATTTCACAATACACCATTAATAAATTATACACAGTGAGATAATCATTTCCAATACACATGAATTATTATATACAGTGAGAATAATCATTTCACAATGCACCATTAATAAATTATACATAATAGGTAAACATTTCACAATACACCATTAATTAATTATACACAGTGAGATAATCATTTCACAATACACCATTAATAAATTATACACAGTGAGATAATCATTTCACAATACACCATTATAAATTATACACAGTGAATAATCATTTCACAATACACATTAATAATTATATACAGTGAGATAATTCATTTCACAATGCACCATTAATAAATTATACACAGTGAGATAATCATTTCACAATACACCATTAATTAATATACACAGTGAGATAATCATTTCACAATACACATTAATAAATTATATACAGTGAGATAATCATTTCACAATACACCATTATAAATTATACACAGTGAGATAATCATTTCACAATACACTATTAATAATTATACACAGTGAGATAATCATTTCACATACACCATTAATAAATTATATACAGTGAGATAATCATTTCACAATGCACCATTAATAAATTATACACAGTGAGATAATCATTTCACAATGCACCATTAATAAATTATACACAGTGAGATAATATTTCACGATGCACCATTATAAATTATACACAGTGAGATAATCATTTGACAATACACCATAATTAATTATATACAGTGAGATAATCATTTGACAATACACCATTAATAAATTATACACAGTGAGATAATCATTTCACAATGGACCATTAATAAATTTACACAGTGAGATAATCATTTCAAAATACACCATTAATAAATTATACACAGTGAGATAATCATTTCACAATGCACCATTAATAAATTATATCAGTGAGATAATCATTTCACAATACACCATTAATAAATTATAACAGTGAGATATCATTTCACAATACACCATTAATAAATTATATACAGTGAGATAATCATTTCACAATACACCATTAATAAATTATATACAGTGAGATAATCATTTCACATACACCATTAATAAATTATACATATCATTTCACAATACACCATTAATAAATTATACACAGTGAGATAATCATTTCACAATACACCATTAATAATTATATACAGTAAGATATACATTTCACAATACACCATTAATAAATTATACATAATAAGGTAATCATTTCACAATACACCATTAATTAATTAGACACGTGAGATAATATTCACATACACCATATATTAAATTATCACAGTGAGATAATCATTTCACAATACAACCATTATTAAATTATAACACAGTGAGATAATCATTTCACAATACACCATTAATAAATTATATACAGTGAGATAATCATTTCACAATGCACCATTAATAAATTATACATAATAAGTTAATCATTTCACAATACACCATTAATTAATTATACACAGTGAGATAATCATTTCACAATACACCATTAATAATTATATACAGTGAGATAATCATTTCACAATGCACCATTAATAAATTATACACAGTAAGATAATCGTTTCACAATACAATTAATAAATTATGTACAGTGAGAAATCATTTCGCAATGCACCATTAATAAATTATACATAATAAGTTAATCATTTCACAATACACCATTAATAAATTAATACAGTGAGATAATAATTTCACAATGCACCATTAAATTATACATAATAAGTTAATCATTTCACAATAACCATTAATTAATTATATACAGTGAGGTAATAATTTCACAATGCACCATTAATTAATTATATACAGGGAGATAATCATTTCACAATACACCATTAATTAATTATATACAGTGAGATAATCATTTCACAATACACCATTAATTATACACAGTGAGATAATCATTTCACAATACACATTAATAAATTATACACAGTGAGATAATCATTTCACAATACACAATTAATTATACACAGTGAGATAATCATTTCACAATACACCATTAATTAATTATATACAGTGAGATAATCATTTCACAATACACCATTAATTATATACAGTGAGATAATCATTTCACAATACACCATTAATTAATTATATACAGTGAGATAATCATTCACAATACACCATTAATTATACACAGTGAGATAATCATTTCACAATACACCATTAATAAATTATACACAGTGAGATAATCATTTCACAATACACCATAATTAATTATACACAGTGAGATAATCATTTCACAATACACCATTAATAAATTATACACAGTGAGATAATCATTTCACAATACACCATTAATTATACCAGTGAGATAATCATTCACATAACCATTAATTAATTATATACAGTGAGATAATCATTTCACAATACACCATTATATTACACAGTGAGATAATCATTTCACAATGCACCATTAATAAATTATACACAGTGAGATAATCATTTGACACTACACCATTAATAAATTATACACAGTGAGATACTCATTTGACAATACACCATTAATAATTATACACAGTGAGATAATCATTTCACAATACACCATTAATTAATTATACACAGTGAGATAATCATTTGACAATACACCATTAATAATTATACACAGTGAGATAATTATTTCACAATACACCATTAATTAATTATCACAGTGAGATAATCATTTGACATACACATTAATAAATTATACACAGTGAGATAATTATTTCACAATACACCATTAATAAATTATACACAGTGAGATAATCATTTCACAATACACCATTAATAAATTATATGCAGTGTAGATATCTTTTCACAATAGACCATTAATTAATTATACACAGTGAGATTATCATTTGACAATGCACCATTAATTAATTATATACAGTGAGATAAACCTTTCAAAATACACCATTAATTAATTGTATACAGTGAGATAATCATTTCACAATGCACCATTAATTAATTATACATAATAGGTAATCATTTCACAATGCACCATTAATTAATTATATACAGTGAGGTAATCATTTCACAATGCACCATTAATTATATACAGTGAGATAATAATTTCACAATACACCATTAATTATTTATATACAGTGAGGTAATAATTTCACAATGCACCATTAATTATATCAGTGAGGTAATCATTTCACAAGGCACAATTAATTAATTATATTCAGTGAGGTAATCTTTCACAATGCACCATTAATTAATTACATACAGTGAGGTAATCATTTCATAAGGCACAATTAATTAATTGTATACAGTGAGGTAATCATTTCATAAGGCACCATTAATTAATTAAATACAGTGAGGTAATCATTTCATAAGGCACAATTAATTAATTGTATACAGTGAGGTAATCATTTCATAAGGCACATTAATTAATTATACACAGTGAGGTAATCAGCTAATTGGAGGTCATCTATTAATACAAACACGCAAAAACCAACTAAACGTACCTATAATTACAAACACATACGAAATACAAAAACAGCAAAGACGCAACGTGTAAATTACGCCATACAATACACTGGCAGTACACATATGACAATACAACGTATATACTATTACACAGTACACATACACGTAACAAACGCTACTTCCGCGACACACACAATTACGAATTACACTACAAACGAAACAGTAATTAAACACAGTACAACGCATTACTCAGATTACGTTACGAGCGAGCAATTTATTACAGCAATTAACACACGCGACATGACGCGTTAATTCTCCCGCATTACTAACGGAAAAATAATTACCGACACGACAATCACCACAACAATATGTGATCAAGACCAAACGTCACTCACACGAACACATTACACTATATTTACAGGGTAACAACCAAGACACATCAACAATATTACCCACACAATAATTATAGACACCGGTAATTACATACACCGTGTATCTCTCGGCTATGCTGCCGTGTTGTGGCGATTCATTGCTTTGTAACTGAAAACATTTTTTACTCATTGTTATAATCTAATTTGTTTTGCCTTCCTCATTCCATCGATGTCCCCACTGCTGCGGTATCACCATTGAAGCTTGAAGAGTGCTTGCCAAGTGGCGTAAGCACTCAAGCAAGCACTCCACCAAAAGGGTTGAAGAAACTTTTAAAAACGAAACATTTAACTTTTTATATGTATGTATCTATCCCAAAGTGATGGGTTGTATAGTGAAAGAAGATCGAACAAAAAGGGGAAACATGGTTTAAAATAAAATTTCACATTTTCAGCGAGCCAGCAACCGCCCGATGCACCGCAGAACAATGTGGCCAAATACAATGCAGGTGAGTGGGCCCTAAACTTTGTTCAAGTCGATCGATATACAGTATTCAATGATGGTGTGAATATTGTAGAGCGCTCGCCAAGTGGCTTAAGCACTCAAGGAAGCACTCCAACAAAACGGTTGATAAGGAAAGGCTGGCATGGCCAGCGATTAGCGATCATCGATCAGTCATATAATACCATGCACCTGGAGATGCCCAAGCAATGTCTGAATTGGACAAATGAACACTATGTTTTTTAGCATACTGTTGAACACAATAATGAAGTTTGCATTTTGTAATTCAGCTGAGGTTAAGAGATTCTAGAGGTAATGACATGTGCAGAAATGAAATAAAGCCACAAATGCTGGCATCTCCGTGCGTTTATAAGCATTGCAATGTATCCAGAAATTTGTAGATATTATGATCAGACAATCGATGATATAAGTGCGGAAAGTGAAAAAAAATATTTTATCGTTAAGAAATCATTGCGGCCTGTTGCAAGTCAAGGCATTACTGAGCAGACCAAAAAATATGGTGGCTTAAGATTCCAGTGAGCTCACAGAGGGCTGACCAAAAAAGGTGCACCACCATCTTGGTAAGGTTTATTTTGGTTTTTCGTGATGAGCACCCCCTAAATTATCTTCAAAAGGGGTGTTTTAATTAACCCAAACACCCAATTTGCATTAATGCACTCCCTTGGCCTTCCCTGAGTAAGCATGCAAAGTTTCAGGCCTCTCGGTTTCATGGTTTTGGAGTTATGGAGAAGATACATACATATTTGTTATTAAAGAAAGGTGAGCAGATTTATCCGGCATTGCACGAGAAGAGAAACCTGAATACATAACACTACTTTGTAGCCAATCACAAAGACTGATTAGTTGATTGGCTGATTGGAGCTCTGTTTCAATTTCCAAGTGCATCCGTCCCTGAATACGTTTGAAGAAGACGACGTCTGAATACAAACGGCTTTGCATTTTGAAAGCAGGCAGGCTTGGCACTTTCTAGATTTATATAAATGCAAACCGGCATCACTAAACTTACCTATGTAAACAATTCACCACCACCACCACTGCCCTGGCTGGCTCTGCTGCCCCCTTCTCAGTCCACTGAGCACTCCTGCTCCCCCCCACCCCCCGCTCTGCGCTCTCCTGCCCCTTCTCAGTCCACCAAGCTCTCCTGCTCCCCCCCCCCCCGTCCGCCTTGCCAGCTCTCCTGCCCCCTTCACAGTTTCACCAAGCTCACTGCAGCCCCTCTCCCACCTCGCTGGCTCTCCTGCCCCCACACCCTCACTTCGCCGGCTCTCCTGCCCCTTCTCAGTCCACCAGAGCTCTCCTGCCCGCCCCCCGCTCCGCCTTGCCGGCTCTCCTGCCCTCTCAGTTCACCAAGCTCACCTGCACCGCACCTCCACGCTCGTTGGCTCTCCTGCCCACACCTCCCCCGCTTCCAGCTCTCCTGCCCCTTCTCAGTTCACCAAGCTCACCTGCACACCCCCCACCTCGTGGCTCTCCCTGCCCCCCTACCCCTCCTTGCCGGGCTCTCCTGCCCCCTTCTTAGCCACCAAGCTCCCTCCCCCCCCCACCTTGCAGGCTCTCCTGCCCTCTTCTCAGTCCACCAAGCTCACCTGCACACACCCCTCCCCACCTCACTGGCTCTCCTGCCCCATACCCCCACTTCGCAGGCTCTCTGTCCCTTCTAGTCCACCGAGCTCTCCTGCCCCCCCCCGCCTTGCAACTTCCTGCCCCCTGCAAAAACATCGAGAAATAATTTTTTAATAATCTCCTTCAATCCAATATGACTACCGATCATGTGACTTAGTGATCAAACTTTTATCAGCATGCCAAGTCGATGACACAAATTCCGTGTCATTCGTTCAGCGGTTTGAGAGAAGATGTTTTTTTTAAAGTATTTAGGTTAAATCCAATATGGTTGCCAGACATGTGACACATGATACCAGAGTCAATCATTTGTGTGGAGTTTCACTTCTATCTCTAAAACTGTTCTGGAGAAGAAAATTTTAAAGGGTATATTCTTCAAAAAAAAAATGGCAGCCAAACCATATAACGGATGATGTCATAAATTTAATATTTCAATACAATTGGGTGATAGATCATGTGTATGAAGTTTCAGATTGTTATGATAAGGATTTCAATTAAAACAATTATGGCTGTCCTTCCACTTCACCCATGACATCATCATTATCAAGCTTTATTTCCCATTGGGAGTCGATGACATGTGCCAAGTTTCAATTTTTTTTATTCGACAATTTCAGAGAATTTTTTTTTTTTTAAATATTGTTGTTTAATTCAAGATGACTGCCATATCACGTGACTCATGACATCACAATTATCATTTAAAAAAATTCTACATGGGAGGGTCTCGCTCCTACCCTGAAAAATTTGTGTCGATCGCACAAGCGGGTGAGAAAAAACTTGTTCTGAGACAAAAAAACAACAAAAAAAATTGCTGAGAAAAAACAAAAGTTTAAGAAAATAATAGAGCTAAAAACAGGACGAAGAAATAAAAATAATAACCTGAACAAGAACAATGGAATACCGCAGCTTGTAAGGCTTATGGTACACTAATATACATAACAAAAACAGTAGAGTACCAGCCTGGTAAGGCTTTGGCACCCTATCAAGTGAAAGATATACCTGAAGTATGCTGCTTTGCGTAAGGTTTGTTTATGTGCGTAATGGTGGGAAAAGCTCTTGGTTTCTCACAATATCTCAAGACAAGTGTTCTCGAAGACATCGACATATTACGTATGCATAAGTGGTGGGGTGATGCACACAAAAGAGGTGTGAATGGAGGGAAGGGGGTAGAGGGAATACACAATGGAGGGGTGATACAAGAGGGAAGCCGATTTGGATGGGATACAAGAAGCGTAGAAGACATTCTACTCCAGGAAACACGAACCGTCATAAATATTTTCCAATCAACAAGTTGAGTTAATTAGAAAGGAAAACTTTTTCTAACCAATTGTAGATATTTGTAAATTGAAAAATTAAAAAACGTTGCCATTTCTTAAATGATTGTGAGTGCTTCGTGTGTATACCTTTTTGAATGTCTCATGTTGGAACAAGGGAAAGGGGAGGGAGGGAGAATACATGGAACAAACATGAGGGAGGAGAGTGAAAGGGGTATAAAAAGCCAATTTTTGTATCCAGTAAACAATATCCAACATGATCCAGGCAATTTATTAATAACTTTTCCTGAGTTGTGGAAAACATAGAAATACCAATAACCCTCAGCTCACGTTACCTGGAACTAATCAACAAATTAGCCCCTTTTATTGAGCATCTTGCTGCAAAATTATCTGCAGATAATGTGGCTTAATAAACAAAGAATATAACTCAAAACATCTTTCTGCATTTATCCTAACTAGCCGATGCCAAATAATCTGAAGTTGTATAGCAAATCGAGGGATTGCTCCTTCCTCATCGCTTACCTGGGAGCGAAACAGCGAGCGCCGCGGAGTACGGATCTCAGCAGAATCAGATTGTTCCGGCATGACATCGAACAAGGGAGAAAGGTCCTGTTTCGAGTCGACAAGCTTGCAGTCAATGTACAAGTCCACCGAAGACCTAAGCGTTTGTAGGCCCATGACGTGTAGGATGATCCAGTGCTTCCTGCTGTCTGCGAGGAGTGCATTCTCCAGGACGACAACGTTCAACTTGCCGTCTCCCTTAAGATAACGCACCGAAACTTCCGATGGGGAAAAAACGAACAGGAAGGTTGTGTTAAAATGGCAAAGCAAGTCAAAGTGATCAATCACAAATGAGCCCCTCATATGTAAACCGGGCTATCCCATATCTGGGGCCAAATTGGACCAAAGTTATCTTTGAAGGTCAGTATGGTAATCATTTTGGTATTAACGAACATTTTCAACGAAAAGGTTTGGTTAATACCGATCTTTGTTCAAGATCCTAAACTGAAACCAGAACGTTGAACACCTTTTCTCAGAACTTGCATCATATTGTCAGATAGCTCAGTTTATTTCTTAGGGGCTCGAATCTGGATCCCACTTTTACGCATTGATGCCATTTTCACTCTATTTCATTTCCCTTTTATGCCAAGTTGCTTTTTTTTGTTCATCAATCTCACCCACAAGCTATTTCACCTCAATCATATCGTTTGGCAGTTCTTTAACATTCCCTTGTTATCAGAGTGGCCAAACATGTTTTTCCAAATTACATTCAGCTGGCTTTCATGATGTCAAAGCAACTGGGATGAAATGTGACATTTCCTGAACAGCAAACACTTTCCCCAAAACAAGGAAAACATGCCATTCGAGCATCACTGTGCAACCATGCTAATTAGTTCCATCCTGATTCTGATGTAGGCTACCATACTCTGTTACAGAGCATCCCGGAGGTAGTTAAGGCAGGAATTTGGAATTTCTTCATGGTGCCGACAATAGCTCACCTACTGTTCACAAAATATACTGTGTGAGATCTTTAACATCAACCAACTAATGTCGCTAGGTGGGACACCTAGTTTAACATCTATCCGGGGGGGACGGCACACACATTGATGAATCAATCTGCCTGTGAAACACCAGGATGACAGGTTATAGCTTGACTGAGATCCAAACCGTAGTGGCGAGTGTGTGTACCTCCAAGCCATCCTGCCAGCCCATTAGGTCCACAATTCCTGACAATTATTTATCTTGAAACTACTGCAAACCGAACAGCACACAACACCAAAGACATTCCACGTATTTTATCCAATGCACGCATACTTTTGTTATCCTGTTGTAACATAAAACACGTTGATGAAAGATCTATGTTGCACCAATTACTCTAAGTCACAGTATATTTATCCTCGTTGATTGGATCCAGAAGATCGATTATTATGAGCAACTCCCTTTCGTACAAATGGAATTTAAATAATAGTTACATCTTGTTGAATCCATACCAATAAGTTATACTTCTTCTACTGATGACATAACCACATTCTGCTTCATATAATGTGGACCATGTGACAAACAAAGTAAATAAAGAAAAATCAGCACCTTTGTTGAGTTTTCCAAGAATGCTCAGTTCGAAATATTTTATGTTGTCTGGCTTTGAGTAAATACCGAAGAAGACTCCGCCAGTCCTGGGTGGCAAGGTGAAGGCGGAGATTAAATATATGTCGTTGATTGAAAGAATGTTCATGAGAATTTTTTCAATGACTTGGGAAGATTGTTTGCTGTTCTTCACGTCCATCAAATCCAGCACTGTGAAGCATTGATGGAAAGATTAACATATCACAACGTTATCACACATAACAAACAGATAATCCAATAAAGGAGATGGTATAATTCATAATTAGCATGATTGTACATTTTGGACAGGATGGTGCAGAGGTAGAGTAGAACACTTACCTTTGAGCTTTCCAATCTCGGTTCAAATCCCGACCCGGTTGGTTATAAACGAACGGATTGGTGTTTCAACGGCGCTACGTTGCATTACATGGCGCAATCTCGTGTGGATGCTAAGCCAGGTGTCCCGTCTCCTGGTAGTAGTTGGTGGATGTTAACGATCCCACGGTATCTTTCGCGAAATGTAGATGAGTTCTTGCTGACACCGAGGCCAAACTCCAAATTCCTGCCTAAATCAGCTGTTGAACATCAGTCCTGGCCAGCAGATTCGTGAAAGACTTGACCAGACTTCCCACATGGCCTTTTTTAGGATGAGGAACAGGGTTGGGGGTAGCATCTTTGGCTGTGGGTTGGAGGAGGCGTGGCTGTGACGCCGATGCAGTGCCCCCTGTACGTTAGGGGAGGAATTTGAAAATAGTTGAGGATGCTCGTCTGGTTTTTTTTTTGTATGTTTTTTAGGAAGCAGTTTTTTGAGGAACGGGGCTATCAAGAATAATGTCCTGCACTGGCTATGTAGGTTCCTCAACACGCCCAACAGAAATGTATTGTTGGCGTTTTGAAAAACCACTATTGTAAATGTGCACTCATGACATGGAGGTCCTTGAGAGTAGTTATTTCTCTAATAAATGTTTAGAATAGTCCCTTGCCTTTAGATGGGTCAGTGGGATCCAAACTGCGTTGGAACGGGAAGATTAGGGTTCACTCCTTATTTTTCTTTTGCACATGGAAGGTTGGCAGAAAGGTGTTCGCATCCATTTGATGCGGGTGTGTACTGATCCCTTCCTTTAAATTCCCTTCATCCTAGATCTCACACAAACTCTCAATCTCACACAAACACAAACACCCACCCGTAAGTACATGCACTAATATTTAATACAAACTGTAGTTTGACACGAACTCTTCAATAAGGCAATCAAGACATTAAGCAGACTCCATCGAGCAGGAAGCGGAAACTGCGTTAATTGACGCGGTGCCAATTCACTCGTATCTCACAAATAAGCGCATCTGATAAACTACAACAACAATGCAATTAAACTACAACAACAATGCAATTACGAGTCAGAGTAATACGTTACATCCTCCTTTCGTTCAAAGAAACTACTTTAAAGGAAGCCAGCAAAGCAAATAACTCTAAAGGTGAAGAACTTACTATTAATTAACAAACAGCATCCCATTCAGATCACGTGAATCAATTGATAAATATTTAAAGATCCAGACGTCTGGGAGAGTTATGAGCTCTGCCGCTCCTCGTGATGAACTTGGTATCTTTGGGAGATTCCGCGGCTCGAGGCGATGCCACTTTTGGTAAACTTTGGGACTCAGATGCTTGCTCACTTGGATTTGGGGACGAGCAGCAGTTCTCCACTGGGGCGACCTGTTGAGGGGTGGAATCAGGGAGGTCCCTCACGTCCTGGGAAGGGTAAAAGTGGGAGGATGGCTGACTTTCCACCGGGCCAACATTGGCTGAATGAGGCACTCTGCAGAGATGGAGCCTGTTACGCCGGTTCACATTGTTTGGGGTCCTCACCACATATGACCGGGGGCTGTTGTGGCGTGCCTCAACTACAGCTGGAATCCAATGCCTGGCGGTTGGTAGCATCCTAACGCTGACTCCCGGCTGAAGCGGTGGCAGACCTGACATAGATGGCTTGTCATGATAGTGCTTTTGTTTCTCCTTCTGTGCGTCCAGGTGCGATCTCACGAGGTGATGGTCATACCGAACAAGCGTGAGGAGAGCACGGTTGCAGGGCAGTGTGTTTCTGGGGTGCCTTCCCATTAGGAGCTGAGCTGGGGACAAGTTTATCCCTTCAAGTGGAGTCGTACGATAGTCTAGCAGGGCTAAGTACTTATCTGCTGACTTCTTCCAGAGGCTTTTCACCGTCTGGATCGCTCTTTCTGCCTCTCCATTGGCACGTTGGTACTTGGGGGACACAATGTCGTGCGCTATGCCATATCCTTTGCAAAACTGAGAAAATTCCTCTGGCATGTACTGACTTCCGGAATCGCTTCACAGCCTCTCTGGAATACCATGTCGACAAAATTACTGCTTAAGGGCTTCGATCACAGAGCGAGCTGTCAATGGCTCAATGTCCTTGAGGCAATCTACCTCCACAAACTTGGAGTAATAGTCGACAGTGAGCAAATACTGCTTAGCTTCGAAGTCAAAAATGTCACTTCCAACTTCGATGAATGGAAGTTTTTTATGGGTGTCTGAGGTCTGAGGCTTGGCGGGATGACAAGGCACATGCCCTTGTAGACAACACTGTCTGAGACTGCCAATTGCGTTCTGGAGTTGAAGTAAGGATGGACCTGTGCTGGGACTTCCTTTCAGGAGTCAGGCCATCCACTTGTAATGACATCACAGAGAAGGCACATTTCACTCAGAGTAGCTTCCTGGATTTCGAGGTAGTTCTCACTCATGATCGCAAGGAAATGGAACATGTTCACAGACTCAAGGTCTTTACCAGCTTCTGAGTCAGTGTCCGGTCGAGGTGCATGGGACAATGTGTTCAGTTCAGTTCAGTTGCATGGACGATTGAGAGCATTTCCTTCTCAATCATGGCATAGCGACACTCAGGATCAGTCAGACTGCGTGACGTGAATGCTATAGGGTTGCCGTTCTGGAATAAATAGGCTCCTACAGCGTTTTTGCTGGCATCGGCTTGTATTTGAACTGGCTGATTTACATCGTAGTACTGAAGAACCGGGGCCAAAATACATGCTTGCTTCAGCTTCTCGAAGGACAGCTCCTGAGCTGACTGCCAGCAGAACTCCACGACAGCCTTGCAGAGATCACGGAGAGGCTTGCTCGTGTTGCTTAGGTTGGGAATAAACTTCCCTAAATACAGTACTGAACAAATCCAAGGAAATGCTTGACGCCTTGTTTGACTGTTGGACGTGGCATTTTCTCAACTGCCTTCGTCTTGAGTGGAATGGTAGCACTCCTTCTGCAGTGAGCAGGTGGCCCACATAAGGGACTGAGGATTGCTAGATTAGGCATTTTCTGCAGTTTAGTTGCAGGTTATAATTTGTGGCCCATTGAATAACTCGCTTCAGTACACGGTCGTGGTGGCCGATGTCGCGACCAGCAACTAAAATGTCATCCATTACCGCTGTTGCCCATGCTATCCCTTCTTGCATCTGGTCCACAATTCGCTGGAATATCTCCGGTGAGCACCTCAATCCGTAAGGGAGACGCAGCCAGCGGTATCTCCACACAAGTGTGTTGAACGTGGTCAGGAATGAAGAGGACTCGTCAAAGCGAATTTGCATGAACCCATTGCGAGCGTCATGCACAGAAAATACTTTGGCTCCAGGGATTTGGCCTCAAACTTCCTGAACAGTTCTCATTGGATAGTGCTCACATTTTTTGCACTTGTTATAAGTCTTTGGGGTCTATACAGATGCGGACTTTGCCGTTGTGAAGAGCTACTACCATGGAACTCACCCACTCAGTCGGTCGCTCTACCTTTGTGATGTGACCTTCTGTGACCATCTCTTGTAGCTTGTCAATTATTTTCTCCTTCAATGCTGCAGGTTGTCTGCGAGGAGCGTGAACTACTCCCTGTGACCCCTCTACAAGCTTGATCCAATAAGTTCCGGGAAGAGTTCCAATTGTCTTGGCAATTTCTGGAAACTCGGAGATTACTGCATCCTGGAACACATTGACTGGAGGCTGAACAAGAGACAATTTATCGAGCTTGACAATGAGGCCTAGGGCTTCCGAGGTAGCGCTTGATATTATTCTCCTGATCGAGGTCAATGACCTCGAAACTGGCACTAACAGGAGAGAGAGAGAGAGAGAGAGAGAGAGAGAGAGAGAGAGAGAGAGAGAGAGAGGGAGAGGGGTGGGAGAGAGAGAGGGAGAGGGGTGGAGAAGAGAGGGAGAGGGGTGGAGAGAGAGAGAGAGAGAGAGAGAGGAGAGAGGGAGAGAGGGGTGGAGAGAGAGAAGGGGGGGTGGGGAGGAAGAGAGGAGAGAGAGAGAGAGAGAGAGAGAAGAGAGAAGAGAGAGGAGAGAGAGAGAGAGGAGAGAGAGAGAGGTGGAGAGAGAGAGAGAGGGAGAGGGGTGGAGAGAGAGAGGGAGAGGGGTGGAGGGAGAGAGAGGGAGAGGGAGAGAATATTAACTAATGTTTTCTCTGGAACCGCTTAATCAGTCAACATGAAACTTCACAATTATGATCTAGTAGTGATGGAGAATACATGTTTTAAATTTCAACTTGATCGGACGCATGGTCTGGCAGCCAGAATTTATTTTATTTTATTTTATCTGGGTTCTTTTTGATATATATATATATTTTTTTTTTTTAATCAGGCTCACTTGGCTGTGTCTGGATGGGTTTGAGGGTAGAGGAGTAGCAGCTGAAATGTGAATCCTCTTCAGGTTCCTCTGATGACTTCATCTTTTCTTTTTGCTCGTTTGGGTTCCTTCTGATGACTCCAACACAGGACTGTACCTATTTGGTCTTCCATTTGATTTGTATTGAATTAATTTTAATCCCATTCTAAATTCAATTGAATAGTAATTTAAAAAAAAAAACCTCATGGGTTCGGTTTTAGGTGTTCCAATCAAAGCGGGACGTCTTGGTACCCGGTCATCACTGCCAGCAGTTATGAAGTGGCAGTTCTAGTTATGTCTTTTATTAATTACGTAACACACTAGCACACATAATGCTACACAAAATTACACAAACGCCACATGGAACAAGTTCTGGTGAGGGTCTGCAATCTCTGATTGCTCTTTATAGTTGAGAATTGTCACCATGAGAAAATACAATTTTGATTGCATCATGAACCAAATATTCTGATTTGATGATTAAAATAAAAAATAAAAAAATTAAAACTTCCTCAAAATAATGCATCAGGACAAAGAAAACCATTTTTGAAATCTAAAAAATGATAATAGAGTTGATCTGTAAAAAAAAAAAAGGAAAAAAAAAGATTTTCCACGACTCTTTTCCGCCGTTTATATCAAACACAAACTTTTGCTCTCAAGGGGAACCAGGCATCCTTCCAGATGTTTCCAAATGAAGTTTGCTCCCTGTGTTCCTTAGATCGCTCAGGAAATCGCCATTGCAGCACGAATGATGTGCAAATGCACGGTGTTGATGCGCTAGTCACTGGTGGGCCTTTTCACATTTATCACGTAATTATATGTCAACATACGTATATGACATCGTATAAAATAAAGCTGAAAGAACACATGTACGCTCAGTTTCTACGTGAAAGCCTTTTCGTCGAGGCACATTTTAAACCTGGCAGGAGGGGCACCATACTGACAAGATGATGCAGGGGAAGCACTCTTCCCTTTGAACCGTCTCACCTCATCGATGAGTGTGCCATCCCTCTGGTGGACAATTACCTGGGGACCCATCTGCTGACATTAGCTGGTGGATGTTAAAGATCTCGTGGAACTTTTCACCGAAGAGTCGGTGAGCGAGCGCAGGCACCCTGGCAAAATTCCAAAATTCCTGCCCTAACTTACAGGAGGCACCGCATCAGCAGCGCAGTCATGCTGGGGCAGCACATCAGCAGCACGACGACGTGCTGCATCAGAGAGAAGGATGACACTTTACAGGTGCACACCTTGAAAAAACCTGATAGCCCTCGGCACACCTTGCATGAAGAAACGTGACGATCCAACGCATCCGATTTGTGGAGAGGGCGATGCTCGGAAAGCATCCGGAAAGCTTCCCAAGAGAAGGGCGTTCAGGTCGAGGCCATGTTGCTCCGTTAGGATTTTAATTTTTTTCATCTTCCAGCTGTCATAACCGCATCAGCTCCTTCTGCTCCGCTCCTGTTTACATTTGAGATCCAAAAACCTAGACTTGTGGTTTTCCACTTCACAGAATACCAGAAACATAGCGTGTGCGCAAGCATGCACATACACACAAGCACGCACACACACACACGCACACACACAAGCACACATTCCATCATGGTCTATACTCCTTAAATATCCATTGGAAAAACTTTTTAGAAACTCTTCCAGAAACTAGAAAATATGCAATTCGAACATTGTATCGGAAATGATGGCGAAGGAAATAAAAATATAAACACATTGCTATGGAGAATGGACGATTGACGAGGTCATCAAGTAAGGTCCACGATGACCGTACGTGATGACCTCGTCCGAAATCGACTATAAACTTCACGAAGTTTCAATAAGTGGAACATGTCATGATTTTAGAGTTTTGCAGGAATATGATGTGGATAGTTGGGTTTTCCATTTACAGCACAAGATCAATGAGGGGGGAAAAAGTTTATGGTTCATTATTACTCGCAGATTGACACCCCCAAGGTCGCACGGTCTCCGCAATACATGCGACCTCGACGGTGATGCAGCCTGCACGACCATCAGGATCTCACCTTGCATTTCTCGGGACGACGAGCTGGGAAATAGAGATACCGTCACAGCGAGGCCGAGGAAAACGAGTCCTCGCATACGGACCATGGCGAGAGTGGACGAGGTTCGATTATTCCGCAGGGCGAGGACCGAGGGGTCCCGGCAAGACGGGGCATGGATGTGTGAGGGAAAAGGCGGGGCTCAACGGAGGGGCGGAACTTTTGTGCTGACTAAGAAGTCCTGCAGAGTTTAAGCTCAGAGAGAAGAAGGATAGTGAGGGGAGAGGGAGGGATAGTGGAGGGGAGGAGGGATATGGAGGAGGGAAGAGGGAGGGAGAGGGAGGGAGTAGTGGAGGGGGGAGAGGAGGATAGTGGAGGGGAGAGGGAGGGATAGTGGAGGGGGGGAGGGAGATGGAGGGGGATGAGGGAGGGTGTGGAGGGGGGAGGAGGGAGTAGTGGGAGGGGAGAGGGGGATAAGGGGAAGGAGGGGTAGTGGAGGGGGAGGGAGAGTAGTGGAGGGGAGAGGAGGGATAGGGAGAGGGGGGAGAGGGAGGGATAGTGGGGGGAGAGGGAGGGATAGTGGAGGGGAGGGGGGATAGTGGAGGGGGGAGGGAGGTAGTGGAGGGGAGAGGAGGGTTGGGGGAGAGGGAGGGATAGTGAGGGGGAGAGGAGGGATGTGAGGGGAGAGGGTAGTGGAGGGGAGAGGATAGGGGGGGGAGGGGGGAGAGTGGGGGGAGAGGGGTGAGGGAGGGAGGGATGTGTGGGAGAGGGTTGGGGAGAGGGAGGGGTGGGAGAGGGTGGAGGAGAGGGAGGTGGGGGAGGGGGGGAGAAACGGGGAGGTGTAGGGAGGGTGGGTCGAGGGTGGGAGGGGGTGGGTGGCATGGGCGAGGGGATGGTGGAGTGAGGGGGGGGGTGTGTGGAGAAAGGAGGGGTGTGTGTGAGAAGGGGGATGTGGGAGAAAGGGATGTGGTGGAGAGGGGGGGTGTGGTGGAGAAAGGAGGGGTGTGTGGAGAAAGGGAGGGGTGTGGTGGAGAAAGGGAGGTTGGTGGAAAGGGGGGGGTGGATGAAAGGAGGGGTGTGGGAAAGGGGAGTTGGTGGAGAAGGGAGGGGTTGTGTGGAGAAAGGAGGGGTGTGGTGGAGAAAGGAGGGGTGTGTGGAAGGAGGGGTGTGGTGGAAAAGGGAGGGTGTGTGTGGAGAAAGGGAGGGTGTGTGGAGAAAGGAGGGGTGTGGTGGAGAAGGGAGGGGTGTGGTGGAGAAGGGGGTGTGGTGGAGAAAGGGAGGGTTGGTGGAGAGGGAGGTTTGGTTTTGAAAGGGAGGGGTTGGTGTGAAAGGTGAAAGGGAGGGTGTTGGTGGAAAGAGGGATGGGATGGGCAGCAACAGTGGCTGGGGGTGGAGGATGAGGAAGGAACAGGGAAGTAGCTGATTTTTAACCAAACAGAAAAAAATAAAAATAAAAATACAAATATAAAGAGTTGCTTTCATTTATACACCAGTAAAGGTCCGTGTTGCCAGGAAACGCCAGGTCCCACCTCCCACCCCTTCCCTTGCCTCCTCCCACTCAACCTCCCCTTCGCTCCCTCTCCTCCCACCTCATCCCTCCCTCCAGACTCCCATTAATAGACATTTTGGGGGGTAGACACATCCTGTCAGACGCCCAAAAAAGCTCCAGATCCAACATAGGAGGTCCCGGATGAAACGGCTCAGAATGAAGCATTGGGGTCCTCTGTATATGGTATGACCATTAAAAGACATCTTGGGGGAGAAGGGGGGGACCTCCTATGTTGGAGCTCGAGTTCCTGGTGGGAGTGGTCATCAGGGGCTCCTTTAAGAGCATCTGCGAGGGTAATGCCATCCCCAAAATGTCTGCTAGTGGTCACACCATATTCAGAAGACCTTAATGCTTCATTCTGGGTCGGTTTCATTTGGGACGTCCTAGGTTGGATCAAGTGCCTTTTTGGGGGGCTACTTTTGATGAGCTGGGGGCTCAAGCCATCCGCTATATCCCAGCAGACGTCCATTTTTGAAGCTAAGATGGAGGTTTTAACACCCTGTGGGGTGAATCCTTGGGACCTCGTTGGTTGGAGCTCGATGGTCTGGCATGCCGGTCTGATATGGATCTATCGGAGATGGCGGCAGGTGATGGCTCGTGTGTTTACAAGTTATAAATTGAGAAAAAAATGACCTTTTAAAAACCCTAGTAAGATGCATTGTGGTAAAAAAAAAACATGATATTATAAAGTTTTGTTTTGATTAACTTTGGGAACTCAGAGTAGTATCGAAAATTGCATCGTATAATACAAACTATCCAAGTAAAAAAAAAAAGGGAAAAAAAAGGGAAAAAAATATTTTAAATAGTGAGTTTTGGAACAAATAAATAAATAAATAAATAAATAAATGAAATTCGGAAATAAATAGGAGAAAAATATATTTTAAATAGGCAGTTGTTGAACAAAACAAATAGGGAACGAGAAGGGCACTTGGTGGAGCGCATACCTTCGCCACGTTATGCCCGATCCACGAGAACACATCGGCCCAATACATTTTTGAAATGTCATGCAATACAATACCATATCGTTTTTGAGCCTCTCTCTCAATGGTGAAGAATCACTTTAAAAATTCTAGTAGTCTGATCCAGATCCGGATCTTCACCAAAATCGAATCAATTCGTCACGGTCACACCCAACCTGTCCACCAAGTTTCATCAGAATCCGTCCACAACTTTTTGAGATATCATACCATATATTAGTTTAGCCCCCATCTCTCAATGGTGAAGAATCACTGAAAAAATTATCAGATCCTGATCCGGAATTGGATCTTAACCAAAATGGAATCATTTCTTCCTTGGCACACACCCAACTTGTCCACCAAGTTTCCTCTGAATGCGTCCACAACTTTTTGAGATATCGTGCTATGTATCGTTTTTTGGCCTGATCTCTCAATGGTGAAGAATCACTTTAAAGTATGGAAAAAAGTGAGAAAAAAAAACACAGCAACCACTGGTGTAAAACAACAAAGTAAAGAAAAACAGTGAAAAAATAGCAGCAAATCTGGTGAAAAAAACAAAGTCCAGGGAAATAGTGAAAAAATAGTAATAAGTTTTGAAGAAAAAAAAGTCGGGAACAAAAGCGAAAAACAATTTTGCACTGCAACCACCGGAATCTCTAAAATAGTTTTTTAAAAACGCAAAACAAAACAATTTTTTGCTATTTTGGGGGAAAAAAGTTTGTAAATAACATTGAAATACCAAAAAATAACTAAAATAGCCCCCCCCCCCCAAAAAATAAAATAGGAGAAAATATATTTTGCTTGCTGCAAATCAACTAGGATAGGGAAAAATCACATCTCTCCAAACCCCCTAATTTGAAACTATAGCACCTACAAAAGTGATGTCTACAGCGATTTGTAGCGATGAACATCAGCCATTCGATGATATCACTGAGGAAAGTGGAAAAAATTGATTTGAGCACTTTACCATACAAAAATCTATGCAACCTGTTCCAAATCAAGGCATTGTTGAGCAGGCCAAAACAAAATGGTGGCTTCAGACCCCTGCGAGATGACAGCAAGTTATGTCATCGAGACTTTTTTGGTTTTGTGTAATAATACGAGTAATAATGAGCACCCTATGAACCATATTCAAATGGGATGTTTAAATTTATCAAATGCCCAGTTTTCATTCACACACTCCCTCAAAGTTCCTTTGGAATGCAAAGTTTCAGGCCACAAGGTTTCATGGCTTTGGAGTTACGGACGCACGCA
>CM068963.1:59952628-59982591 GCA_035128595.1 Eptatretus atami
CCGTGCTAAACCGATGAAGGAAAGGACAGAAACGAGCTGAAACATTCCACAAAAGGATATTTATTTACAATAGGGCACATGTGTCAAACTCAAGGCCGCGGGCCAAATGTGGCCCGCCACGTCATTTTATGTGGCCCGCGAGAGCTTAAAAGGTGTATTAAAATAAGTGTATGCTGCTTTACAGTGTGCATTGACCATAAACTAAATCTCCCACAATGCATTTCGATTATGTTACGTGCCAAGTGACGGCTTCCCGCCTCTAGATAGCAGTGTATCCACACTTTTGATCCAAAATGTTCAGGAAAAGAAAAGTTGATGCAGATGGAAGGCAGTTTCAAGAAAGATGGGAAGTGAATACATGTTTGTGCTTCAAGGAGAAAAACCGGTATGTCTTTTGTGTTATGAGGGTGTCGGTCGTTAAAGAGTACAATCTCCGTCGGCATTTTGACACCAAACACGGAGCTAAATATGCCAAATTTAGCCTCCAAGAAAAACAGCAGATTGTCCAAGAATTAAAAGGCGGACTGCAATCGCAGCAGAATATGTTCACAAAAGCTACAGAAAAAAACGATGCAGCAGTGAAAGCTAGCTTTATTGTGGCTGAAGAAATTGCCCGAGCTTCAAAGTCGTTTTCAGAGGGTGCATTTTTGAAGCAGTGCATGCTGAAGGTGTTGTGAGCAAGTGTGCCCCGACCAGATACAAACTTTTAAAATGTCAGTTTGTCAAGAAACACCATCGCGGACAGAGTTAAGGAACTAGCGGGAAATCTGGCAACACAGCTGGCTCAAGAAACACGCAGTTACCTGGCATTTTCATTAGCTGTTGATGAAAGCACAGACAACGCGGATACAGCGCAGCTGTCCATTTTTATTAGAGGCGTGAAGTCGGACCTCTCTGTCACGGAGGAGCTCTTGGACGTAGCTGCCATGCACGGGACCACAACGGGACGGGACATTTTTGATGTGGTGGGAATTCCGTAAGTAAAAGTGAATTACCGTGGGAAAAGTTAGTGGGACTAACTACCGATGGTGCACCTGCAATGTGTGGAGGAAAAAAAGCCTGGTGGGACTAATGAAGGAGAAAATGCAAACAAGTAACTGTCCCACACACCTCTTGGTAAAGTATCATTGTATTATCCATCAAGAAGCTCTCTGTGGAAAGGTTCTGGAGCTGGATGATATAATGACCACGGTTATGAAAACAGTGAACTTCATTCAGGCACGTGGCCTGAATCACCGGCAGTTCCAGCTGTTCTTGAAGGAGGTGGGCTCGGAGCATGGAGATGTGCCGTACCATACAGAAGTAAGGTGGCTGAGTAGGAGCCAAAGTCCTCAAACGTTTTTTGAGCTTAGGGAAGAATTGCTCTTTTCATGCAAGGTAAAGGAAAACCCTTGTCTGAACTGTCAATCCAAACTGGCTGTGTGACTTTGCTATGTTGTGTGACATAACGGAGCATCTCGCCCAACTCAATCAGAGACTGCAGGACGAAAACAAGTCATCACGCAGATGTCCGACATGATCACAGCTTTCCAGCGTAAACTTGACCTTTGGAAGTCCCAAGTGGAACAGGATAATCTTGCCCACTTCCCTGTTTGTCAGAGTATCTCAGCCTCAGTTCCAGGTGCTTTTTCATGTGCTCGGTTGGCTACCAAAACTGAGCCGGTTAATGAATGAGTTTGATCGGCGCTTCTCTGACTTTAAAGCACAGCACTCAGGCTTTGCCATCTTTACCAATCCTTTCACCACCGACGTCTGCAGTGCACCTCATCACCTTCAGATGGAGAGTTAATAGAGCTTCAAAGCGATAGTGGTCTGAGAGCAAAGTTCTAGGATGCTGCAATTGAGGACTTTTACCGTCTGCTGCCCCCTGGTTTGATGCCACAGCTCCCACTTCATGCTGCTTGTGTTCTGTCCATGTTTGGGAGCACCATCTGTGCGAACAGATGTTCTCAATAATGAATCTAAACAAGATCAAGCACAGATCACGCATCACCGATGGCGCACCTCCATGCTGTTTTAAGGATTGCCTCAGCACAAGACCTAAAACCAGACATTGACACACTAGCCACGGGGAAACGGTGTCAGACATCCGGCCAGAAAACACATAGGTAAGCATTTTTAATAACCTGAATTAAAAATATAATCAAATGTATCTCAACCAAGAATAAGAACAGTTGCATATGTGTGCAATTTAATGATTGTGCTTGCATTTTGTTCTATGTTTGTTATTTTCAGAACATGATCAATGAATGAGGATGGTGTGCGAGATGTTGTCTCAGGTTGAGGAGGGATCTACTGGGTGTGTTCAAGGACAGGCAGCATCACCTCATCAACTTCACCATACAGTTGTGAACTAAGACAACCCTTATTTTGTTATTTTTAGTTAAATACATATACTACTTTGTATGTGTAGCAATGTA
Source organism: Eptatretus atami (assembly GCA_035128595.1). Taxonomy (NCBI): domain Eukaryota; kingdom Metazoa; phylum Chordata; class Myxini; order Myxiniformes; family Myxinidae; genus Eptatretus; species Eptatretus atami. The sequence continues at coordinate 59,955,049 of CM068963.1, forward strand.
TTCACTGTGTTTGCAGGTTTTTGTGTTCATGCAGCCAAAAGTTTACTGTAATCAAACCATCTCTTATTAGTTGGATGTACGTACGCCCTCTGCAAGGCTGTGTGCATCCATTTGTTTTTGTAAAATGCTACATCTGTCACGCATTTTCTTAGCAGCTCACAATTTTTGGTTGTGCTGTAGTTCTGCCCCTCTCGACGCTTAATGTTAAAAGTTAATGGCATAACTGTTTGATTATATTCTTCTTATTTACTTGAATAGTTCTAGATGGGAGTAATGTTGGTTTCTTACCTGATAAACATATTTTTTACATCTATGCAAATGCATATCTTGTTATTTGTAACGTGAATAAGTAATAAACGGTTACTTAACAACATTTTAACGAGTAGTTACATTTATTTTACATTACATTTAGTCACATTTATACTGTCTTAACAGTTACAACTAGCCCTTTGGGGCAACCACAATGCTGATGTGGGCCTCGGTAAAAATGAGTTTGACACCATTGCAATAGGGGAAGGACACATAAGGGGCAGAGTTATCCGACTATAAAGGATGCAAATAATGTACAGCAAAAGCACTTAACCAGTTGCTACTTAAAGATGGGCCACAGGACACACACACGCACACACAAATACCCAGAAAGAGAGATGGACCTCGAGGTCTTCATTATTCCTTCAGCTCGGAGGGAAGTCGAGCTGAGGGACGAGAACATGGCTGGCTACCTGGCCGCGTTCGCGCGGCTCGACGTCCGCACTCCCGGGGCTCCGGTCGCCAGAAGACGGACCAGGGCATAGACGCACACCAGCGCCAGCGACGAGATGAGGCCAGACCAGCGTCGAGCAGACCCGACCAGCGTCGAGAGACCGAGAACCAAAACCAGCGCTCGAGCAGACAGAGAACCAAAACCAGCGCTCGAGCAAACAGGGCGCAATTATTTTTTCTCCTTTCTTTTGTCCCCTTCTCGGGGCGGTCTGCTCGCCTCCCATTGAGCGGTCGGTTCTCAGGCGACTCGTGGTGGCCTCCCGATTGGCCGGGCCGTCTCAGGCGATCCGCTCGCCGTTCATGATTCGTCCGGGGGGGGGGGCGGGGCGAGCATCCTCACGGCCCGTCCCCCCTGAGAGGCATTCCTCCTCCTTCGGCGACGTCCCTCCGGATTGGCGGAACGCGGATACGTCGCTCATGCTTTGTCCATTGGCTGAGGTGTCGTGGGAAAGTCGCCCTCTGAGCGTGATTGGACAAGGGATGGAGTCAGGGCTGAGGCGATGAAAATCTCCGCCCACGTACGTGGTCGAACGCACGTGGGCAATGGCGTCGGTGTTGTTGTTATAAAAATCCTAACTATCAAATAACTCCACAGCGCATGAACATCCAATTCCCACTAGACTAGGGACGGGACCCTAACTAGAAACACATACTTACCGATATAACTGATCTATAGGGACTCTGAATGTTGAATGCTCATGGCTGCCAGATTCGTAACAGTATGACATCATCGTTGAAGTGGTAGACCAGCCATAAATGTTTTAATTCAAATCAAATTGTTATCATTGGATTTAATGTGCATGTCCAGGCTGTTCCATTTTTACTAATTGAGCTTTTATCAACAAATCTTGAACAAACCATATTATGAGATTGTGGAGAACACAAATCTATAAAATGTACAATTTTTTTTAACTGTTGTTTTCGTCAAGTTTAGTTTGAGTACAAAGTAGACGCTGACGGGCTTTGCATTTCCAGATGCTTTCTGCTTCCCTTTTAAATTCATTTTCTCTGCATCCGCTTATCCGACTGACACAAAATTTTCCACATAGGAGCGACTGCTCATGTAGAATTTAAAATAATTATGACGTCATATGTCAAGTGGTGTGGCAGCCATCTTTTGAAAAAACAGAAAAACTTTGGACCTCGATCTCCAAAACCCCTTCATGAAAAAATTGAAAATTGGCACATGTGAAGTACTCCCCATGAGAGTAAGTGTTGTTAACCATGTCGTCATTGGTGCCCTCATTATGATGTCATAATTCAATACGCCGAACGCTTTATCCGATCAGTATGAAAATGATTGAGGGTGATCTATGGATAAATTGTATGGGAGAATTATATTGACGACATCACCGGTCATGTGGTTCGGAGCCATATTTAAAAATGAATAGGGCCTACCTTTAAAATTCTCTCACTGAAATGGCTGAACAGATTGAGGTGAAATTTTACAGGTATGATCACCTATCTTTGAGGAACAAAAAGTTCCCCACCTATGATGTTGTAGGTCACAGTCTGGCAGCTATGATTTTTTGAATAAAACTTTAGAAATACTCTCCACAATGGCTTGACAGATCGAGGGGAAACTTCACACGTTCCCAAGTCTTTGGGATACCAGGATGTTCACAAATAATTAATAGATCACATGGTCTGGCAGCCATATTGGATTGAATGAAATATTTTTTAAAATATATATATTCTCTTGAACCGCTTCATCAATCAATGTGAAACGTCACAATGACGATATAGTGGTTGGACTTTGGGGAATACATGTTTTAAATGTATTCATGTTTTAAATGTCGTGGGGAATACATGTTTTAAATTTCAACTCTATCAGACGCATGGTCTGGCAGCAGAGTAATTATTTAAATTTTGTGAACCTGGGTACTTTATTTTTTTTAATCTTTTATTTTTTGAATAAGGCTCACTTGGCTGCGTCTGGATGGGTTTGAGGGTTGAGGAGTAGCAGCTGAAACTCAAATCCTATCCAGGTTCCTCCTGATGACTCCATCTTTGCTTTTTGCTTATTCGGGTTCCTTCTGATGACTCCAATGGAGTATTTGGTCTTCCATTTGATTTGAATTGAATTTTTTTGAATCCCATTCCAAATTCAATTTTATAAGAGGACATCATGGGTCAGGTGTCTGATCAAAGGGGCTACCTCGATACCCGGTCATCACTGCCAGTTCTAGTTATTATGATGACCGAGAAGATTTGACGGTTTTGACCAATCTCTTTTTGTTTTGTTTTCTCCTTTTTTTGCTTTTGCCATGGCCTGGAGTACTGAAAAGTGATCCCTGCCTAGACAATCAGGCTCTCATATGTAGCCGAAGTGACTTTTTGGAGGAGTACTCCAACTTTAGTTTTGCATATATCAGGTGGGGCCGACCTTTTCCGCACCATTCCTACATAGAGAGTGTTAGCGCACTCTTTGATTAATGAGATTCAAGGGCCAATGACCTGTAACTAGACTTTCATGTCGTATTTTTCAAATTACATTCTTAAAAGGGGATTTAAGGCAATATTCGAGTCAAAATAAGTGATCATGAATGTGTGGGTTTTATTTTATTGAGATGGCATTTCTGCCCCATGATACACATGAACACAACTCCATTTCTGTAAACAAAATGTGGAGTATTAATCAGACCCACTTTCCATTGTCTACACTACTCATTTGTGACCCTCCAGGCTTACAACCTCTAGATAGCCTTCGTGCGCATTTTAAAACCCAGAGGCGTCTTCAAGGAAGTTGTGCGATACCAAGTGTGACGTGCGTGAGTCGTGAGAAAGGCGTCATGGCAGGTGGGTAGAGACATGTGATACCTCTTGGGCAGAGCTTTCGATGCCACACCAACCCCCTACCAACCACCCTGAGGTAAGCAGAATTACTGTGAAAAAAAGGTGTCAATTCAAGATAACCTACCAAAACCACATAAAATAGTCACCAAAAAAATATAGAAAACATAGCAAAAGGTCATTCAGGTTAAAAAAAACAAAAAAACTGGGAATAATCAAGTGAAAATAAAAACTGTGCACAACAAAGTTGAACTTGAGAGCACGTTGTTCGGATTCAAACCGTGCAATGCAAGGTCCCGGCTATCACAACTCTTCAATTCAATGGTCCAATCCACTGGCTTTAACCAGTCAAAAGTTTGAATCCTCTGGATGAAATATGTCCTAAAGGTCATATCCACTAGCAGTCATCGTCCCATCTCCATAAGGCCACCTTCCCAGGCTCGATGTCACTTTAACGTCAAATCTACCGATAGTTTGGATCATTAGCAATCAAAAAGTTAACCTTGGTCTCATATAGTCCCAATCCATAATATTATGGGAAATTTTACTATTTTGACTCCAAAAAAAAAAGAAGAGTTTTCCCTTCTTATTGGCATGCTTCAAAGTGCTGTATGGAATTCTAACTTGCTCAGGTGAATGAGTGGTGAATGAATGAATGTGTGAGTCAATAAGCAAAAAAACAATGACATACCTTATATCTGTGACATCCTGTAACCTCCATCTATGCCGGTCTATTTCACCATGATAAAAAAAAAATTGTCACAAATAATGTTAATTCCAGCTACGGTTACCTAATGTGCAGTGTCTTGGAAGGTCCCACGTTGCTATGTCCGTACATCAAACAGCAGTTCAATTCAGCAGCAGAAACTCAAATGGTGTGAGTTTCTGAATAAACCTTGAAAAGAACTAGCCTAAGACAGATTAATTAACTCGCAGTGATTTTTTGTTTAATCGGTTTCTTTACAAAGTCGAGCGATACCACGGCAATAAAAACCTAGGATTTATACAACAATGTCCGGTTTACATTTGTAACAAAGCAATCACAGTCTTCCTTGAGGGACTGCCCTTAAATGCTGTCGATGAGCAGTGTCGCACACGCCCATAAATTAATAATAAAATCCACAAGTGGCAGTGTTTGTCCTTCACTGGGCATTTATGGAACTGAAAACTATTTCAGAAGAACAGCTCGGGTTTGCAAATTAAAGTTTCCGGAAAGAAAATCAGGTGGAGTGTTTTCCTGCTTAAGCTTTGGAAGGCCCTGCTTCATGTTCTCATCTGAACAGATTTCTCAATCCCAGATACTATATGTATTGGTCCATTGTCCACTAATGTCCTTGTGGTTCACATTAAAGTTGATGTGTCTACTAACGTCTTTGTCCAGCATGTGATGTCCAAGCTCCACTATGAACCTTCAATCAATGCAAACAATTTTACTTTATTTTTTAAAGAATGCATCTCCCCAAAAAGGATTCCCCTGTGATCCCCTACACAATTGTGAAATATCTGTTAAAGTAAAAGGATTTAAAGATTAAATATTAATTTGCAAACAAATCAGGAATGCTATCAAATATGTACAAAAGTTGAAAATTTCACAACCCCGACTTTTCCGACCTGTCAATCATGATTACAGTTCCACAACCCACAACCTCTTGTGATATATTCTGTGCTCGCTTTGCCTGCCTAATCTCTATTTGGCCCTCTCTTGTCAATCTATTCTTGACCTGTACTGTGCTCCATGACAACTGGCTCTCCAGTTGTCGGTATGTTAACATGCCACTTTCGGTCCCTGAACGCATTTATAAGCCGTGATTAATATTATTTCAAAAACCTGTTCGGATAAAGAGCTTCTTCAATGATCTAAGGATTGTTTCTTGAGCATAATTACAAGCAAACCTGAAGCCGACCAATCGATTAATTGCACACAAAGTGCTCCCTGGTGGCACGGGAAGGCTACACTCAAATGGGTACTGCATTGCCTCAGATTTACTATTACTGCTGTTGGGAATAGAGCAGGCCCTCAGCTGAGATGGCATCACCCAGACCGACCGTTCGACCTGGCTCTCTGCACACCAGCACGGGGCTAAAGTAAAATATTACCGAGCCTCGCTGCCACACACTGACAGGTGACCGCGGGATCAATCGTCAGAACATGCTCTCGTAAATGCAGGTCGAGGCGTGATGGGGTGAACGAACGTGGTGCCAGAAGCTTTAGCCTGCCCGTCGTTTGGCTAGGTAGGGCATCGCACGCCTGTGTGGCTGCTGCTCGGGCACCGGCTACCACTGCGGCTGCCCCATTGGCCCAGCGACCTTCTACGGTTGCCAGAATGTGGTAGGCTAGTGTGTGGAAATGAATGCGGGTTAAGGCCCTGAATTTGTCACCCACAAAGCCGTAGGTCTCAAGCAGCCAATAAACAATGTCACAAGCGATGCCCACATCTGGAATACCAGACCAGGAAAGGAGCTCAGGGAAGGGCCACCAGCTGCAAGGTTGGCAAACAGTAGCTCCTGCTCATTCAAGCCCAATGAAGCCACAACTGGGAGTACCTGTGGGTACATAAGAGGAGAAAGGACTCGTGCTGCATTCCCTACTCATCAAATCAATGTGCACAGATAAAATCGCGATCAACTTGTCCTCAAACTAGACTCAAATTCACCTGGTATAAGATGGCTTCCATGAACCCAACCTGAGTCATGCTGGCCAATTCTACATGAAGAGGAACTTTGGCAGGTATGGTGTTCAACTGCTGGACAACCTGAAAATGAATCATTCAAAATGATCACAATCTTTGTTGCTTTGTTCTCGCACTTTCATTTACACATTCGCGATCAACAGTGAATATAATGAGCTTATCTTTAAAAGTGCAACATTTCATGAACATCAGAACAAAACCAACTATTCAATACAGGACCATATGTTTTCCACTTAGACAATAAAAGAAAGGAATTGAAACACCTTTGACTCCTTTTCCCCATACGTGACCTTCCTTTTACTCCCCTTATTCCTTTCTTCTTTCAAGTTCCTTTTCATTCTCTCCACTTCTCCAGAAAATTTTAATTTGTTCAGAGGGTGCCGGCGATAGCTCGCCTACTCTTCGTGAAAGATACCGTGGGGTCTTTAATGTCCATCAACTAATGTTAACAGATGTGACGCTTGTTTAACGTCCATTCGAGGGACGTCACAAACATTGATGAATCACCTTACCTGTGAAACACCGGAATGACAGTTTATAGCTGGGTCGAGATTCGAGCCAGGTGACAGCTCAGAGGCGAGTGCACATACAGGGCATTTCATAAAAAGTGCACTATTTGAAGGTTATATTTTAGAACATTTACTAAAGGTAGCAATAGCCAAGCCAAGGACCAGCGATAGCCAAGGATTCTCCGAAGAGACCTGGTACAAAGGAGTTAAGTCTTCATCTCAGATCCTTTGTCAGAGTCCAAGTCTCACATCCATAGATCAAGATTGGAAGTACCAAGAACATGAAGACTCGGACTTTCGTCCTCCCGCACAGGTACTGACACAGCACCACACCACATGATCCAGTGAATCCATGACTCCCCAGGCCCGACCCAGACGTCTGTGGATCTCCGGCTCACAACCTGCGTAGACATGGATATCACTGCCAAGGTAAGTGAATCTCTCCGTGACCTCAACATCCTCACAAAAAACAGGTACAGACAGGATAGCAGCATCGTTGACTTCTTTTGTTGTTGCAGTCCTGGTGATTACCCTTCCATTTCAGAGAGCGACAACGAGGGCCCCTTTTCCAGTCAGTTGGGATGATGCCTATGCTCCAAACAGAGCACAGAACTGCATGCAACGATACCAGTACAGCATTTCCACCAGCCTTGAGAAGTTCAGCATGGATACCACAGGTCCCTGGGGCTTTAACCCCTCTCAACTGGTTCACCATAGCCTGTGTTTCCACAAACAAAGGGGTTCACAGTTGATTGGAGGTCAGCAATCGGATAGTAACACCCCTGACGTCCAACTCAACAGCCGGTGGGTCAGCCTGGTGCAGCCGCTCAAAGTAACCGACCCAGCAGGATTTACTTCGGATTCCTCTGTCAAGAGTCCACCACCCTCTGCTCTAACAGCAGCACACTGGGATGGGCTTGGAGAAACACAATGCACGAATTCCTCTGTAAGTAGGACGAGAATCACTCGTCGGAAGGTGATGCTCTACCCCTTCACAGATTCCTCGCACATAGTCCGCCTCAGCACACGTATAGTTTTACACTTCAGCTCCCTGATCAGCTCAGCTTTGCCATTAAGCCTGGCCCTGCGACTCTGGTTGCAATGATATTCAGTGTCTCTTCTTCAAAGACGAAGTTCTTCTTCACCTGATGGTGGGTTCCAAGACATCTGCCAGCAACATCAAAGATGGTAGTCTTTAATGCACTCCATAACTCTTCAGGATTCCCACCAGTACCCAGACCCCCCAAATCCCCACTCAGCCTGTTTCCAAACTCCTCAGCTACCCTCTTATCCCTGAGCTTGTCAACATCCAGCCTAGGCTGGGATGGCACCATTCTCCTGGATTTAAGCTTCAACTTCAGAGATGCCAGAACAAGCCCATGGTCGGTATTGAGGAACTGAGCACTCCAGTGGAACCAGCAGTTCTGAATCATCCTCCAGCGACCGTCAACGAGCATATGGTCAATCTCCTTTGCCACACCACCAGCGTTGAAATACCAAGTTCAACGATGAGGCTGTGGGTGCTGAAACCATGAACCAGCCACCCTCAGTCCATGATTTGTTGCAAAGACAAGGAGCTTAGTGCTATTCTGGTTCACAGTTCAGAACCATGGGAACCAACACACGTCTCATAACCATCCCCATCAGTGCCAGTCGATGCATTGAAACCCCCCCAAGACTAGAAGAGTATCTCGCCCAGGGCACTGATCAACCAGACTCAAGCGTGGCAGAGAATACCTCCTTCACAGTGAGATCACTCACCTCATTGAGCATATATGGAGACCAGGGAAATGACAAATCCTGTCTCATAAAACGCTCGTTGACCGGTGTTACCTCAATTTTCATCGGATTGGACACAGCTACAGCAACTCCTTGGGTATGGTAACCATCAGAGCAACCAGACCAGTAGTATGTGTATTCACCTGCCACGATCTCACCACTATCTAGTCTCCAAACCTCAGAGTGCTGCAATGCCCTGTCAAGTGCTGGAGCTCAGATGAGAACAGATACAGGTGATCATCTTCTCTGAGGGATCGGACATTCCAGGCACCTGCCCAAAGGAACCACCCTCAGGTTTGTTCCATTTCGTCTACCTCCTGATATCGTCTGTTGAATTCCTTTTTCAATCTGTTCAGGTGGTCACAGAAATTTTTGCATAGAACCCTTTCTCAATGATGTTTTGTTGGATTTCCTCCCAATTTGGGAAGTGCTCTGTCACATTGTTCTTTAACTGGGAGGACCACAGGCCCAGTTTCAACTTGAACACATTCACTGCGTTGATCATGTGTGACGAGTCTCTGTCCCTCCCCTGCAGTTTGCGATTCAACTCGTTCAATTTTGCCGTTATGTCTGTAAGAAACCCCAAGTCTAGCAACCATGCATTATCTGACAGTACACCTCATCTCTGGATTTAAGAAAGGTAACAATTTCAGGGATCAGATCTAAAAATCTCTGGAGGACTTTTCCTCGACCTAACTGCCTCACATCTGCATGAAAGATGAGCTTACGGTAGGTGGTGTCAAACTCATTGAATAACGATTTGAATGAGATATGTGCAGAGCTCTGAAACAAATTGAGTTGATGATCTTGACAACAACTGTCATTACATGAGAAAAGTCAATAACCTTGCTCAATAGCACTTGTTGGTGGATAACACAGTTGTAACTGACAAAGGAGGGGAATTCAGGATCATTTCTGCAATGTGCAATAAAATCTACATTGACACCCACATTATCTCTCTGATGTTGTCTCAGGTTGAGGAGGGATCTACTGGGTGTGTTCAAGGACAGGCAGCATCACCTCATCAACTTCACCATACAGTTGTGAACTAAGACAACCCTTATTTTGTTATTTTTAGTTAAATACATATACTACTTTGTATGTGTAGCAATGTATTCACTGTGTTTGCAGGTTTTTGTGTTCATGCAGCCAAAAGTTTACTGTAATCAAACCATCTCTTATTAGTTGGATGTACGTACGCCCTCTGCAAGGCTGTGTGCATCCATTTGTTTTTGTAAAATGCTACATCTGTCACGCATGTTCTTAGCAGCTCACAATTTTTGGTTGTGCTGTAGTTCTGCCCCTCTCGACGCTTAATGTTAAAAGTTAATGCATAACTTTTTGATTATATTCTTCTTTATTTACTTGAATAGTTCTAGATGGGAGTAATGTTGGTTTCTTTACCTGATAAACATATTTTTACATCTATGCAAATGCATATCTTGTTATTTGTAACGTGAATAAGTAATAAACGGTTACTTAACAACATTTTAACGAGTAGTTACATTTATTTTACATTACATTTAGTCACATTTATACTGCCTTAACAGTTACAACTAGCCCTTCGAGGCAACCACAATGCTGATGTGGCCCTCGGTAAAAATGAGTTTGACACCATTGCAATAGGGGGAAGGGACACATAAAGGAGCAGAGTTATCCGACTATAAAGGATGCAAATAATGTACAGCAAAAGCACTTAACCAGTTGCTACTTAAAGATGGGCCCACAGGACACACACACGCACACACAAATACCCAGAAAGAGAGATGGACCTCGAGGTCTTCATTATTCCTTCAGCTCGGAGGGAAGTCGAGCTGAGGGACGAGAACATGGCTGGCTACCTGGCCGCGTTCGCGCGGCTCGACGTCCGCACCTCCCGGGGCTCCGGTCGCCAGAAGACGGACCAGGGCAGCTAGACGCACACCAGCGCCAGCGACGAGATGAGGCCAGACCAGCGTCGAGCAGACCCGACCAGCGTCGAGAGACCGAGAACCAAAACCAGCGCTCGAGCAGACAGAGAACCAAAACCAGCGCTCGAGCAAACAGGGCGCAATTATTTTTTCTCCTTTCTTTTGTCCCCTTCTCGGGCGCGGTCTGCTCGCCTCCCATTGGACGGTCGGTTCTCAGGCGACTCGTGGTGGCCTCCCGATTGGCCGGCCGTCTCAGGCGATCCGCTCGCCGTTCATGATTCGTCCGGGGGGGGGGGCGGGGCGAGCATCCTCACGGCCCGTCCCCCCTGAGAGGCATTCCTCCTCCTTCGGGCGACGTCCCTCCGGATTGGCGAACGCGGCATACGTCGCTCACTTTGTCCATTGGCTGAGGTGTCGTGGGAAAGTCGCCCTCTGAGCGTGATTGGACAAGGGATGGAGTCAGGGCTGAGGCGATGAAAATCTCCGCCCACGTACGTGGTCGAACGCACGTGGGCAATGGCGTCGGTGTTGTTGTTATAAAAATCCTAACTATCAAAATAACTCCACAGCGCATGAACATCCAATTCCCACTAGACTAGGGACGGGACCCTAACTAGAAACACATACTTACCGATATAACTGATCTATAGGGACTCTGAATGTTGAATGCTCATGGCTGCCAGATTCGTAACAGTATGACATCATCGTTGAAGTGGTAGACCAGCCATAAATGTTTTAATTCAAATCAAATTGTTTATCATTGGATTTAATGTGCATGTCCAGGCTGTTCCATTTTTACTAATTGAGCTTTTATCAACAAATCTTGAACAAACCATATTATGAGATTGTGGAGAACACAAATCTATAAAATGTACAATTTTTTTTAACTGTTGTTTTCGTCAAGTTTAGTTTGAGTACAAAGTAGACGCTGACGGGCTTTGCATTTCCAGATGCTTTCTGCTTCCCTTTTAAATTCATTTTCTCTGCATCCGCTTATCCGACTGACACAAAATTTTCCACATAGGAGCGACTGCTCATGTAGAATTTAAAATAATTATGACGTCATATGTCAAGTGGTGTGGCAGCCATCTTTGAAAAACAAGAAAAACTTTGGACCTCGATCTCCAAAACCCCTTCATGAAAAAATTGAAAATTGGCACATGTGAAGTACTCCCCATGAGAGTAAGTGTTGTTAACCATGTCGTCATTGGTGCCCTCATTATGATGTCATAATTCAATACGCCGAACGCTTTATCCGATCAGTATGAAAATGATTGAGGGTGATCTATGGATAAATTGTATGGGAGAATTATATTGACGACATCACCGGTCATGTGGTTCGGCAGCCATATTTAAAAATGAATAGGGCCTACCTTTAAAAATTCTCTCACTGAAATGGCTGAACAGATTGAGGTGAAATTTTACAGGTATGATCACCTATCTTTGAGGAACAAAAAGTTCCCCACCTATGATGTTGTAGGTCACAGTCTGGCAGCTATGATTTTTTTGAATAAAACTTTAGAAATACTCTCCACAATGGCTTGACAGATCGAGGGGAAACTTCACACGTTCCCCAAGTCTTTGGGATACCAGGATGTTCACAAATAATTAATAGATCACATGGTCTGGCAGCCATATTGGATTGAATGAAAATATTTTTAAAAATATATATATTCTCTTGAACCGCTTCATCAATCAATGTGAAACGTCACAATGACGATATAGTGGTTGGACTTTGGGGAATACATGTTTTAAATGTATTCATGTTTTAAATGTCGTGGGGAATACATGTTTTAAATTTCAACCTGATCAGACGCATGGTCTGGCAGCAGTAATTATTTAAATTTTGTTTGAACCTGGGTACTTTATTTTTTTTTAATCTTTTATTTTTTGAATAAGGCTCACTTGGCTGCGTCTGGATGGGTTTGAGGGTTGAGGAGTAGCAGCTGAAACTCAAATCCTATCCAGGTTCCTCCTGATGACTCCATCTTTGCTTTTTGCTTATTCGGGTTCCTTCTGATGACTCCAATGGAGTATTTGGTCTTCCATTTGATTTGAATTGAATTTTTTTGAATCCCATTCCAAATTCAATTTTATAAAGAGGACATCATGGGTCAGGTGTCTGATCAAAACGGCTACCTCGATACCCGGTCATCACTGCCAGTTCTAGTTATTATGATGACCGAGAAGATTTGACGGTTTTGACCAATCTCTTTTTGTTTTGTTTTCTCCTTTTTTTGCTTTTGCCATGGCCTGGAGTACTGAAAAGTGATCCCTGCCTAGACAATCAGGCTCTCATATGTAGCCGAAGTGACTTTTTGGAGGAGATACTCCAACTTTAGTTTTGCATATATCAGGTGGGGCCGACCTTTTTCCGCACCATTCCTACATAGAGAGTGTTAGCGCACTCTTTGATTAATGAGATTCAAGGGCCAATGACCTGTAACTAGACTTTCATGTCGTATTTTTCAAATTACATTCTTAAAAGGGGATTTAAGGCAATATTAGAGTCAAAATAAAGTGATCATGAATGTGTGGGTTTTATTTTATTGAGATGGCATTTCTGCCCCATGATACACATGAACACAACTCCATTTCTGTAAACAAAATGTGGAGTATTAATCAGACCCACTTTCCATTGTCTACACTACTCATTTGTGACCCTCCAGGCTTACAACCTCTAGATAGCCTTCGTGCGCATTTTAAAACCCAGAGGCGTCTTCAAGGAAGTTGTGCGATACCAAGTGTGACGTGCGTGAGTCGTGAGAAAGGCGTCATGGCAGGTGGGGTAGAGACATGTGATACCTCTTGGGCAGAGCTTTCGATGCCACACCAACCCCCTACCAACCACCCTGAGGTAAGCAAGAATTTACTGTGAAAAAAAGGTGTCAATTCAAGATAACCTACCAAAACCACATAAAATAGTCACCAAAAAAATATAGAAAACATAGCAAAAGGTCATTCAGGTTAAAAAAAACAAAAAAACTGGGAATAATCAAGTGAAAAATAAAAACTGTGCACAACAAAGTTGAACTTGAGAGCACGTTGTTCGGATTCAAACCGTGCAATGCAAGGTCCCGGCTATCACAACTCTTCAATTCAATGGTCCAATCCACTGGGCTTTAACCAGTCAAAAGTTTGAATCCTCTGGATGAAATATGTCCTAAAGGTCATATCCACTGAGCATGTCATCGTCCCATCTCCATAAGGCCACCTTCCCAGGCTCGATGTCACTTTAACGTCAAATCTACCCGATAGTTTGGATCATTAGCAATCAAAAAGTTAACCTTGGTCTCATATAGTCCCAATCCATAATATTATGGGAAATTTTACTATTTTGACTCCAAAAAAAAAAGAAGAGTTTTCCCTTCTTATTGGCATGCTTCAAAGTGCTGTATGGAATTCTAACTTGCTCAGGTGAATGAGTGGTGAATGAATGAATGTGTGAGTCAATAAGCAAAAAAACAATGACATACCTTATATCTGTGACATCCTGTAACCTCCATCTATGCCGGTCTATTTCACCATGATAAAAAAATATTGTCACAAATAATGTTAATTCCAGCTACGGTTACCTAATGTGCAGTGTCTTGGAAGGTCCCACGTTGCTATGTCCGTACATCAAACAGCAGTTCAATTCAGCAGCAGAAACTCAAATGGTGTGAGTTTCTGAATAAACCTTGAAAAGAACTAACCTAAGACAGATTAATTAACTCGCAGTGATTTTTTTGTTTAATCGGTTTCTTTACAAAGTCGAGCGATACCACGGCAATAAAAACCTAGGTATTTATACAACAATGTCCGGTTTACATTTGTAACAAAGCAATCACAGTCTTCCTTGAGGGACTGCCCTTAAATGCTGTCGATGAGCAGTGTCGCACACGCCCCATAAATTAATAATAAAATCCACAAGTGGCAGTGTTTGTCCTTCACTGGGCATTTATGGAACTGAAAACTATTTCAGAAGAACACGCTCGGGTTTGCAAATTAAAGTTTCCGGAAAGAAAATCAGGTGGAGTGTTTTCCTGCTTAAGCTTTGGAAGGCCCTGCTTCATGTTCTCATCTGAACAGATTTCTCAATCCCAGATACTATATGTATTGGTCCATTGTCCACTAATGTCCTTGTGGTTCACATTAAAGTTGATGTGTCTACTAACGTCTTTGTCCAGCATGTGATGTCCAAGCTCCACTATGAACCTTCAATCAATGCAAACAATTTTACTTTATTTTTTTAAAGAATGCATCTCCCCAAAAAAGGATTCCCCTGTGATCCCCTACACAATTGTGAAATATCTGTTAAAGTAAAAGGATTAAAAGATAAAATATTAATTTGCAAACAAATCAGGAATGCTATCAAATATGTACAAAAGTTGAAAATTTCACAACCCCGACTTTTCCGACCTGTCAATCATGATTACAGTTCCCACAACCCACAACCTCTTGTGATATATTCTGTGCTCGCTTTGCCTGCCTACTCTCTATTTGGCCCTCTCTTGTCAATCCTATTCTTGACCTGTACATGTGCTCCATGACAACTGGCTCTCCAGTTGTCGGTATGTTAACATGCCACTTTCGGTCCCTGAACGCATTTATAAGCCGTGATTAATATTATTTCAAAAACCTGTTCGGATAAAGAGCTTCTTCAATGATCTAAGGGATTGTTTCTTGAGCATAATTACAAGCAAACCTGAAGCCGACCAATTCGATTAATTGCACACAAAGTGCTCCCTGGTGGCACGGGAAGGCTACACTCAAATGGGTACTGCATTGCCTCAGATTTACTATTACTGCTGTTGGGAATAGAGCAGGCCCTCAGCTGAGATGGCATCACCCAGACCGACCGTTCGACCTGGCTCTCTGCACACCAGCACGGGGCTAAAGTAAAATATTACCGAGCCTCGCTGCCACACACTGACAGGTGACCGGGGATCAATCGTCAGAACATGCTCTCGTAAATGCAGGTCGAGGCGTGATGGGGTGAACGAACGTGGTGCCAGAAGCTTTAGCCTGCCCGTCGTTTGGCTAGGTAGGGCATCGCACGCCTGTGTGGCTGCTGCTCGGGCACCGGCTACCACTGCGGCTGCCCCATTGGCCCAGCGACCTTCTACGGTTGCCAGAATGTGGTAGGCTAGTGTGTGGAAATGAATGCGGGTTAAGGCCCTGAATTTGTCACCCACAAAGCCGTAGGTCTCAAGCAGCCAATAAACAATGTCACAAGCGATGCCCACATCTGGAATACCAGACCAGGAAAGGAGCTCAGGGAAGGGCCCACCAGCTGCAAGGTTGGCAAACAGTAGCTCCTGCTCATTCAAGCCCAATGAAGCCACAACTGGGAGTACCTGTGGGTACATAAGAGGAGAAAGGACTCGTGCTGCATTCCCTACCCATCAAATCAATGTGCACAGATAAAATCGCGATCAACTTGTCCTCAAACATAACCATCAAGCAAACTAGACTCAAATTCACCTGGTATAAGATGGCTTCCATGAACCCAACCTGAGTCATGCTGGCCAATTCTACATGAAGAGGAACTTTGGCAGGTATGGTGTTCAACTGCTGGACAACCTGAAAATGAATCATTCAAAATGATCACAATCTTTGTTCTCGCACTTTCATTTACACATTCGCGATCAACAGTGAATATAATGAGCTTATCTTTAAAAGTGCAACATTTCATGAACATCAGAACAAAACCAACTATTCAATACAGGACCATATGTTTTCCACTTAGACAATAAAAGAAAGGAATTGAAACACCTTTGACTCCTTTTCCCCATACGTGGGCCTTCCTTTTACTCCCCTTATTCCTTTCTTCTTCCAAGTTCCTTTTCATTCTCTCCACTTCTCCAGAAAATTTTAATTTGTTCAGAGGGTGCCGGCGATAGCTCGCCTACTCTTCGTGAAAGATACCGTGGGGTCTTTAATGTCCATCAACTAATGTTAACAGATGTGACGCCTGTTTAACGTCCATTCGAGGGATGTCACAGACATTGATGAATCACCTTACCTGTGAAACACCGGAATGACAGTTTATAGCTGGGTCGAGATTCGAGCCCAGGTGACAGCTCAGAGGCGAGTGCACATACAGGGCGTTTCATAAAAAGTGCACTATTTGAAGGTTATATTTTAGAACATTTACTAAAGGTAGCAATAGCCAAGCCAAGGACCAGCGATAGCCAAGGATTCTCCGAAGAGACCTGGTACCAAAGGAGTTAAGTCTTCATCTCAGATCCTTTGTCAGAGTCCAAGTCTCACATCCATAGAGCAAGATTGGAAGTACCAAGAACATGAAGACTCGGACTTTCGTCCTCCCGCACAGGTACTGACACAGCACCACACCACACGATCCAGTGAATCCATGACTCCCCAGGCCCGACCCAGACGTCTGTGGATCTCCGGCTCACAACCTGCGTAGACATGGATATCACTGCCAAGGTAAGTGAATCTCTCCGTGACCTCAACATCCTCACAAAAAACAGGTACAGACAGGATAGCAGCATCGTTGACTTCTTTTGTTGTTGCAGTCCTGGTGATTACCCTTCCATTTCCAGAGAGCGACAACGAGGCCCCTTTTCCAGTCAGTTGGGATGATGCCTATGCTCCAAACAGAGCACAGAACTGCATGCAACGATACCAGTACAGCATTTCCACCAGCCTTGAGAAGTTCAGCATGGATACCACAGGTCCCTGGGGCTTTAACCCCTCTCAACTGGTTCACCATAGCCTGTGTTTCCACAAACAAAGGGGGTTCACAGTTGATTGGAGGGTCAGCAATCGGGATAGTAACACCCCTGACGTCCAACTCAACAGCCGGTGGGTCAGCCTGGTGCAGCCGCTCAAAGTAACCAACCCAGCAGGATTTACTTCGGATTCCTCTGTCAAGAGTCCACCACCCTCTGCTCTAACAGCAGCACACTGGGGGATGGGCTTGGAGAAACACAATGCACGAATTCCTCTGTAAGTAGGACGAGAATCACTCGTCGGAAGGTGATGCTCTACCCCTTCACAGATTCCTCGCACATAGTCCGCCCTCAGCACACGTATAGTTTTACACTTCAGCTCCCTGATCAGCTCAGCTTTGCCATTAAGCCTGGCCCTGCGACTCTGGTTGCAATGATATTCAGTGTCTCTTCTTCAAAGACGAAGTTCTTCTTCACCTGATGGTGGGTTCCAAGACATCTGCCAGCAACATCAAAGATGGTAGTCTTTAATGCACTCCATAACTCTTCAGGATTCCCACCAGTACCCAGACCCCCCAAATCCCCACTCAGCCTGTTTCCAAACTCCTCAGCTACCCTCTTATCCCTGAGCTTGTCAACATCCAGCCTAGGCTGGGATGGCACCATTCTCCTGGATTTAAGCTTCAACTTCAGAGATGCCAGAACAAGCCCATGGTCGGTATTGAGGAACTGAGCACTCCAGTGGAACCAGCAGTTCTGAATCATCCTCCAGCGACCGTCAACGAGCATATGGTCAATCTCCTTTGCCACACCACCAGCGTTGAAATACCAAGTCCAACGATGAGGCTGTGGGTGCTGAAACCATGAACCAGCCACCCTCAGTCCATGATTTGTTGCAAAGACAAGGAGCTTAGTGCTATTCTGGTTCACAGTTCCAGAACCATGGGAACCAACACACGTCTCATAACCATCCCCATCAGTGCCAGTCGATGCATTGAAACCCCCCCAAGACTAGAAGAGTATCTCGCCCAGGGCACTGATCAACCAGACTCAAGCGTGGCAGAGAATACCTCCTTCACAGTGAGATCACTCACCTCATTGAGCATATATGGAGACCAGGGAAATGACAAATCCTGTCTCATAAAACGCTCGTTGACCGGTGTTACCTCAATTTTCATCGGATTGGACACAGCTACAGCAACTCCTTGGGTATGGTAACCATCAGAGCAACCAG
Organism: Eptatretus atami; assembly: GCA_035128595.1. Taxonomy (NCBI): domain Eukaryota; kingdom Metazoa; phylum Chordata; class Myxini; order Myxiniformes; family Myxinidae; genus Eptatretus; species Eptatretus atami. The sequence continues at coordinate 59,973,406 of CM068963.1, forward strand.
ACCAGTAGTATGTGTATTCACCTGCCACGATCTCACCACTATCTAGTCTCCAAACCTCAGAGTGCTGCAATGCCAATGTTCAAGTGCTGGAGCTCAGATGAGAACAGATACAGGTGATCATCTTCTCTGAGGGATCGGACATTCCAGGCACCTACCCAAAGGAACCACCCTCAGGTTTGTTCCATCTCGTCTACCTCCTGATATCGTCTGTTGAATTCCTTTTCCAATCTGTTCAGGTGGTCACAGAATTTTTTGCATAGAACCCTTTCTCAATGATGTTTTGTTGGATTTCCTCCCAATTTGGGAAGTGCTCTGTCACATTGTTCTTTAACTGGGAGGACCACAGGCCCAGTTTCAACTTGAACACATTCACTGCGTTGATCATGTGTGACGAGTCTCTGTCCCTCCCCTGCAGTTTGCGATTCAACTCGTTCAATTTTGCCGTTATGTCTGTAAGAAACCCCAAGTCTAGCAACCATGCATTATCTGACAGTACACCTCATCTCTGGATTTAAGAAAGGTAACAATTTCAGGGATCAGATCTAAAAATCTCTGGAGGACTTTTCCTCGACCTAACTGCCTCACATCTGCATGAAAGATGAGCTCACGGTAGGTGGTGTCAAACTCATCGAATAACGATTTGAATGAGATATGTTGCAGAGCTCTGAAACAAATTGAGTTGATGATCTTGACAACAACTGTCATTACATGAGAAAAGTCAATAACCTTGCTCAATAGCGCTTGTTGGTGGATAACACAGTTGTAACTGACAAAGGAGGGGAATTCAGGATCATTTCTGCAATGTGCAATAAAGTCTACATTGACACCCAGCATTGCCGGTGCACCATCGGTTGCGATTGAAACCAGTTTCTCGATCGGAATGTTTATCTCAGTTACATAACCTTTTGGAATTTGTTGTAGACATCTTCACCTCATGCCCTCTCTGAGTGGCAAAAGAGTGAGAATGTCCTCCTTTGTTGTTGAGTGTTTCAATGCCATGCGAACGAAATCAGCTGGGCCGTATCTGTCATATCGACCGAATCATCAAACTGCAGTGAGAACATTCACAGTCTGAGAAGTCTTGGCTTATTTGCCAAGACACACCCTCGGACAATGATTCCACCCTTCTGGCTCCTGTTGAAGCACCAAGCGGCATGTCCTCGATGGTTGTCAGAATTTTATCTTTCTTTTAAAGTCTTTGAACAAGGTGTCGGCAGCAACCATCATAGAATCCTTGATAACTTCGCCATCGGTGAATGGTTTCATGTTTCGCCAGCAGAGTACTAATGCCAAAAGATGCCTCTTGTGCTCACCTTGCCTTTAACCACAGGTTTCGAAAAGAGTGACTGTTTCTTGAGCATTCAAAATTTCCTTTTAACTCCTCAACTTTCTTCATCCTAATCGTGCTGTTCAAAAGAAAATTTGAGAACTTTTGCATGCATCGTCTTGTGATGCCGTTCCAAGTTACCTCGTTTACTCAAGGTGACACTCTGGTGGCAAATGAGACAGATGCTCTTGTCTGATATTTGGAAAAAGAAATTCACTTCCCCACTCCTGGTGGAAATTGTAGGTTTTTGCCCTCTTCTTCGACGGCCCTGGCTCCTTACTTGTCATTTTGGCTTGAGGAAATTAATCTTTGAAACAAGAAAAAACTAGCATCCGTTGAAGACAAAGTCTTCGATATCCCCCGCCATAGTAAATGAGGATAAACCAACTCATATTCCCTAAGCGTGTGCAATATGTATGTGAAGTTTCCCCTTGATCTGACCAGCCGTTCTGGAGAAGAAGATGTTTTAAGGTTTTAGGGTAAATCAATATGGCCGCCAAACCATGTGACCTATCAATTAGAAATTAAACAACTTCTGAAAGGATGTCTTGGGAAAGTGATGTGAAATTTTGCCTCAATCTGTCCAGCCGTTCTGGAGAAGAAGATTTAAAAAATTTATTAATTTTCAATCCAAGATGGCTGACGAACCATGTGACCTATGACATCATAAGTTTACATTCTGCCTCCAATCTCCAGTGGAATACGTGTGTGAAGTTTCATGTTAATCGAATGAGGTGTGTTTTTCTATCCAAGATGGCCACCAAACCATGTGACTTGTGACGTCATATTTTTACTATGTATGCAGACATGATGGAAGATGATAGTTGCAAATTTCGCTTCGTTAGGTTATGTGATTCCAGAGAAACATTATTTATTATTTTTCTTGAATCCAACATGCTGCCAAACCATGTGACCTATCAATTAGAAAATATCAAAATGCACCAGTTCACCACTTGCTTGATTGTGAACCAAATTTCGTAAATATATATTGAGGGGATTTGTAGTTAAGCTCCGGAAACGAAATGTGACGGAGGCGGACGGACGGACGGAACCCATTTCTATATCCCCCGCCAACTTCGTTGGTTGGCGGGGGATAAAAAAATGAAAATGAAAAGCCCAGCTTATTCACGTTTTGACAACAGGCAATGAGCAATGAGACTGCACAGTGGCCGTGGCAGTAAGGTGAGTGTGTGAAAGATGGGTAATTGATTTGTTTAAACATACAGAATTTCTGATTGGCCTGTGCACCGACATTTCGCTTGTGTTTTTTGTTATATATATAAATATCTGCATCGGTGAGATATAAAAGAAAATAAGGGTGACAAATAGACCATTTTAAAAGGACCGCAGGTAGTTGATGTTTCGGGCATAGCTCTTTGTCAAAAAAAACTAAGGAACCAAAACATCTGCTGCAATATATAGTGAAGTAATTATAAACAGGTGTGAATAATTAATCAATTGTTGGAATAAGGAAAAGTCTGGAATGCAACATTGATTCCTTGAGGGTGTATCGTGCCAAGCTGAAAGATGACTTTCTCCTCCAAGTGCTTTCGATCCAAATCACTGGAGCATGCCTAATTAACACTCACATGTGAAAATCATCCTTGGTGTGATTAGCAAGGTTAAAGTGTGCTGCCAAATGCAGACCTGCTGTGTTTAAACGTATAGCTCTTAAATGTTCGGCCACGCTGTCAACCAAACGTCAATTGGTTTCACCAATGTAAAGCAGGTTACAACGATCCCATGACAAAGCACATAGGATGTTTGTAGAAGTACAGTCGAAGTGACCTTTAACATGCCATATGCCTCTCGGACCTTTGATAGTGTCATGTGACACAACGTGGTGACAAGTTTTACATCTATGGCGATGGCAAGGTGTTGGCCCCAATCGTTCAACTCCAACATCATTGGAAAGGAAATGGGAATGAACGAAATTGTTCCTCAGACTTGTGTCTTTCTTGTATGCCACCAGAATAAGATAGTCACCAAAAATCTTGCGAGTAATTTCATCAGTCAATACAAGATTAAAGTTCTCTTTGACAGATCTGGCAATAGGGCTCGTTGTCACTTTGTAGGTCATAGTCAATGGAATACGACAACGGAAATTCTTTTGTTTTTCGATCATTTCCTCTTGGTGAGAACCCCATGTGGCCTTGCATCTGGCTTCCTGAATAATGGTGACAGGGTAACCTCTATTTTTGGAAAGAAAAAAATCAAAAAAATAAATCACTCGTTTGAGCCCGCATGTGAAAGGTGTCATCATTGCTGCAAATACGTCGTAAGCGAAGAAACTGGGAAAATGGAATGGAATTGTTGCACAACGGCAGATGAGATGACTCGTACATTAATTAAGAATGAGTCATTAGGCTTACAGAAAACATCAGTGTTAAATCCCTCTGCTGCAAAAGAGATGTTGATGTCAAAGAAATTCACACAGGTTTCTGAAATGGCATAAGTGTACTGCAGGGATGGATGATAATTATTAACATAATTTAAGAAATCTTCCACCTCACCCCAAGAAGAAGTAATCACCACAATAAAGTCATCGATGTAGCGTTTCAGAAGGATTGGTTTGGGAAACATTATACCAATTGATCATCTTTTCTTCAATATAACTGACGAAGAGACATGCATAAGAGGGTTCCATTTTGGTCCCCGTGACTACTCCTTTTTGTTGTTTATAAAAATGATCCCCAAACCTAAAAGAGGGTAGGTTGAGGACTAATTCAGCTAATCTTAATAATGTAGTGGCACAAGTTCTAGTGTTACCGGGGGTTGTGCTCCAAAAAAAATATTGCAGAGCCTCCAATCCCTCATTCGTAGGAATATTAGCATATAAAGAAGAGATGTCCATGGTGAAAAGGAAATGACAATTTCCTCCTTCCTGAAACCGAAAAGTATTGAAAAGACGAATCGCATGAGAGGTATCCTTCACATAGGTGGGTAATCCATCGAGGTACTTACTGATAAGTTCAGTGGGGAAATTGAGAATCGATACGATAGGATGAAATAGTGCATCAGGTTTGTGAATCTTGGGACACAAATATATATTCGCACACTGGAGATGATTCTGGATGAGATTCACAGCATTGGAGGGCAGATAGTCTTTTTTGATGAAATCTTTCACCATATTAGAAACAATATGTTGTTGCTCCAAAGTGGGATCCAATTCAACAAGTATATAAGAATCACCATCTGAAAGCTGGTGCATTGCTTCGTGTTCATGCAGGTCACGTGTCCACACAACAACCGCACCACTTTTATTAGGCGGTTTTATTACGTGCTCCTAGCTGTTGTGGAGAGGTGTGATATTATCACCTTCACACTTGGAGATATTCTGTTTAACACAGATATCAGATTAAGTATATAATTTAAATCGCTTCTGCATTTTGAAACAAAAAGATCAACAGCCCGAACCGTCAACTAACTGTGGTTCTTTGAAAACGGTGCATTTTTCACCCTAATTTTCTTTTATGATATTTCACCAATGCAGATTATCTTTTTTTTATAATAATAATAATAATAATCTTTTCTGTGACCTTAACATGTCTGATCCAAAACATCATCTTCAGCGTTTGAGAAAACGCTTGAAGAACTATTTTGATAAATTTTGCCCGACTATTCACACTTGTACCTTTCGACTTGGACGCGCCATTTTCTCCAAATCATGGTTTTCCTGCCATATCATTTTTCTGTTGACCTGTCTTCATGAAAAATTAATTCCTAAGGGTTTCGTGATCTCCAATAATTTGAATATTCACAATTTGAGATCCGGTGTCGTTTTGCAAAACTATCAGCAATGTTCACGTCGATTGATGCGAGTCACACTGGAATCTGTTCATCAAAGTGTATTATTTCATCATCAACATGTTATTCAACATCAAGATGATTTGCAGAACTTATGTGTTGATCATCACCAGATTTTTGCGATCCGCAATGTTATTCACAAATGTAACCGTGAATATTATCACGTGCTCACTTTGAACAAGAAGAAGAAACTTTATCACTTCATATCTCACCATCAGCACAGTCATGGAACAATGGAGGATTCAAACCTGGTGGTGACGATACCTTCTGATTAACCGCTCATGGGTAACATCAGAGCAGTATTGAAACGAGGATTGTCCTTCGTCCCCACCTCTGAAAGGATTGACAAATTCGAAATCCGGGAGGATTTTGAAAAATTCGTCCGGTGGGTGCACATCCTGGCTTATTTCTCTTGTGAGGATGAGAGGGATTCAATCCAGGACTCTTTTGATGCATTGAAGCCAAGCTGTTCGATCTGGACACCTCCACAGGTCAAGTTTCCTGCTATTGATCATTTTGTTTCAAAATGCAGAAGTGAAATAAACAATACACTTAAATATGATATCCGTGTTAAACAGCACATCTCCAAGTATGAATGTGACATTATCACATCTCTTCATAACAACAAGGAGCATGTAATAAAACTGGCTGATAAAGGTGGTGCGGTTGTTGTGTGGAGACGTGACCTGTATGAACATGAAGCAATCACTGCACCAGCTTTCAGATGGTGATTCTTATATACCTGTTGAATTGGATTCCCTTTGGAGCAACAACATATTGTTTCCAATATGGTGAACGATTTTCTAAACAAGCTCAAATGAGCTAAGATCCTCGTCTCTTATGATGACGTCATAAAAACGAATATGACGTCATTGTGATGTTCAGGTGCGGATAAATTATCTGTGCTACTGCCCGCTTGATTCCCAAACAAAATTCAAACAGCTTGCCTAGTTTCGGAGATAATGGTATAGGCGATTTCCATTAGCGACGATATTATGATGTCAACTTTTTCTAGGAAGAATTAAAATCGGAGATGGTTCCTGCTGGCGTGGGCTTTCTGCATATACATGGCAAGTTTCACGAAGATCCGATGAAAACTCTGGTTGTGAAAAAAAAAATGTAAAAAAATGGAATGACATCATAAAAATTGATATGACGTCATAGTGATGCATCATATGTGCGGTAATTCATCTCTGCTAATGCCTGTTCATTCCGCAAACAAATTCAAAAGCTTGCCTAGTTTCTGAGATAATTTTTTAGGCGATTTCCATTAGCGGAATATTTTGACGTCATAACTTTTTTTAGGAGGAATTTTCAAAATCGAGATGTTACTGTCTGCGCAGGATATTTTACATATATATGCAAAGTTTCAGAAAGTTTCGATGAAAACTGTACGCTGTGAAACAACAAGCTCAAATGAGCTAAGATCTCGTCTCTAATGATGGCGGAAATAAAACGAATATGACGTCATTGCGATGTATCAGGTTTGCGATAAATTATCTGTGCTAATGCCGGCTTGATTCCCAAAACAAATTCAAACAGCTTGCTAGTTTCGGAGATAATGGTATAGGCGATTCCATTAGCGGTGATATTATGACGTCAACTTTTTTTTCTAGGAAGAATTTCCAAAATCGGAGATGGTTTTGCCTGCGCATGGGCTTTCTGCAATACATGGCAAGTTCACGAAGATCCGATGAAAATCTGGTTGTGAAACAAAAAATGTCAAAAAATAGGAATGACATCATAAAAATTGATATGACGTCATAGTGTGATCATATGTGCGTAATTCATCTCTGCTAATGCCTGTTCATTCCCGCAAACAGAATTCAAAAGCTTGCCTAGTTTGGAGATAATTTTGGCGATTTCCATTAGCGGAGATATTTTGACGTCTAACTTTTTTTTCTAGGAGGGATTTTCAAAATCGGAGATGGTTACTGTCTGCGCAGGGTATTTTACATATATATGCCAAGTTTCAGGAAGTTTCGATGAAAACTGTAGGCTGTGAAACAAAAAAGTCCACAAGACAACAAAGTGAGTAAGACTTAGAGATCCTCCACGAGGATCTAAAAAAGTCCAAAGAGAGGAGAAGAACAACAACGTGAGTAAGACTTAGAGATCCTCCACGAGGATCTAAAAAGACTATCTGCCCTCCTATGCTGTGAATTTCACCCAGGACAATCCCCAGTGTGCGAATTTCTATTTACGTCCCAAGATTCACAAACCTAATATACCATTTCATCATATCGTATCTACATGCAATTTCCCCACTGAACATATCAGCAAGCACCTCGATATAATTTTGGCACCATTGGTCACTTCATTACCCACCTATGTGAAGGATATCTCCCATGCGATTAGTCTTTTCAATACTTTTCGGTTTCAGGAAGGAAGAAATCATCATTTCCATTTCACCATGGACATCTCTTCGTTATATACAAATATTCCCATGAAGGAGGGATTAGAGGCTTGGCAATATTAATTTGGAGCACAACCTCTGTTACACGAGACCTTGTGCCACTACATTATGAAGATTGGCTGAATTAGTCCTCAACATACCCTCTTTTAGGATTATATGGACACCCAACAGAATTAAGAACAAAACCTGTCAAAGGGCCGAGGAGCTACTTGTGAGCCAACGGCCATTCATATCTCGTGCCCAACTGTGTCTACGGACGTCCTCTTGCAGTTGGGTTACTTTTGATTATGAGTTTGGTGGCAGAATTGGCACTCCGACTCCGACCACCATAAAACCCTTCATGCCGCAAAACATTCGAAAAACATTTACAAAAAAAATCTGAAAACCCATTCCGTGGGAGTACCTTCTGTGCAGCTGCCTTTCACAGGGCAGCTCACCGAATGACGGGATTGGGGCAAAGCTTTCGAGACCCGCAATCTTTGATAGGAGGGAAACCATGGGGTAACCTTCCCGGGTCAGATTACGGTAGTGTGTGTCGGGGTGGAGCTGAGGTGTCGTCCACAATACGACGGTCTCCTTGGGTTAACCTGAGGCGGTCCCTTCAGGTGGGTGCCTGGAATGTCCTATCCCTCCTATCCCCGAGAGGATATCACCTGTCTCTGTTATCATCTGAGCTCAAGAGTTTGGACATCGGTATTGCAGCACTCTCTGAGGTTTGGAGACCAGATTGCAGAGAGATCATCGCGGGTGGTTACACCTACTATTGGTCTGGTCGCTCTGATGGTCACCATGCCCAAGGAGTTGTTGTAGCTGTGTCCAATAAGTAACTCCAATGATAATTGAGGTAACACCGGCCAACGAGCGTATTATGAGACAAAGGATTCGTCACTCCTTGGGTGTCATTTCCCTGGTGTCTGGATATGCCCCGACTGAGGCGAGTGATCTCACCATGAAGGACGCATTCTATGCCACGCTCGAGTCTGTGGTTGATCAGTGCCCCAGGCGAGATACTCTTCGAGTGTTGGGGGATTTCAATGCATCAACTGGAACTGATCAGGATGATTATGAGACATGTATTGATCCCCATGGGTCTGGGACTGTGAACCAGAATAGCACCAAGTTCCTTGACTTTGCAAGAAGTCATGGACTTAGGGGTGGTGGGGGGGGGGGGCCTGGTTCATGGTTCATCGCCCACAGGCTCATCGCTGGGCTTGGTATTCCAACGCTGGCGGTGTGGCAAAGGAGATTGACCATGTGCTCGCTGATGGTCGCTGGGAGAATGATCCAGAACTGTAGGGTCTACCGGAGTGCTCAGTTCCTCAATACCGACACAGAGCTTGTTGTAGCAACTCTGAAGTTGCAGCTTAAATCCAGGAGAATGGTACCATCCCAGCCAAGGCTGCATGTTGGCAAGCTCAAGGATGAGAGGGTACCTGAGGAGTTTGCGAACAGGCTGAGTGGAGATTTGAGGGGTCTGGGTGTTTTGCAGGATCCTGAAGAGTTGTGGAGTGCCTTCAAGACGACCGTCCTTGATGTTGCCAGAAGACATCTTAGAACTCACTGTTGGAGGAGGAAGAGATTGGGACCATACTCTTTGCAGAGCGTTGGTGCTGCTTAAGCAGTCTCCTTGGCTATT
>CM068963.1:60009252-60033630 GCA_035128595.1 Eptatretus atami
CGGCTTATCAGTGGGATACAAAACACAAACTGTTCAGCCTGGCGGAGGTATAAGGTGGAGGTTCAGCCTGGCAGACAAACGGGTGAAAACATACCTTCCCCACTGAAGGTGATAGGAGGTTAACTAAAACGGCACTCGGTAGAGTGCCTACCTCCGCCAGGCTGAACAGTTTACGTTTTGTATCAAAACAGTGACTCATCAAATCACGTGGCATGACAAGTTTTCAACTAGAACGACACTCTGACATTGCAACGTTGACCGATATGCCTCCGCCCACATTATACATACTAGTACCAAGTTTGACTTGGATCCCTTCCGTCGTTCTTAAGTTATCACGGTAACGAAAACCTGTCACGGAGTCTGACCTTTGACCTTTGACATCATGGTGCTGAAATCTAATTTGTTCATCTTTGCATCATAATATATACTTCTACCAAGTGTAGTCAAAAACCCATCACTTGGTACACAAGCTAGTGTGGTAACATAATTTTTACCGAAATGGAACTCTGACCTTTAACCTCATGACACCATAATCTAATCCGTTTAGCTTTACATCATTACACACACGTGTACCAAGCCGTTCTCAAGTTATCGCAAACCTATCACGGACGCACACACAGACGGACAGACAGACTGACAACCCGAAAACACAACACTTTCCTGCAAAACAGTCCAACCAAACAATGTTCAATTGCAAGACAAAGCAAAGCCTTCCAATGTCAATGGAAATGAAGTGACTGACTTGCCTTAGCACCAGGGAGAGTGGAAGCAACTTGTGCCACGTGGATGAAGCCATCTCTGTCGCTATAGTGACGTTCTGCAGCTGCTCCTCGACCCATATGATGCTGAAAAGCCTCCTGCAGTTCTTCAAGGGACTGAAGCTCGTCATGGTCTTGAGCAACACCCTCCGTAATCCCCAGGGCACGCAACAATGCCACACCAGATATCACAACATCCACGCATGTATTCACTCTGGAAGCAAAGGACACATTTATGTCTTACTCCATTCATTGCTCATAAGTCATCACAAAAAGAGCAAGACCCACTTCATATCCTTGCAAAAAAGACAGTTTGCAAATATAAGTCAGAGAATCTCTGGCTGAGATGTGAAACTCATTCTTAATAAGATAATGTCATCCCATATAAAAATAAACAAGAATGGCATTTGGTAGAGCAAGTACCTCCACCAGGCTGAACACTTGAACAGTTTACATTTTGTATCCCACTGATAGGCCGGATCTGCATCCAGACATGAACCAAAATCTTATTGGCTTTTTCTTGTCACCTAGCCAAGTCATCAAAGTTTTGTAGAATCTGTCCACAACATTTTGAAATATCACATTATATTATTATAGATTCGACGGCACTTAACAGCACCGCCGTCTCAGGGGTTACAACGCCGGCTAGTGCGGCACACATCTTGGGTCACGTGCCTCAGATCACGATACCAAAGTACACCTGGGCCTTACCAGTTGGGGATATAGACCCCGGCTACAGACTGGGTTTGTCAGAGACCGAGCGAAGTCTGCCAGTCCGTAGCCCGTTTTGGTTTTAAATACAAATTGAGCGGTTGTTCCTCAGCGCGGCACGAATAAATTCAAGGTGGCAACCTTCATATGAATCAGCCAGATTTATTGGGGACACATCGGGGAAACACGACACAAGCAAAGCATTCACGAACGTTATCATTCATCTATAACCCGCTCTTGACTAGGGAGCTACGGATACGGGTTTCGAAGGGAGCCCTAGCGAAATAAACCTTAGGCCTGGCCACATGCAGACAAGACATGGAGTACTTGGTGATGCCTCATGGACGAGAGGAAAAGTATTGAAGGCACAAATGCGGCTCGTGAGAAGCCGATGTCAACGGATTTGAGCGCCCAAGCTCGAGCATGCAGTGTGGCAAGATGGTGGCGATGACGTCCTTTTGTCGGCACCGCTCACGCACCAGCCTCGGCACGTCCAGCCCCTCGAAGGTCGACGGCACAAGAGAGAAAGATCTATGGTGTGTTCCAGCTGGCTCCTCACAAGGTCCAGTAGGTGAATCCAGACCTGGCCTGTACACCAGACTAGGCCAAATCTGGGTGTTAGACTCTGCAGGTGGATCGATGGGATGGAAAGACGTGTCGAGCCGTGCAGGGAGTCAGGACAGTCAGAGGCTCCGTGACTGGATTCAGGATGAACCTGTGGAGGTCCTGTAGGCTGGATCCATGACCGAGGAGGAACAGCTCGTCGAGTCACTTCTCATAAAGCAGCTCCCAGACTCGCTCAAACCGTTCCCAGACCGACAAAGCAGCCAGTTCCTCTTGCCTTTCGGGGCGGGCCCTTTTCACGAAGCAGATCACAGACAGACCTCAGGCAGTTCCCACTTGCCTTTTGGGGCCGGCCTTTTCGGACCGCCTCAGGGGACCCGTGATTGGTCCCTCGTCCGAGTCCGCAACAGCTCTCTGCCAATGGGTTGCTGACACGTCTTGTTGACTGACTGTCAGGGCGCTGGGTGGGGGCTAGTTAGGAGGGGGGGAAGGAAGAAGAAGAAGGCGCCTCTCGGTACACCACCACTGTATGAACATTGGACAGCCTGCTACACCTCCCGACACACATGTAACATCCGATTACCAAACAACCTGGCTAAACATGCATTTAAGGGGGGATCTGGGCTAATCCTATATTTAATAACCCACTAAGGGCCCATTTCCGCAACAATATATCGGTTATTTTAGCCCAATCTCTCAATGGTGAAGAATCACTTCAAAAAAAATCCTCATATCCGGATCCGGATCCGGATCTTCACCAAAATTGAATAGATTAGTCCTCGTCACACACCCAACCTGTCCACCAATTTTCATGCAAATCCATCCATTTTGAGATGTCGTGCTATATATCATTTTTGCTCCTATACATCTGAACGGTGAAGAATCTCCAAAAATTCTAGTTTCCGGATTCGGTATCAGATATTCAGCAAAATCTAATAATCTCTTCCTTGTCACACACCCAACCGCTCCACCAAATTTTGGCCAAATCCATCCACACCTTTTGGAGATATCCTTTCAAAGACAGACAAACACAGCACGGGGTGTAATTACTGTGATAAATACCGATACGAATTGTGTTTTGGGCAGCACTGCATTTCTATCAATAAATATTTTTGAAATAGTCATATCTTTTTATTGGCCTCGCCCATTCCCGAAGGATTGGGAAACAGTCGAGAGTCAGAGACAGAGTGTGTTGTTGGTTGTCATCTCCATATGCGGGTTTCAGAAGGTGGAACAGAACCCTCCTAGGGCTCAGTGTGTGTGTGTGTGTGTGTGTGTGTGTGTGTGTGTGTGTGTGTGTGTGTGTGTGTAAGTTGCTGTTGTTGGCCGCTGTCTTCACACGTAAGTGGGTTTCAGGAGATGGAATGAAGACCGACCAGGTCTCAAAGTATCCACCTCCGTATCCACCTCCAAGTATCCAGTGTAAGTGTGAAAGTGTGAGTGAGTGAGTGAGTGAGTACAGCCAAACTTTCATAATTGCTCCCCAAGCAGCATTTTGACAAACTTGTCCAATGTAACCTTCATAATTATTTTTTTTTAACATACAATTTAATGATAAGTTGATTTTATACCTTGAATGTGCATCATCTTCAATTTAAATACAGTACTGTATACTGCATGATGAATCCTATGGTTTATAACTCGTGTATCTTCACCCTGTGCCTGTTTGTGCATCTGTGTGTTATCAAAAGCCATATTTTTCTCAAAACAGATGCATTTGTGTGCAACGGGTATCGTGCGAGTTCACAAACAAATGACAATGATTACACAGGACTTCACTATATACGAGCCATTACAGACATATAATCACACCTTCCTGAAAGAACATTACAAGCTATTGACATAGTGCTGTGTGTCAGTCCGTGAGCGAGTCAGTCTGCACCGGTTCTCAGATCTATCGTCATCGATATACCAAGGTAAAGATCCGCTTTGTTACATGCTCCGTCTTAATAATGCAACGGCACTGGTTAAACACACTACATGCGAGTAAGTTATAGTAACAAGGTGGACATTAAAGCAGACTCGGTGGCGTGTGGTTGGAACGTCCACTCGGGAGGTCGGCGGTTCAAACTTGGTCGAGTCGTACCAAAGACTTTACAAATGCCGACAGCCTGAGACACGGTACATGGTCTTTCCTTGATTGATGCTTAGTTGGCATTTAAAAAGGACGGAGCATGGAAAAAAACAACCATCGGTTGCCAATAATTGTGCAGGCTTTGATGGGTCAAATGGTTGTTTCCTGCATGGAAGGTTCCGTGTTTTACTGCAGTGTATTCATCAACTCACTGTCGTGGTAGAGACTTCGTATCAACTCCAATCATCCCAACATATTTGAGGACCTAATCTTACAAACTGGGGTCTCTTTAGACCCCAACTCAAAACCACTCAATTTCACTAAATCTACCAGGGTTTCTATCAACGACTAAACATATGGTGCTTTACTGAGAAAGTCCCAAAATATGAGAAAAATGAAAATAACAAGCCGGGAGGCGACGATGGTTCGGCGGAATTATTGAACAATGCCATGATAGGTACAATTGAGTTAGTGGAAGCTTTTGAGGAAGCCCTACCGTAAAAACCTATCTCTTCCGTCAAAATTGACCAAATCAAATGGATTTTTTTCGATGTTGTACTTATGGACATTACGCACAGCTTCTGGAAATGAAATTGCACAGAACAAAATCGAGAAAAAAATAAAAATAAATAAAAAGTTCAGTGGGCGTGCTCCGCCAACAAGGGGCGTGGGATGCCCCTCATACAAAAAGACACAACTAGACCATGATATCTAGCTTGTGTCCAAGTTTCATCAAGATCGCATCAAACGTCACAGAGCTATGCTCTGGAGAGAGTCACAAACCGACAGACAAGCGGTAGGCGGCGATGGTGCGCCGAGCATGGAAACTATAAGATATAGAGCAAAATGGATGTCATATAGCGGATAGGAATCACTTAACATTATGCATATCAAATCTCCTCCAGTTCCATCTACTGATAACTACTCGGTATCCATTTGAATGAAAGTACCGAAAATGCGGTTTGAAATCGGAAATCCCCAAAGTTTGAGGGGTGCTGTGGGTGAACAAAGATCTAAATCGAAAATCCGGGTCATCGTTTGTGCACAATGTATTCCAGACGATTAGTGTGAATTTTCATGACCATCCGACCATAACCCTAGGAGGAGTAGCATTTGGCGCGAAGGCACCTCCAGCTCTCGCATATTTTCGATTTTTGCACCAATTAACCTTTGACCCTGACCTAAGCGAAATCGGTGAATATGTCCTGAGGCAAAGTTGTAGTATACTCATGAGTACCATGAACCTGCAAAGTTTCATTCGTATCGATGCACTCACCTGGTCGCGAGAAGGCCTTCAATTTTCACGCGCATACCCTAATTGAGGGGGCGCTGCGGGTAAAGTATTCCTATATCACAAAAACCGGAATATATTTGATAGAGCATCACCTGTAATCATTCGTGCCAAATTTCATAACCCTACGTGAGATAATGGCTTTCGGAATTGATTTCGCGGTGAACGGTACCGATTTTGAAGGTTTTTCGGTTGTTGCTAGGGAACCAAAGCTCCCTAGCAACCATCACAGTTTCTAAAGCACTAGGACACTAGGTCATAAGATGTACCTACACCCAAGTTTGGTCAAAATCCACCCACGTTTACTACCAATTATGCGGATGACAAACGAACAAACATCCAAAAAATCATTACTGACAATAAGGGTCACCTATTTCGGTGACCCAACAAACAGACAGAGACACAGACACAACGAAAGTAGTGGTCACTGCTGGCGCCTGCGAACCAACAAGTTTCATTAAGATCGCATCAAACGTCACGGAGCTATGCTCTGGAGAGAGTCACAGACAGACAGACAGACAGACAAGCCGGTAGGCAGACATGGGTAGTCGCCTACCCAATAGAACCTGAGGCGATGGGCCCGTTCGATGGGGAATGACCTATGATTAAGCACAAGAAAATTCATGATTCCAGCTTCAAGGGTTAATAATCTGCAGATTGTTTTTTCGTTAAAATACCCCACATTTAGAGGTTTTTCGGCCGTTGCTAGGCAACGGAGGGGTCCATAGCAACGGTTCTTTCTCACACATAACTAAGACATACCACGACCTACCATACCAGTTTCATGTATATCTGACTCATAGTCTCTGAGATATAGCGATCTTCGTTTTTTTATGTTTTTCGACCAGGGTTCATTCAAAGTCTATCTTCTCCGACAGTTTTCATAGGATCCGGCTGGAAATTTTTGACAATATGGCTGAATGTACTGCCCACAGTCGCTCGTGGCCCGATTTTTGATTTTCGAAAGAAGAATTTTTTTATGATTTTTCAAAAATTTCAAAGTCCCGTTGTTAGGCAACGGTGGTGTCCATAGCAACGGTTCTCATTTGCACACAACTAGTCATGGTATGAACCGACCCACCAAGTTTCATCGAAATCGCCATTTAGTGTAGGCTGTTATGTCATTTCGTTTTTTTTTTTGTTAAAAGCAAAATTCCACTTGATTCCTTGTCTTTGGGGTGTGACATGTTCGAAAAAATAGGTTGTTAATTTTTTTTAAACGGATTAAGGGTGTCAAATCCAAGATGGCCGCCAAAATACATAAATTCCATTAAAACTGGTATTCTGAACACAGTATGAGGTCCAAATTAATGATAATACCATAATTCAATACCAAGGAGTTCAAAAACAATTAATTTCAATAAGGCAGTCAAATTCAAAATGGTGGAAAAATCCAAGATGGCCGCCATTCTTAAATAACCACAGTACAAAAACTTAATGTTCTTTGATAACACAATTGTGAATGATGAAATAGGTCCATTTTGGTGGTAATGCCCACATAAGTAATGCTAGGCCGTTGGGGAACATGTTACTGATTCGTTGAAATCGGTGGATGCCAGCCATAGTGAGAAATAGTGAGAAATCCAATAATATGGCTACCACTGTTTACACAAAGGTCCACATTGCTATAACAATGATAGCGTAATGTAATTTCCTGTTTGACCATATTTAAATATTCCTGTCTCACAATCATCCGTTTTACCTTACAAGTCCTCGTGTTCATCTCCCACAATGTTCTGAGCTGATTGTTCATTGTTGCTACAGCCGTAGTTCAAACAGCTACAGACCTCTGTGCATGGGAGTTTATTGATGCGGCAACTACAGGAGTTTCCTTTGCATCCTGATTTGCAGCCACATCTTACCAGCTTAGTCACGGCCTCTGGTGCTGGAGGGTTCAAACACATCACCGGGAGAAATCTATTTTCCTCTGACTTCCATCCGTAGTCAGAGGGAGAAGGAAGGGATGGTTGACTTTCGCATGCCTGCATCCATATCATTGCAATATAATGTGCTCGCAGAATGTGTGGTGTCAATGATCCAGAGTTGAGGCAGACTCTCTCCTCGGCCTGTCGATTTGAGTACAAGAACCATCGTAGTCATTTACTTTTGTGTGTGTTTTGGATCTGTACAACAAGCAAACAACCTTTCCAGTTGGTCAATTGCGTTTGAGAGGGTGTAGCAGCAGATTTGCCAAGTGAAGCAAGTGAATCCAGTATCATATCATCGCAGGACGAACACCTTCATACACCAGTCCTTTGTCCTGCCGGCGAACCTGCCACACATATCTGATCCTGTGAAAGAATGAAACCCGAGAATAGCTGAGGCCGGTTAACTCCTAACTTTTCAAAGATAGGTTTGACTGCAATTTTCCTATTCCGGTAAGAAAATATGTCTCAGCAGGTAGCTGTGGATACATGTGGATCATCAGCAAGAAGACATCGGTATCTGGAGAGTCTATTAAAAGTTCTACATCGCCGTTAACTGTTAGGGCATGGAGAGAGTAACGTATCCGCTTCTTCATGACCATGTTTTACCAATTCATCAGGCACACTTACATTGCCTTTTGTCTCAGTGCCGAAGGTTACCATGAACTTCTTCAATTTGTTGGCAGAGCTGTTGCTGTGATCCAGAGTCTTTGCAGCTAAATACTCTACAATTCTGCCTTGGTTTTGACACTTGAAAGGAAGTCCTTCAAGTAAATATTCTGGATCAGTGTACTATCTTGGATGTGATAGTAGTCGAGTTTCCCTTTGTTCTCTTTTTTCTCATTTGCTCTTTCAGAGAACTTTCGACGTATCTGTCAAATACCAGTCTTACTTCGTCGTAGTTAGCTGCAATCCTTATAAGCTTTTCAAGAAATGACATGGCAAAATCACTGCATGTTTTCATTTGTCTGTCTTGGAGATGGAGTTAACGAGGGCCATGCCATCTATGATCACAACTTTAAATTTCTCAGACATGTCGACATGTCAGTTGAAGCTTTCTTGCTCAGGCTGCGCTTCTTGTACTTCAGGCGCCTCGGCTTGGGTGGTACTTCAGTTTGGGAGTTTTCACTCAATACTTGGTCGCCAGAAACACTCGGTATGGCATTAGCTGGATCGTTTGGCTTCTGTTGGGCTAGGTTGCTTCTTGGTAACTAGCGCTTCAAGATGATGAAGGACCTTAGCCTTGTCATATGCTAGGAGAAGTGACCCATCCGAAGCGAAAAGGGCACGTGGAACAACTCCAAATTCATACTTCCAATACAGTCCTTTAGATCAAGGTCTGGACGGCTTCTTGATGCTACTATAAACCTCTGTAGGAGTCTCGTCTCTTTGACTTTAATGAGTTTGTCACCTGCTTTCACTTTCTTCACTGTGTTGGCACTTTGAAAGTGCCTATGTTCTTCTCTTCATTGGATCCACACTGAAAGTTTTCCTTCTGAAGGCGTTCTTTGACAAATGTCTGGAACAAACTGTTGTCCGATGGCATCGCGGTCTACTATGTCCTTTGTTACCTTTCATCAATTACTTCCTTGGTAGAAAGGTTACACAGGTCACTCTCATCGGTTACGAATGGGTCTCATGAGCAAACAATACCTCTGTCAATCTAGCGGAATTTCTCATTACTCGGGTACTTTTCCCCTGTCATCTCGTGTGTTTCTCTGGTATCAGCACCTTCCATGCCATATTCTCTTTGAAACTCTCTACTAGATTAGACAAGTCAAGTGCAATCAGGAAGAAACGGTCTAGAGCTCTCTCAATTTGGGTATCCAGTAATGCCTCCAATGACCTTGAGTTTGCGGTTCTCCTGCTCAATTCCGTGATCTGGAACCTATTGAAGTGAATGCAGCAATCCCTTCGTCACACAAGAAATTTCCTTTCAGGAGTTCTGCCCAGACATCTGGAAAAACTTGTTCTGTTTGCTGCATTGTTGACAGGTACAAAGGAGCAAACGTGCGTAGTTCAGGTGGTCGTGAGCAAAGAAGTACTTGATAAGAGCTTCAGTGCTTTCCATATGCAGCAGCAGTCCCGTTGTCGGTAGCTCTAATATACTGAAGGTATGTTTCAAACTGCCTCAAGTAGTTACGGATGTAGTGTTGAATTGGTGCTGGATTGCTTCAAACTGTCCAACTTTGTGAGGATATCTCTAGATTCGAACATGGTCATGGTTTCTCTGACGGCATCTCTGAGGTTTTGACGGTTGCCTGTGTTCATGCTGATATCTTTCTGATATGCTTTTTCCAAATCAATGGACGCTTCACTTAGGAACACTTTCTCTTCTGGTGCTTTTGTTAAGAACCTGTCAAAGTAGAGATGGTATAGACAAGCAATGTACAGTATGTGGTTCTAGGGACCTGTAGAGATGTTTTCCATTTAGGTTTGCGTTACGGTTGTTGGAGAATATAGTCCAGCTTCGACCCAAGCCTGGTCAATGCCGCTTCCTTCCACGTATTTGCCTAATGCGCCCATGCCCAGAAGACTACGTGCAACTCACCAGGCCGAAACAGGAACTGCTTCTTCATTTCATCTCTTTCTACCCATAGTTTCATTGCCATATCATAGAGTTGGAGATCAAGTGTCATCACTGTTTTTTGTCTTTTCCAAGAACCTGAGTTGTCATATTATGTGCTCTCATCAGACCAGTATAAAGGGTTCCGTAGTCTGTAGGTGGGGATCGTATCAGTGGTGGAACTAAAGAGACATTGGTTCGCTCGCTGAAGAAGACAGCAGGGAGTTAAAGCACCCCATGTTCCTTGAGACTTTGATTTGTGTGTTGCTTGTGTTTGATCTTCAACTGTATCGAGATGTGTTCTGAGTCTCGTTTTGTGCTTGAGTTCGTCATCTCTTTCCCTGGGTTGTGTTTCTGACGAAGTGGTTTGTGATTGCGTTTCATCGCTATGTTCCTCGAGATCTAAACAGCCAATTATCCATGCCATATCGTCTTCTTGCTCATATCTGTGATGGGATGAGAGTGCTTAGCTTGCACGGAAACTTCTTCTTATAATCTCCGGCTTCTTGCATGTGTGATACTCACATTCTACGGCATCACCAATGTTTGAGAACTTGATGTACGGTCAATTTCGACTTTGGGCAACATTGCTGGCTTGTTGTGGTCTGTGGACTGGTAAACAGCTATTGCTGTTCCATGGAGCGTGCTCATACCGCAAGGCGTGGCTTCCAGAAAGTCAATGTTATCTAAGGCATAGCAAACAAATGTATCCTAACTAGCCAAGGTGTAGACAAAGTCGACCTACTGAATCCATTTGCTTTCTGACAGTATTGGCGATGCCAGTCTCAATTTCCATAACTTTGGAATAACTGATGCCAATGTCAAGCTGTTCCAACTTTGATACAAGGGTCTTCGATCTTTGATTCTTGTGCACGTCTAAGGCCAAGCCCACTGAAAGAGGAGTTTCGCAGAGGTTTCTGAAGTCACTCCCTAAGTGTTTTGGTGTAAACGACACCTGTCTGTCAGATTTGTAAGCTTGAACAAAGTGCTGTGCTAAAACGGAGGCACTTTGATCTACAGATGTTCTCCTCCTTTCAGTTTGAATTGGTCTTTGTCCCTGGATGTGCATGTTTGCAAAATGTGTACAACAGTGGAGGTGGTTCATAGTCTTGAAATGTCCCACGGAACTTCCAGTTGGGTGAATTGCAATATCTCGTCATACTATTGTGGCTGCTTTCACAGGATCTTCAATTCTCCTGTGAGATCTTCGTCTTTGGGCAGTTGACAGAGCTGCTTCTTTTACTTTAGTTGGAAGAACTTGTTCAGGTTTAGTCTTGTCTGGTGTCTGTTGAAGTGCACATCAGGGATGTTATCCAGAGATCAGCTGCTTTAGGAACGGTTTGTACATTTGTTTGAAGTTAAGGGCACTCCGTTTCCTTCTAATATGTTGATGTAAGTTGTTAGAATATCATTCATGTTCAAAGCAGTTTCTCAGTTTTCAGTTCATTTGCTATTACTCAAGTATGTTAAGGTCAGATATGGCTTGGCCAAATTTTTTGCTGATCTGGGTTTCTTCCCTCTTGCAATGTCCCTCTTTTCTTTTACAAAGCAAGGTAGATGATATCTGATATCATAAGCAACTGCTGCTAGGGATCAGTTGCTGCAATAACATTACTTAGCCTTGCCTTCAGATTTACATCATTTGTGTTTCGGCCAATTTCATAAACTGGGATCCCATATTCTGGTTGCACATCATGGAGCTTGACTCTTGTGTCTTCATCACACCAGAAACACATTTGATGTTGTCAGTATATTTTTCTCTTTCTACCTCTCACGGACGTCGAGGAGAATCCGTTGCAGAACAAGAA
Organism: Eptatretus atami; assembly: GCA_035128595.1. Lineage (NCBI taxonomy): Eukaryota > Metazoa > Chordata > Myxini > Myxiniformes > Myxinidae > Eptatretus > Eptatretus atami. Next base: position 60,020,950 of record CM068963.1, read on the forward strand.
GGACGTCCTATCTTCTTCTGTCGTATGACAGCAACATCTCCCACTAATGCTGCCTTTTGAATCGTGTCTTTGCCTTATCAATGTTACCTTTGTGTGTAACATTTGCATAGCATCTCTTGTGATAGGAACACCCTCATTTATCAGTTGTTCTGCAGAAAAGTCCTGAACACGGGCATTCAGTTCAGCATAGTCTGGTCTCCATTATCCATATCGCAGTTGAGCAGAGTCAATGATATTCTGAATGGAATCAAATGCAGGTTTTGCTACATAGCTTTTGTAGTCAGCTTGCCGAACACCAGTCTGGCAAATAAAACACAGCTTGAATCCACGGATTTTGGCGTCCTCTGTCGGGGGAAGAGCTTCCATCACGGGTATCCACTCAACCTATAGGTTCAAATTAAGGAGAGCGAGGTAAACATCATGATAGTTGTAGTGACACCATTTTAAAAAGATATCACTATTTGATGTATTAACAGCTTTTGATATTTGTTCAGTAACACTATCAATGTAGAATCAAAACTCGTCATAATAAGTATCCAATGTTGCTGCATATAACTGTAATACACTTATCAATCCACCACTAACCTGGCAATAAATCCACTACGTTGTTTTGTGCTTGTCGTCAGGGCTTCTACCCGTGGCTTCTTATCAACTTTGATACGAGATGCTTGTTTAAACTTCGAGAAGGGGAGGAACAGGCTTAGGGCGTTCTAACCTACAAGTATAACAGCAAATGTGTACATAGGACAACTCGTGTTTAATGCACTACAGATATAATACAATATGACAGGAATCAGACATACCGTGGATGTATAAAAAGGATCATTGAAGGACCATTGCCCGCCTTTACAGTCAATGCAAATTGTTTTCTGCTATTCAGTTTCTCTTGTTTTGTTGCTTAAGTTTCTGGTTCATTTCCAATACTACACTAACCTGGCTACTATCAAAACGCTTGTTCAGATACGTATATCTTGAGTGGGTAAGGACTCCTACCATTGTACGGTATCAACTTTTTTGCTTGCTAATCTGGGGATGGACATGGTTGACATCATAGTAACCTAAAATAGAAACAGTGCTTTGTACATTAATGTCCAGATTATAATCAATATTTTAATACTGGTAGAGGATGTAGACATTTTCACTCACTCCAATAATAAGACGGCCTGTGTTTTCTAATGGCAGCATTTTAAAATCAAGATGGCTGCCATCCACCGTTTCAACGAATCAGTAACATATTTCCCCAACGGCTAAGCATTGCTTGTGCGGGTATTACCACCAAATGGACCTTTTCCATCATTACACAATTTGTGTTATCAAGAGTATTACGTTTTGTATAGTGTGGTTATTAAACAGTGGCGGCCATCTTGGATTTTTTCACCATTTCGAATTTGATGCCATATTGAAATTAATTGATTTTGAACTCCTTGGGATTGAAAATATGGCTATTACCATCAAATTGGACCTTATACTGTGTTCGAATACCAGTTATAATGGATTTTTTGTATTTTGGCGGCCATCTTGGATTTGACACCCTAAACCCATTTTGAAAAATTGACAACCTATTTTTTCTAGTTTGTTACACCCCAAAGAGAAGGAATCAAGTGGAATTTGTTCTTTAACAAAAAAAAAACACGACAGCCATATTTTTAGACATAGCAGCTACACTAATTGTATTAACGGAGCACTGGACCGAACAGACAGACATACATATCGATGGAAAAAGTGAAAATAAGGGTAGATGAAAAAAAAATTTTTTTTTTTTTTAGACTTTATCGACTACCCAACAGACAGACAACAACGAAAATAGTGGTCACTGCTGGCACCCACGAACAATATAAGCATGAAAATAAAATTAGAGGACATGTTCGATACAAATACCATATGAAGCAAATGGTAGATCATATATTCCAAAAATTGAATGAAAACAACTGGGGTCTTTTTTGGACCCCAGAAAGGATTTCCTTGCAACTCTGTGCAGCAAAGTGGGATCTTAAAAACATCATATATTTATTACCGACAGATATAGCTAAACAAACTCATGACACATGAAATACATTGTTAAACTAATATAGAAATAACATCAAAATGGAGGCCTGGGGTCCAAAAAGACTCCTGCTGGTGGGATTAGGGAAGAACAACGAAGAATAAATAGGATTTTCTCACCCATTGGGTGTGACTCGGTGAGCCAATAGTTTTCCTCCAATAAGGAGCGAGGAAAGAGGCGTGGCCAGCAACGCGTCATCCGCTACCGATTGGAATAATATATCCGTTCACCGCGGTCAGTACCGTACAGCGGAAATGGGTCATAAATGACGTGAAAACCGAAGGGTCGATCAGCAAAACGAAGAAGAAGAAGAATATTATTATTATTGCAGCGTTATCTTGAAGGTGGATTTCATTATTTATTTGTAAGAATTTTTTTTTTTCCACAGATAAAGCAATTGATGCCGACATAATAAACGACAAACAAATAAAGCGACTGACCCCACAGCAACCCGGCTTGCACGGGACGCCGGCCCTGCGATCAAGGTCTCCCAGGCCGCGGCCACGAGTTCCTCGTCTGAGGCATTTCGGACGACGTCTTTCACAGACCGGTCGCCCAGCAGCTCGGCCGCTTTGTCCCCGAAAAGCCACACGAAACATGCGGCCACCACCGCTACCAAGACCGCCCTCGTCCACATGTTGTCATGTATTATTGAAGGATGTGTATCCTTTTATTCAACGGTTATCTTCCTGTCCTACTTCCCAAATTCTTCCAGGTTAGACACAACTTGCTTTTCTCTCGTCTCGTCTTTAATTCCCCCTATTTCGTTGCAATGAATCGCCGACCATTCGCTCACTCCCGCTAATTCCTCAACGGTTAACTCGAAAGATTCCACGGCAAGCAAAAGGAGCGCGCGCCACGCCGGCAGGACCAACCCCCACCAGAAAATCCGCAAGGCTCCGCCCCTCATGCTCATGAATTATTAATCACGGTACGCAGGTAACCACGCCTCTTCACGTTCAACGCGGTACATTTCTGCTCTGACTTCGTTAAAAGGTCTTGCTGCGGGCAGCTAGCATTAGGACGTGTCTTTCACGACTTGATAAAAAAATATATTGAAAGCTACCTTCATGAAATGTATTCATTAATTTCTAATTAACAAGCAGCCAATCACAGCAGGTGATATTCAATTTTAGACTATCAGTTAATCAGTTGTTGGTTCACGAGTGCCAGCCAGAGTGACCACTATATTCGTTATGTTGGGGTAGTCGATAAGTCGAAAAAAAAATGTTTTTTTTTTTTGATCTACCCTTATTATCACTTTTTCCGTCGATATGTTTGTCTGTATGTCTGTCTGTATGTCTGTATGTATGTCTGTATGTATGTATGTCTGTCTGTTCGGTCCAGTGCTCCGTTAATACAATGGCGATTTCGATGAAACTTGGTTGGTAGGTTCATACCATGACCTAGTTGTGTGCAAATGAGAACCGTTGCTATGGAGACCACCGTTGCCTAGTAACGGGACTTTGAAATTTTGAAAAAATCATAAAAAAATTATTTTGTCGAAAATCAAAAATCGGGCCACGAGGACTGTGAGCAGTACATTCAGCCATTATTGTCAAAAATTTCCAGCCGAATCCTATGAAAACTGTCGGAGAGATAGACTTTGAATGAACCCCGGTCGAAAACAATAAAAAAACGAAGTTCGTTATATCTCAGAGACTATGAGTCAGATATACATGAAACTGTATGGTAGGTTCATGGTATCCTAGTTATGTGTGAGAAAGAACCGTTGCTATGGACCCCTCGTTGCCTAGCAACGGCCGAAAAACCTCTAAATGTGGGGTATTTTAACGAAAAAACAATCTGCAGCATTAACCCTTGAAGCTAGAATCATGAATTTTTTTTGTGCTTAATCCTCAGGTCATTCCCATCGAACGGGCCCATCGCGTCAGGTTCTATTGGGTAGGCGACTACCCATGTCCGCCTACCGCTTGTATATCTGTATGTCTGTATGTCTCTGTTCGGTCCAGTGCTCCGTTATACAATGGCGATTTCGATGAAACTTGGTGTGGTAGGTTCATACCATGACTAGTTGTGTGCAAATGAGAACCGTTGCTATGGAGACCACCTTGCCTAGCAACGGGACTTTGAAATTTTGGAAAAAATCATAAAAAATTATTTTTTCGAAAATCAAAAATCGCGGCCACGAGCGACTGTGGGCAGCACATTCAGCCATATTTGTCAAAAATTTCCAGCCGAATCCTATGAAAACTGTCGGAGAAGATAGACTTTGAATGAACCCTGGTCGAAAACAATAAAAAAAACGAAGTTCGTTATATCTCAGAGACTATGAGTCAGATATACATGAAACTTGGTATGGTAGGTTCATGGTATGTCCTAGTTAGTGTGAGAAAGAACCGTTGCTATGGACCCCTCCGTTGCCTAGCAACGGCCGAAAAACCTCTAAATGTGGGGTATTTTAACGAAAAAACAATCTGCAGCATTAACCCTTGAAGCTAGAATCATGAATTTTCTTGTGCTTAATCCTCAGGTCATTCCCCATCGAACGGGCCCATCGCGTCAGGTTCTATTGGGTAGGCGACTACCCATGTCCGCCTACCGCTTGTTTGTTCGGTAGTCGATAGTCGAAAAAAAAAATTTTTTTTTTGATCTACCCTTATTTTCACTTTTTCCGTCGATATGTTTGTCTGTCTGTTATGTTGGGTAGTCGATCCAGTCTCGAAAAAAAAATTTCTTATTAAAAATTTTGAAATTTGTTCTACCCTTATTATCATTTTTCCGCCGATATGTTTGTCTGTCTGTCTGTCTGTCCCTCTGTTCGGTCCAGTGCTCCGTTAATACAAAATGGCGATTTCGATGAACTTGGTGGTAGGTTCATACCATGACCTAGTTGTGTGCAAATGAGAACGTTGCCATGGACACCACCGTTGCCTAGCAACGGGACTTTGAAATTTTTGAAAAACATTAAAAAAAATATTTTTCGAAAATTAAAAATCGGCCACCGCGACTGTGGGCAGTACATTCAGCCATATTGTCAAAAATTTCCAGCCGGATCCTATGAAAAACTGTCGAGAAGATAGACTTTGAATGAACCCTGGTCGAAAACAATAAAAAACGAAGTCGTTCTATCTCAGAGACTATGAGTCAGATATACATGGAACTGGTATGGTAGGTTCATGGTATGTCCTAGTTATGTGTGAAAAAGAACACGTTGCTATGGACCTCTCCGTTGCCTAGCAACGGCCGAAAACCTCTAAATGTGGGGTATTTTAACGAAAAAACAAATCTGCAGCATTAACCCTTGAAATAGAATCATGAATTTTCTTGTGCTTAATCCTCAGGTCATTCCCCATCGAACGGGCCCATCGCGTCAGTTCTATTGGGTAGGCGACTACCCATGTCCGCCTACCGGCTTGTTTGTCTGTATGTCTGTCTGTATGTCTGTATGTCTGTATGTCTGTCTGTTCGGTCCAGTGCTCGTTAATACAATGGCGATTTCGATGAAACTTGGTGGTAGGTTTCATACCATGACCTAGTTGTGCAAATGAGAAACCGTTGCTATGGAGACCACCGTTGCCTAGTAACGGACTTTGAAATTTTTGAAAAATCATAAAAAAAATTATTTTTTCGAAAATCAAAAATGCGGCCACACGACTGCGCACTGTAGCCGGTCGTGAGATACATAATCTAGCCAATAGCCATATGCATCAAAATTTCCAGCCGAATCCTATGAACTGTCGGAGAAATAGACTTTGAATGAACCCTGGTCGAAAACAATAAAAACGAAGTTCGTTATATCTCAGAGACTATGTCAGATATACATGAAACTGGTTATTGGGTAGGTTCATGTATGTCCTAGTTATGTGTGAGAAAGAACCGTTGCTTATGGACCCCTCCGTGCTAGCAACGCCAAAAAACCTCTAAATGTGGGGGTATTTTAACGAAAAAACAATCTGCAGCATACCCTGAAGCTAAATCATGATTTTTTGCTGCTTAATCCTCAGTCATTCCCATCGAACGGCCCATCGCGTCGGTTCTATTGGGTAGGCGACAACCATTCCGCTACCGCGCTTGTTGGTAGTCGATAAAGTCGAAAAAAAAAATTGTTATCTACCCTATTATCACTTTTTCCGTCGATATGTTTTGTCTGTATGTCTGTCTGTATGTCTGTATGTCTGTACGTCTGTATGTCTTATGTCTGTCTGTTCGGTCAGTGCTCCGTTAATACAATGGCGATTCGATGAAACTTGGTGGGTAGGTTCATACCATGACCTAGTGTGTTGCAAATGAGAAACCGTTGCTATGGAGACCACCGTTGCCTAGTACAGGACTTGAAATTTTGAAAAATCATAAAAAAATTATTTTTTCGAAAATTCAAAAATGGGCCCGAGCGACTGGGGCAGTACATTCACCATATTGTCAAAAATTTCCAGCCGAATCCTATGAAACTGTCGGGAGAAGATAGACTTTGAATGAACCCTTGGTCGAAAAACAATAAAAAAACGAAGTTCGTTATATCTCAGAGACTATGAGTCAGATATACATGAAACTGGTATGTAGGTTCATGGTATTCCTAGATATGTGTGAGAAAGAACCGTGCTATGGACCCCTCCGTTGCATAGCAACGCCGAAAAACCTCTAATGTGGGGTATTTTAACGAAAAAACAATCTTCAGCATTAACCCTTGAAGCTAGAATCATGAATTTTTTGTGCTTAATCCTCAGGTCATTCCCCATCGAACGGGCCCATCTCGTCAGGTTCTATTGGGTAGGCGACAACCCATGTCCGCCTACCGGCTTGTTGGGTAGTCGATAAAGTCGAGAAAAAAAAAATAATTTTTGATCTACCCTTATTATCACTTTTTCCGTCGATATGTTTGTCTGTATGTCTGTCTGTATGTCTGTATGTCTGTATGTCTGTATGTCTATGTCTATCTGTTCGGTCCAGTGCTCCGTTAATACAATAGCGATTTCGATTGAAACTTGGTGGGTAAGTATCATACCATGACCTAGTTGTGTGCAAATGAGAACCGTTGCTATGGAGACCACCGTTGCCTAGCAACGGGACTTTGAAAATGTTTGAAAAATCATTAAAAAATTATTTTTTCGAAATCAAAAATCGGGCACGAGCGACTGTGGGCAGTACATTCAGCCATATTGTCAAAAATTTCCAGCCGAATTCCTATGAAAACTGTCGGAGAAGATAGACTTTGAATGAACCCTGGTCGAAAACAATAAAAAAACGAAGTTCTTATATCTCAGAGACTATGAGTCAGATATACATGAAACTGGTATGGTAGGTTCATGGTAATCCTAGTTATGTGTGAGAAAGAACCGTTGCTACGGACCCCTCCGTTGCCTAGCAACGGCCGAAAAACCTCTAAATGTGGGGGTATTTTAACAAAAAAACAATCTGCAGCATTAACCCTTGAAGCTAGAATCATGAATTTTCTTGTGCTTAATCCTCAGGTCATTCCCCATCGAACGGGCCCATCGCGTCAGGTTCTATTGGGTAGCGACTACCCATGTCCGCCTACCGGCTTGTCTGTGTGTCTGTCTGTCCAGAGCAAACTCCGTGGACTTTTGTTCCGATCTTGATGAAACTTGGTTATGTGTTCGATATCAATGTCTAGTTGTGTTTTCCTGGATGAGGGGTGGCTACGCCCATTGTGGCGGAGCCACGCCCCAAAAATAGCCATTTTTAGGGGTAGTCGGATTTAAAATCTATCTTCTCCTAAGGAATTGACTGAATGAAATGGGTTCTTCGGTATTTGATTTGCAAAATGAATTATCTAAAACTTGTCGTTGTCCGATTTTTCATTTTCGTCACAAGAGTCAAAAACTTAGAAAATTGCGAATGTTGACATAAAAATCATACGACCCCCCAAACTTTGAGAGCTAGGATGACAATATTTTTTTGTATAATCTTGAGGTCATTCCCCACCTAAAGTCTTGAAACCATTTTTCTCTATCTCGAACACCTTGCCCGTGGCACCCCTTCAAGTTTTTTTTACGCTGATTTCATCAAAGTATGGATAATCCAAGGAGTGCGAAATGCCGTATAGCCTATATGACGTTATATGTTCCTGGAATTTCCAGAGGAAGTTTTGCACCAAAGGTCATAATCCTTGACCTTTGACCTTTAAAGGCCACAAAGGTCAAATTTTCAAAGTTGTGGGAATCGAACCGGGTTTTCGACCTTCTTCGACGAACTAACTCCAATAAGCTATAGCACGTATCCTGTTTCCTTATTTTAATGTCCACAACATTTTTGTGACCTTTAAAGGTTATGCAAAGGTCAAATTTTGAAAGTTGTTGAACGAAACTGGGTTTTCGACATTTGCAGCTGTTGATTGAAGGCCACTATAATTAATTATAACTTGGTCAAAAATTATCACATTGTCTCATCCTTGACTTCTGATACAATCTACATTGTCAAATACCGCTCGTGAACCATTGTGGTCTTCAGACTTGTTTTAAACGACTTTTTGAAAAATGACGTTTATATTATTCGAGATGTTTAAGTTTGCATTCCTAATGAAATTGAGGAACCCAGCTCGGTCAATGGATTTTACAGGTGAATTAAACTAGATGGTGTGGCTAGACTGTTGGCCATTGACAACCAGAATGCAGAATCACTCTGTTGTAGTCCAAGTGTCTCATCCCGTTGCCAAAAGGTATGTTTGAATGCTGGTTAACAGAGGGCCCTTCTGTACGTAAACGTGCTCACAGCCCGAGACATGGTACATCACTTTACTGTCCATTGTGAGATGTCTGTAACCTGGGTGACGTCGGCTTTCTTGTGCAGGTAGACCGACAGAGTGAACATTTGTGCAAAGGAACCAAGAAAATGGAAGGTGGAAATATACAGGGTGACCCAAAAAGATACGTACCCATGAAAATTTCAATTGTTGCTTTGATTAAAAAGCTTTTTATTTAAAATCACAACCACACATTATTCAGTTTATGGAAGACCATTCACCAGAGTTTCAGCTATTTCTGTCAATTTTTAGTTAATTTATGGCTTTCTCAAGATGTGTTCCAAATGTCCACCATTTTGTTGCAAGCAAACCTGTACTCGTCTGGCAAAGTTTTGAATCACTTTTATTGGTTTCCACGGCATCATGCTGAGCAAAGTATGAGGTAGGGGCACCAGCCAAGAGGGAGGAGCAGTTCTCTATCAAGCTTCAGATGAAGGCCTTGTAGGTGAGTAGGACCGTTGAAAACAAATCCAACGTGGTTTCAAAATCGAACAAATTCCTGATATAGTGAAGCCAAGTCGCAGTCAATTGCGGGGTGTTCAAAGTTAAGGAATGCCATAGTTTATGTGTTTCAGATACCAGCTTCAAATGGCACAGATGGACAGAGTTATTCCCAGATTATTCTGACACCATGTTACATATGCAGGACTCTATCTTAGGTGAGCCGGATCACTGCAAGCGTTTTGTCAGGTTACTTGGTACAACAATATGATTTTAACAGATCACGGCAAGCGTTTTGTCAGGTTACTTAGCACAACAACATGATTTTATCAGACCACGGCAAGAGTTTTGTCAGGTTATTTGGCACAACAACACGATTTTGTCAGATCACGGCAAGTGTTTTGTCAGGTTACTTGGCTTCTGAATTACCAGCGCTTAAAATATATTGTTACGGGTTTGCTGGCCGGGTCACGAGTGGCCTCTCTGACCCGCTTCCCGGCCTTTGACCCTGAAGCCGACGAGCCACAGATAAGTCTGCAGCACAATAAGGTTGCTAAGCAACCTTATCCGCAGATAAGGTTGCTAAGCAACCACGGACGCTGTCTGAAGTGACTAAATCTGGTAGGGTCCCCGTGCCCAAATCTCCCGTTACCTTCCCAGTGATTTAGTTATCTCAGAAGGGGAACCATGCTCTCGACACGCCAACCTTATCTATTAATTAGGTACGGCCGAGCGGAATCATAAGTGGGATGTCGGCTCGTCTATCATAGCGAACCAATGGGGGTACAACCTCCTGTCTACTTATGACTTTATATGTCTAACCAATAGAGGAAACAGACGACAGAGCAGGTTTGGAAAGTTTATAGAGATTTCGCAAAGCACGTATTTACAAACAAGTATTCACAAAGATGCAGGGTCTCAAAGAACAGTCTTAACCCCTAGCATGTAAAGAACCCCTTACACATTTGGCCTTACACTAAAACACAATACAGGCATGCCTCATTAAACCGGGAATTAAGTCATTAAACAATGGTATATTTCGATGTGGTTTCCCTTTTCACCAACATTCCAGTCGTTCTTGCGTTGAACGTCACACTCAACCGGTTGAAACATTCAAACGATTGGAAAATGGCTTGTCAAAACAGTAAACTAACACCTGAAGACGTTGCGAGCTTGCTGGAGATGTGTCTGAACAGCACGACCTTCATCTATGACGGTGCACACTATCGACAAATATTTGGCACAGCTATGGGTTCACCTGTCTCTGCTGTTACAGCTAATTTGGTGATGGAAGAACTTGAACAAAAGATATTTGAGTCTCATGAGAAATGGCTCCTACGGTACAGGAGCAGATATGTAGATGACACTTTCGTCATTGTTCGTACGAACATGGTAGACCACCTCATGGGACAACATGGCCAGCTATTCACCAGCATTAACTTCACAATGGAAATTTAAAAAGAAAGCAAATTGGCATTTTTGGATGTGGAGGTTCACCGTAAGCCTGACGGCTCCCTAAAGACTTCGGTTTACAGGAAACCAGCCCACACCAGCAGAGTACTGGATTTTAACTCCTGCAACCCAACCTCCCACAAACGCAGTGGAGCACGGACGCTGTCATCTTCCAAAGCCGAGGCAATTAAAGAAATCAGATTAGTTGGAGGAGTCCTGCCCAAAAATGGGTACAACAAGGGGATAATCCCACATTGGAAGAACCAAAAAGGACAGAACGGAAGTTGCCAGACACACTTGGGCACTGTGTACTGCCATACTACTCGGGCCTTTCAGAAAGGATTGGCAGGATAGTATGTGGTGCATGGATTGTCGTAGCCTACAAGCCTCAACGCACCATCCGTAATGTCATCTCAAAACTAAAGAACCCAATACCAACTGGTGATAAATCTGGAGTAGCTTACCATTCATCATGCAAAGACTGTGACCAATTCTACATTGGTGAAACTGGAAGAAATTTGAAACAATGGCAAGATGAACATGATAGAGCAATTGGGCTTGGAAAAGTGACCCAGTCATCCATAGCATGTCATTGCTTGCAATCTGGCCATAAATTTGACTTTGATGGGACCTGTGTCCGAGACACTACATCTAACAAACGGCACAGGTTGATTTTTGAAGCATGGCAAGTGAAGAGCCGGGAGAGTGGCCGAACTGGGGATATGGTGGACAAACCCACACAATACACACCTTTAATGCAAATGGCGAAAACTGGATGGTGTAAACGGCTGGATAAGGTGAGCAACAAACAACACTCAATCCCAAACATCACATCCACATGTGCACAACACCCAATGAGAACCTCAACACTCGCGTAACCAACACCTCATCATGCCCAACCTGGACATGAAACCAGCCGTGTTCGTGCCCCGGAAACACAAAAACATCAAGAAGCACGCACACATGCTCACCCACACACATACAACACCAGATGACATGTAAATAAAAACAAAAAAGAGAAGAGCACCCCTTCAATGATGTGATTCGACGTTTGTTTTTGATTTTGCAAAATAAAATTATAAAAATAAATGAAAAAGCGCTCCTCCATTTGACCTCGAGCACCAGCACGTGACCGGAAATGAGCGGTCGTATCGAAATAAAAACCGGATAAGTGCCGAGGCCCGGGGTCTATTGTGCCTGATGAAGCTGGCTATGAAGCCAGCAAAATGTTGCCCTGAGACCGGGTCTGCTCTCGCTTTTTTGCTCAAATTAACGGAGTCAATCTCGTTTTAACTTTTGGTTGGAAGCGCCTTCTTCTTCTTAAAAAAAAACAAAAAAACATATATTGTTGTGGGCCGGAGGTCGGTGGCGAGGAACGACCGCTAGACGGAGCAGTAGGGCCATCTTCCACCGAACACCCGGAATTGAAAGGTCGTCACCGCCGATAACTTCGGATCGACGGGTCACTTAAAGGACCGTGGTCGCCAATATTTCGACGGCGTGAGGTAGGGTCCACTTGTCTATTCCAATTTACCTAAGTACTCACGCCGTCTAGCTACCGGGGAAGCCACACCCTGCGCCGACTCGTCCGAACCGAGTCACATGTACCGACTCGGGTCGGCGTAACCGAAGAGAGTTACCAGAGCCGCGCCGCAGCCGCGATGGTCCCAATGACAACTACAGCCAAACGACACTTACTACTTCTCAGCCCGACGTGCTGGGACTTGAGGCTTGCAATGAAAGAAAACACGGACAACGACTGGAACATTTAACACGGGGTTATTTATAATGGGGAGAGGTGACAAAGAGCAGATTATCGAATAGAAGAAATGCAATTTACAATGAACACAGGCACTTAACAGTCTCTACTTACAGGACGGGCACCACAAACACACACACACACACACACCAAAAAGAAATGGGGCTGGTTGGCCTTTATTTGACCCTTCGGCTCGGGAGGGAAGGCGAGCTGAGGGTAAGAGTTCGGTCGGGCACCTTTCCGCCTCGTGTGGTCTGGTCG
>CM068963.1:60046095-60064580 GCA_035128595.1 Eptatretus atami
TATTTGTTTTTTTTTTTTTTTTTTTTTTTTGGGAAAAGGTTTTTATTGGCTGGTAAATTCCCTTTATAATTTACACAACAAACCCCAGGGGGATAAAGGACCACAGCAGTTCCAAAAACAGAAAGAGAAAGGAGACAACAGCAGGATGAGGAGAGGCAGTACCACAGCCGGAGCCAGCAGCGAGCACGGCTTTGGGAGCCGCCCCCTATTCTCTCTGTTGCAGATAAGTTGTATGTCTTGTATTCTGCGTGGTGACTTTCTGCTGAAAGCCAGTTTTATCTTGTTGTTTACGGGGCACCCCAATCCTGGCACCGGGCGTCGCCACTCCCGACAACAGTATACCCAGCATTTGTGGCGTTCAATTTGATGCGACCCCGGGGAAAAAGGATGGAACAGGCCGAGTTATTGAACCCCCACCTCGGTATTTATTCAACAGCTCTGAGCCGGGATTTTGTAGACTCGGGACACTTGGATCCAAAAAACCTGCCACCCTAACCATTAAGCCCAACAACAGCATACATGGAGGAGACCACTATGGTAGAAATGCAAAAACACTGTCTCCAGTACCTGTTGACGCTTCATTTTCAAAGTGGTTGAAAATTCATTTTAAAGCCGACCTGCTTGCCCAGTAAAAAGAATTGAGGCTTCTGCGTCGAATTGAACTGACTCATTCCTAGATTCCTGACCACAGACGGGACCAACAAATACAACCTGCTGTGTTTGGGTCGTTTATGGAGAATTCAGATTTTACGCTCATTTCAAGTGAGTGTCGAAAATCATTTTAAACCGACCCATGATCATTTTAATCATTTTAAAAAAGCTAATGACCATCTGAAAGACAAGCCAGAAGCAAGCTGGACCTGTTTGCTTGGTGCCAATGCGCGGATGGTGTGAGGACACTATGAATGACCAATACTGGCCGGTACATTTCTTAACGGCGGCCATATCTGCACCCCAGACCCCAACCTTCCTGTTGTCCCATCAGACCTTCTGCGCATTCTGAGGGCATAGCTGCACCATTGGGACTTTACATGGTTTTTGTTGGTGGAAGTGTTTTGTAACTTCGGCCCACACCGGTCTGACATTCTGCGGCAATACACGAAAGGCCATTGTTGGGCCAAGAGAAATGTTAAACGTCTTCAGAGCCATGCCAAGTGGTCTTTTTGGCACGGGTATAACCTCGGAATATATTAAAGTCTGAGCCAGTTGCTCAACGTTGTTGCCAAGTTCAGACAGCTAACATTTTTTTAAAGAGCCAACTTTATGCCACTGTCTTCCCCTTGATTGGCCAGTGTGTGGCAGAAGTGGAAGCGACATTATTCCCACTTCACTGGAAAGACCATTTCCTCTGATTGTGAATGTATTTTCCTCCAAGTATCCTGAGGTTCATAAGCTTTGTGGAGACCTCACTGAAAAAGGGGGGGCTGTCGTTGACGCTCTGAAGTCATTCACCAGACCAAGGGCAAATATACCCCAAGGAATTAGTTTACGACAACCATCCATTTTGGCCAATAATTCGCTGAAGCGTCGAGCGTTTTCTCCAGGAATGCGCGGTTCAAGGTACGACTTCCAGCCCCTACACTATCCTCCATCTAAGGACAATTAGCATGCAGTAAACTAGCAAGCAGGGCTCAGAAAAAGCTTGCCGGGGGTGCCACTGATACCCATTTTTTTGATGTTACTTACCTTTACCGGAACACACCCACTGCAGGGTCTTCCATAACTCCTCCAGCACAGCTGACCTGATGAGCAGGAGGACTCAGAGATCAACTGCCGTGGAGTGACCAGGGCTTTGGAACCACAAGTTCCAGTTGATGTTCAGGCGTTGTTGGTGCAAGCAACAGCACGTTGGCTAAACATTTCATATGACCAGGGTGCTAAAGAGGCTCAATGCCATTATCACCCAGCGCCCTCGAGAGGAATTATCAACAAGAGACCATTTTGCTACCGGATTCTTCCCGCAACAGAAACACAGGCGCACACTCCAATGCACTGTGACCTCACTCACCACACTACTATCTCGCATCACTAGACGTCCAGCAGCTATTCAAAGACTAATGTGATGATTGGATGATTTGATTTCCATAGCTAATTTGGGATGCTGATGATTTTATTTTTTGTTTTTGTAGTTTCATTTTCTGGGTGTAAATCCATTTAAATGGTGATTCATTTGTGCATGGTAAGAGGAAGATAGTATGTGAAGGTGAATTGCTGACTAGATCTATGAGCTTTCAGATCTGCGACAGATCCTATTCGGCCAACCTCGATGGCATTTCCCTTCTGGGATTATTTAATTATTAAAGCCTGTTGCCCTATGATCCTGTGTGCTGGATTAATTTAGTCGATCATTAACAGTCTCCGATCCGAGTGTCACTTTTCTCACCATGCTAAAGTCTGTCTCGTGCTAGAGGCTATTAGCGGAAGCAAGCCCTGGCGGATCGGAAGGTGTTTGTGGAAAGAACAAACGCCAAGCAAATTCTGATATTCTTAACATCACCAGCAGTCGACCCAAACGCAACCCTCTTGACCGGAACGGGCCTGGCACCGAGATCTCGCCTGCGCCAAATAGAGTCCCTCCTCCCTGACTCCCATAAACTGGGCGCATACTAGTGGCGAGTGCAGACAGTAGGTTTATGATGTATTAACGCTGCCTATGCACAAAATAGAAACAAGGCCGATTTACCCCCTACCGAATAGGAGGCTTTAATTCAAAGATGCCCACAAGTCAAGGTTATAATCTAAAAAGCTTCAACCAAAAACAAGTTATAAACATTAACAATCGTAATAAGTGCAGTAAAGGTAAAGCCGAATACGCTTCTTTAAACGAGATCAACTAACGTACCTCACCGACATTCACGGATGTATTCCGAAACGGGAAACACGCACCGGATCTCCTCATAGCTCACAACATCCGATACAGTAACGTGTGAAAGTGGGTGACTCGTCTCGAGCCCACATAGCTTACCAACACACAACTAACAACAACACTTATAAAGATTCATCACATTCACGCCCACCTCTTAAAGCTCAACCAAATATTTCGCAGATATCTCAGCCAGAGGGCGTCTGACTCCTATCCAGATCGCCGCAATGGGGGCCCGACGATTTAACTGTTAGTGACACGGGTTCAGTTGCGACTCGTATTTGTCCCTCAGCTACCCGCCAGTGTCCCTTGTTGGCTTGAATGCTCGTGCCCACTTGCAGATGATTGCTGTCTATCTGGCTGTTACCTCCTCCATTTCAAACACCAGCCCTTGCTGGTTGGCTCTCCCACAGTGTCGGCATCACCCATCACTTCCCAGGTGGAACATCACCAGGAGGTGCCAAATGCCTCGCAGTGATACAGTGGTTCTCCCGGCATCAGAAAGTCTGACGTGGGCATACTCCGATTGCGCGTCACATGAGGTTTGACTTCATCCACCAGGAGATCAACTTGCTCTGCATACCTTGTCTTTTCATCAGCACCAGATGCCAGGAGAAGCCAACAGGTGGATATAGAATGTCACTGGATAGATCGCAGCCCTGTAGCTAACAGATCGTCGTCGTGGAAGGCATAAGTGGATTGTGCGAGAAGTAGCGACCGCACGAATGCAGAGCATCAGCGGAAACAACTCCACTGCACAGTCTTTCAGTTCTCCGACTTAAGCGCTAAAGCGTACAGCTTTCCAAATGATTACCATTGTATCTTTCCACCAGTCCGTTTCCTCGTGTGCGGTTAAACACAGTAGTTTCGACTGGTAGCAATGCAGCTAAGCAAGTATAATTGACATTTACAATAGACAAATGTGATATTCTTCTGCAAACAATCTGTCGACCTCCTCGGCTAACAATGAGAAATGGAACAATTAAACAGATTCCTTGAGCGCCTATTCGACCACTTCAGGAGCTTCCACCCACACATATGCCCTCGTTTGCGTCGGCAATGGGAATGTTGCGCAATTACTCACAGTGGATTGCAAACTTTTCTGAAAAGATTCGTCCTCGTTACAGTGTAAAAAGCTTCCCTCTATCATTAGCTTGCCTGTTGAAGCTTTCAAACTTCTCAAGCAGACATCGCCACTCCGTTTGTGATGGCTATAGATGAAACTGTCCCTTTCATAGTTGAAACCGACGCTCCGATTCACGCTAATTGCTGCTACGCTTAACACGTCCGGTAAGCCTGTTGCATTCTTCTCGAGGACTCTTTCTGGTAGCGAACAAAGGCATTCAGCAGTAGAAAAGGAAGCGTGTGCGATTGTGGAGGCATTGCGTAAATGGAGGCATTTTCTGCTGGGAAATCATTTTGAGCTTATTACTGACCAAAGGTCTGTTGCGTAACAAAGATAACAAAAAAAGCTGGAAAAATCAAGAATGAAAAGATTATGAGGTGGCGCATCGAGCTGTCATGCCACAGCTATGACATAATTTATCGCCCGGGGAAAGAAAATGCTGCTGCTGACGCCTTTTCACGAATTTGCTGTTCAGCTATTAACGGCGAAACCTTGCAAGATCTCCACAACTCAGTATTCCATCCAGGTGTAAGAAGGATGGCGCACCTCGGGCGCTGCCGCTATTGTTTTCAGAGCTTCTTGAGATGATTCTCAGAGCTCCACAGCAGCAGCAGCAGCAGCAATAACAGGAGGGACAGGCCACCCAAAGGACTCGGAATGTTTCTGGGCAGGCCACCCAAAGGACTCGGAATGTTTCTGGGCCATCTCTAAAGCGCAAGCTTGGTCGAAAGCTGTTTTAAGGCTCAACGTTTCATCTTCCAGCAAGCGTTGTCGTATGTGAGCCGATTGCAGTCCATTGACGAAAGCGTCGCGTATCGAGTCGTTTCTCCACTGCTCCGCGGTTGCGTCCTGGAAGTTGCAATCCTTGCTTAGCTGCTTCAGAACTTGCATATATCGATCGAGTGTCTCTCCCGCCTCCTGTCTGCGTGTAGCGAGCACGTGTCTTGCAAACACCTCGTTCTTGGGCTTTACATAGAGTGCTTTGAGAACGTCGATGGCAGCGTCGTATGTTTCGCACTCAGCGATGTATTCATAGACTGAAGGTGTTACGTGATTAATGAGCATGTTCAGCTTGTTCGGGTATTGATTAGCATAGGTTGCCAAAAAGTTCGAGAAGGTGCGGTGCCAGTGGAGCCATTGCATAACTGCCGTGCTCGAGTTCGGATCGGCGTCGAATCTCTCCGGTTTGAGGAACTTGTTCATGGTGTCGGATTGAGTGAATTAAATTGTTGAAGAATAGAAACAAATTTCACGATAGAGCCTTTAAATTCACTCAAGCAAGGTATTCATGAAAGCATATAACAACACAAGTATACAACATAACAATCGAAACAGAAGCGCCAACTTACTTCGATATGCCGCGGACTGGGGGCAGTAAAAAGTTAGAATGATACCATTTCTGCCGTTATGAAATATTAATGTAGGCACGTGAATTAGCATGCATGATGGGAAGAGTTGTGACGTTGGACAAATTTCTATTTATAGCCCTAAGATCAAAAGGACGTACAGAAGACGAGACAGAAGACACAGGACAGAATAGCCAATTATATAACAGCACAATGTCGCCGCGCTGTAATAACCACTTCTGGTGAAAAACAATGAAGAACGAGAGTTACAACGCTGCGCGTCCGGAGAGATCAACGAAACCGCGGCCTGCCAGCATGTGATGCCCCGAACACGCGCTCGCATGGGACCGTGCTTCCCGAATTCACAAAACCTTCGTTTAACGCTGCACGTGCCGTTTCGTACACGCAGAGATGTTTCAGCGACGATTGCGATCGAGCAAACGTGCGCGCTTGGGCCGTTCGCAAAACACGGAACGGACCTCGCACCAGGCGTCCGCGGAGCCGGCGCGGTCTCCAAAACAACTTTGTGCGGTCTACGAGGCTCGCTATTCCCGTCTCCCATCTGGATCGTCCGAGTACCAATTCCACGCATGCACTCACACATGCCATGACACTCACACCATTTGCTCCACTCGACATGCATCTGGGACAATCACATCGGGGATTCATGTTAACTCAAGGGTCCTGGGTCTCCACCCCCCTCCCCCTCCCCAAATCTGCATGGACCCGTTCGCATCATCACGCGCTCAACTCGACGGCTCGACCGGACCTTCCACTACTAACTAACTAACTAACTAACTAACTAACTAACGTCCCCTTCATCCGGTCGCGATCTGCTTCGAGGAGCTTACCATCTCCTTCTGTTTCCTGGAGGGAGCTTAACCTATGCTCGAAACGGGTCACAAGACATTCCACAAGTTCAACCCCATTGTCCCCCATTAATCCTATGTGCGCGTGCTCTTTAATTTCCTGTATTTCGTCTTTTACCCATTCTAATACCTTGTCTCTTCTATTCTTTCTAATCCTGGTTTCTGTCTCTGTTGTTTTCTCTTTGTCTCTTTTATTATTTCTAACTCTGGTTTTCCGTTTGATAATTTCTCCGTCCCCCCTGTCCGATTCACCAGTTTCCCCTTAATTATGGTGGGCGTCTCTCGTCATCCCGACCCACCCATCTCCATCGCGGGCTGACACATTTTGCACTCCCTGTGGCTCGGTCGTTCCGCCACGTGTGTGCCGCCAGTATGCCTCTTATGCCTGCCTGCAGTTTCAACCCCATGCTCTGCATTTCACCTCTTATTCGGTTTTCCCATGTCCATGCGTTCCATCATTCGTTTCATCTATTCCATAATCTGGTCCTGCCAATGGCTCTGCGAGCGATCTGCCACGATCAGATACGGATCCGTAGGGGTCGGGGGGGGGGATTTGACGAGGGCGGGTGTCATACGCCACCCCTCCCACGCCCATTACAACCTCTGGTTTGGCTGTGGGAAATGTTTCCTGCATGGGGTGTCGTCCTGGACCATGGATCTCCCTTACATTATTCAACACCCATCTGACAGCTCGCTTGGCCCGCCATGCGTGTCTTGAGAACAATTAAATGCTCTAATTTGAGGGAAGGGGGGGGGGGGGGTTGCTCCGCGCACCCCTGATCCGTGTCCGGTGAATTCTTTATGGAGGTGGAGGGGTCCGAACCCGCTCCTGACACCAATTTGTTGTAATTGGTGTCCTGCAAATTTCGTTGTGGAGGCGGAGGGGTCCGTAACCACTCCTGACACCAATTTGTTGTGGGCCGGGGGTCGGTGCGAGAACGACGCCAGACGAGGCAGTAGGGCCTATTCCACCGAACGCCCGGAATTGAAAGGTCGTCACCCCGGAAACCCGGAGTCGACGGGTCACTTAAAGACCGTGGTCACCAATATTTTGACGCGTGAGGTAGGGTCCATTTGTCTCTCCAATTTACCTCAGCACTCACGCATCTAGCTACCGGGAAGCCACACCCTCGGCCGACTCTGTCCGAACCGAGTCGCATGTACCGGATCGGTCGGCGTAACCGAGCGGGAGTTACCAGGCCGCGCCGGTCCAATGACAACTTACAGCACAAACGCCATTACTACTTCTCAAGCTGCGCCGTGCTGGGTCAATGAAAGAAACACGACAACGAACTGAACATTTAACACGGGGTATTTATAATGGGAGAGGTGACAAAGAGCAGAGTTATCCGAATAAAAGAAATGCAATTTTACAATGAACACAGGCACTTAACAGTCTCTACTTACAGGACGGGCGCCACAACACACACACACACAACACACACACACACACACACACACACACACACACACACACACACACACACACACAAAGAAATGGGCCGGCTGCCTTTATTTGACCCTTCAGCTCGGGAGGGAAGGCGAGCTGAGGGTAAGAGTTCGTCGAGCACCTTTCCGCCTCGTGCGTCCAGTCGAGACGAGCGGTCCGGGGGGGGGGGGAACTCGAACCCACACCTTCGTCGCCGCACAAGCACCAGACGGGAATGACGCAACGGACGCCAGCAGCAAAGCGATGATGATCCCAGCAGGCAAAACGAGGCAACTAGAGGTGACTGAGGTTCTTTTTGCTAGTGGATCGCCCCCACTATTATTCATTCTCACTGAGGTGGGAGGGTCCGTCCTGAGTAACTCCGCCTCCTCATTGGATGGGGGCGGTCTTGGGGTGGTCCGGGGCGTCTCGGTGGCCCGCCCCCCCCCCGAGAGGCCTTTTGTATAGTAGTTTCTGGCATTCTGGCTTCCATTGGCTGGAGGAAACGCTCCGTGCCCTTCTTCGGATGCGGAGCCTTGATCTGAGACAATGGAGGCTCCGCCCACGCCTTCAGCCAAAACACGTGGGCAAATGGGTCGGTGCGCGAAGGTTGTTGGTTGGGTGGCGGAACGAAGCAGGTGGTGTTGTTTTGTTGTGATATAAAAAAAAACTACAAAATAACTCGCAGCGCACATACACTTAATCACCCATTAAACATAGGGATGGACCCCTACTATAAACACATACTTATCAAGATAACTGAGCTACGGGGACCGCTGACTGTCTGTGTGCAAAAGCTTCAGATCGTAACAACATATATATATATATATTATTTATATATATATATATATATAATATATATATATAATATATATATATAATCATTATATGCCAAATGATTGTGTGATTTACAGTGATATAAGGCTCATGGCAGAGTTTTGTACACAAATCACATAATACCAATGACATGAGATATTTACATCAATGTACTTTATATAATTACAAGGACATTGACAGATCATGGACAGAACATGTGTATATAGATTTGAACCTGGATTATGAGCCAGGGGTTGAGATGAGAACACAGCTGGCTCACTATAATTTTATGTTTCTGTGCATTATCTTGTTCTTTTTTAAAGTTTGCAAACTTGCTCAATTTGTTTCATTCTTCGCAGTCGAATGATACATGTCAAAATTATTGGGCATGTAGAACTAATCTTGAAGCCAATCAGCATATTTTCAAGGCAAAGCAAGGACAGCGAGAGGTGGTTGTGTGAATAGTCATCCGACAGCTAAACACTTATTGCAAAGGTCTGAGTGTCATTCTCACAAGATGAATGAGGTTAGCTGAAAAAATCGAGTCTGCTTCCATGGAGACCCATCATATGAAGGAGATCAGGTTGTTGCGATCACCACACATTGTCAAATAAGTCTGGAAATCTCCTTTTCCTTTTTTTCATTCTCATGTCAGAATTTCGTTCTCGTCTCCTTTTCGTTCTCATGTCAGAATTTTTTTTTGACCCAAATTAAAACACTCGAACTAAATTTGTCGCTTTAGTTATATGTATTACTTTCATTTGTTTTAATATATGTGTCTTCAGAAAGTATTTCACACCCTTGACGTTTTCACATTTGTTTGTTACGTCATGAATTTGAAATGAATTAAATTTTAAAAAAATTTTGTGACTGATCTACACAAATACCCATATAACAGTGAAAACATGTTTTGGAAAATTTTCAAATTAATTAAAAGTTAAAAAGCTGAAAATTCTTGCATCAAAAAGTATTCAACCCCCTGAGTCAATACTTTGTAGAAGTGCCTTTGGCAGTGATATAACAAAGTGAAAATATGTTTTAAGAATTTTTTACAAATTAATTAAACATAAAAAGCTGAAATGTCTGCATATAAGTATTCAACCCTTGAGTCAATACTTTGTAGCAGTGACTTTGGCAGTGATTACAGCTTCAGTCTTCTTGTGGATGTCTGTATCAGCTTTGTGCATCTATTTGGGATTTCTCCCATTTCTCTTGCAATTTGCTCAAGCTCTGTCAGGTTGGATGGGGAGCACTGGTGAACAGCAAATTCAAGTCTTTCCATAGATTCTCATGAGATTCAGTCTGGGCTTTGACTGGGCCACTCAAGACTTTGACATTCTTTGTTCAAAGCCATTCATGTGTTGATTTGGCTGTATGCCTGGATCATTGCCTGTTGGAAGTAAATCATCGCCGCAGTCTGAGGGCTTTTGCACTTTGAAGCAGGTTCTCCTCAATGATTTGCCTGTGTTTGCTCCTTCATTGTTCCCTTATATCCTCACAAGTGAAAATATGTTTTAAGAATTTTTTACAAATTAATTAAACATAAAAGCTGAAATTGTTGCATCAATAAGTATTCAACCTCTTGAGTCAATACTTGTAGCAGTGACTTTGGCAGTGATTACAGCTTCCAGTCTTCTTGTGGATGTCTGTATCAGCTTTGTGCATCTGATTTTGGATTTCTCCCATTCTCCTTGCAGATTTGCTCAAGCTCTGTCAGGTTGGATGGGGGACACTGTGAACAGCAATATTCAAGTTTTCCATAGATTCTCAATGGATTCAAGTCTGGGCTTGACTGGGCCACTGAAGGACTTTGACATTCTTGTTCCAAAGCCATTCCAGTGTTGATTTGGCTTATGCCTGGATCATTGCCCTGTTGGAACGTAAATCATCGCCGCAGTCTGAGGCTTTTGCACTTTGAAGCAGGTCTCCTCAATGATTGCCTGTTTGGCTCCATTCATTGTTCCCTATATCCTCAAAGTCTACCCGTCCTTCCTGCTGAAAAGCATCCCAATAGATGATGCTGCCACCCCATGCTTCATGTCGGATGGTTTTAGATGAGTAATGAGCTTGCTCAGTTTCCACCAGACGTAGCACTTGCCAAAGAGTTCATTTTAAATCTTATAAGACACAGGATATTTTGCCTCATGCTCTTAGATTGTTTCAGTGCTCTTTTGCAAACTCTCCAGGCATGCTGTCATGTGCCTTTTTCTCAGGAGTGGCTTCTGTCTGGCACTCTCCCATAAAGCCTAGATTGTGAAGTGCTGCAGAGACGCTGACCTTGCTGTAATTGCTGTCGAAGTGCTTCCACAAGTATTACTCAGGGAGGTGGACACTTATCCAAAGATATTGTAGTTTGCATTCTTAATTAATTTTCTGAAATTTGTAGAATTTGTTTTTCACTTGGAAGTTGTGGATTACCATGTGTAAATAAGTGGAAAAAGTCTGTTTAATGCAATTTAATTCCAGTGAAAAGCACAAAAGGTGAAATTTTGAATGGGGTTGTAGACTTTCTATAGGCACTGTACATGACACTTAAGAATAAGTGGGCACACCTTTTCTGTAATAATACTGTTCTGATCACTACAGTAAGGACAATATTAGGCTAGAGTGTTCCACTCAGAGAATAGTTATTAGTTAATGCAGGAGTGGTCTCTGGAAGATATTGGCAGCAGAAACGGTGGGCATTTCAAACGGAATTACTTCGGTACCTATAGAAGCATTGGAATAGAGGCACTTGGATGTTGGGCAGAAATGTGCAGGCTTGATGGTCTGATCTGGTGTACAGACCAGTTATTCATTTATTTGTTTTTTGGAAAAGGTTATATTGGCTGGTAAATTCCCTTTTAAGTTACAACAACAACACCAGGGATAAAGGACCACAGCAGTTTCAAAACAGAAAGGAGAAGGGAAGGAGGAGAGGAGGAGGAGCAGATGGGACATACTCTGTGCAGATGTGTTGGTGCTGCTAAGCAGTCTCCTTGGTTATTGGGCACAATCCTGGACGGGTCGCCACTCCGACACAGTATACCAGCATGCTGGCAGTCATTTTGCCGACCTCGAAGATGAACAGGCCGAGTTACCCCACCTGGTATTAATTCAACAGCTGAGCGGGATTTGAACTCGGACACTTGGATCAAAACCTGCCACCCTAACCATTAAGCCAACACCAGGCATACAGTGAGGAGACAATGAGTAGAAAGGCAACACATGTTCTCCAGACCTGTTACGCTCATTTCAAGTGGTGAAAATCATTTTAAAACCGACCTGCCCAGTAAAAGAGGAATTGAGGACTTCTGCGTGCGAATGAACTGACTCACCTAGTTCCTGACCACAACGGACCAACTACAACCTGCTGTGTGTTGGTCTATGGAGATTCAGATTTTACGCTCATTTTCAAGTGGTGAAAATCATTTAAAACCGACCCAGATCATTTTAATCTATTAAAAAAGCTAATGACCCATCTGCAAGACAGCCAGAGCAAGCTGGACCTGTTGCTTGGTGCCAATGCGGATGACAATGATTGACAATTACTGGCCGGCTACATTCTGAACGGCTGGCCATGCACCAGCCCAACCTTCCTGTGTCCATCAGACCTTTCTGGCATCTGAGGGATGAGCTGCACATGCACATTACATGGTTTTTTGTTGGTGAGTGTTTTGGTAATTCCTGCCACACACCGGTCTGACATTCTGCGGCAAATACACGAAGGCCATTTTGGGCAAGAGAAAGTAAAGTCAGAGCATGCCAAGTGGTCTTTGGCCAAGTATAAACTCGGATTATATAAAGTCTGGTTGCCAAGTGCTCAACGTGTGCCAAGTTCAGACCAGCTAACATTAAAGAGCCACTTTTGCCACATGATCTTCCCTTTGGCCGTGGCAGAAAGTGGAGCGACATTTTCCACTTCACTGGAAAGCATTTCCTCCTGATTGTGAATTATTTCTCCAAGTATCCTGAGGTCATAAGCATTTGTGGGCTCACTGCAAAGCATGTCGTTGAAGCTCTGAAGTCATTTTCACCAGACGGGCATACCCAAGGAATTATTTACGGACAACATGCATTTGCCATTCCTGAGCTCGAGACGTTCCCAGGAATGGCGGTTCAAGGTTACGACTTCCAGCCCTACATATCCTCCATCTAAATGACAATCTGAGCATGCAGTACAGACTATCAGCAGGGCTCAGAAAGCTGCCGAGGGGGCCACGATACCCATTTGATGTTACTATCCTACCGGAACACACCACTGGCAGGTCTTCCATACTCTCCAGCACAGCTGCTGATGAGCAGGAGGCTCAGAGATCAACTGCCGTGGAGTGACCGGGCTTTGGAACCACAAGTTCCAGTTGATGTTCGCGTTTGTTGGTGGCAGCAACAGCGACGTGCTAAACTTTCTATGACCAGGGTGCTAAAGAGCTAATGCCATTATCACCAGGGGAGAGAATTTCAAAAGAGGAGCATTTTGCTACCGGAGTCTTCCCGCCAGAAACACAGCAGCACACTCCAATGCACTGTACCTCACTCACCCACACTCTTCTCGCATCACTAGACGTCCAGAGCTTTTCAAAGACTATGTGATGATTGATGATTGATTTCCATAGCTAATTTGGATGCTGATGATTTTATTTTTTTGTTTGTTGTAGTTTTCATTTTTCTGGGGTTAATCCATTTAAATGGTGATTCATTTGTGCATTGGAGAGGAAGGATGTTGTGGGTGTTGCTACTAGATCTTGTAGATCTGGAATTATCGGAACTCGATGGCATTTTCCCTTCTGGATTATTTAATTATTAAAGCCTTCTGCTTGATCCTGTGTGCTGGTTCGATCATTACAGTCTCGGATGTCCTTCTCTCCATGCTAAAGTCTGTCTCTGCTAGAGCTTCAGGAAGCAGTGCAGGATCGGGATGTTTGAGAAATCTGATGATAACTCACCAGAAGTCGGACACGACTTGACGGAACGAGCTGACGAGTCTGATAAGTCTCCTCCTGCATCCCATAACTGGCGCATACTAGTGGGAGTGCGACAGTAGGTTTATGATGTATTTACGTGTTGTAGAATAGAACAAAGCCGATTTCACGATAGAGGCTTTAATTCAATCAATCAAGGTTATATCTAAAAGCATAAACAAAACACAAGTATAAACATTAACAATCGTAATAAGGCAGTAAATGGAAAAGGCGATACATTACTTTAACGAGATCAATAACGTTCACCGAATCACATTATGAGAACGGGAAACGCCCGGATCTCCTCATAGCTTCACAACTCGATACGTAACGTGTGACGTTGCGTGACTCGTGACCTCACAGCTTCCAACAAAACAACACAACACTTTAAAGATTCATCACATTCACCCACCTCTAAAGTTCAACCAAATATTTCCCAAGATATTCAGGAGGGCGTCTGATCCGTTCAGATCGCCGCAATGGGGACTGTTTAACTGATGACAAGGGTTCAGTTGCACTCGTTTCCTCAGCTAAAGTCTGTTTCTCTGCCATTGAAGAATGCTCGGTGTTACCTCTCCATTTTCAAAACCAGCCTGCTGTTGCTCCACAGGTAGGGCATCACCCATCACGTTCCCAGGTGGAACATCACCAGGAGGTGCCAAATGTCGCAGTGATACAGTGTTCTCCCGGCCATCAGAAAGTCTGACGTGGGCATACTCCGGATTTGCGTCAATGAGTTTGACTTCATCCACCAAGAGATCATACTTGCTCTGGCATACTTGTCTTTTCATCAGCAAGTGCCAGGAGAAGCCAACCAGGTGATATAGAATGTCCATGGTAGATCAGCGCTGGTACTAAACAGTCGTTGTGTGGGTGGCATTAGTGGATGTGGAGAGTAGCGCGAGAACAGAATGCAGAGCATCAGCGAGAACAACCTCCCACTGCCCAGTCTTCAGTTCTCGCGACTTAAGCGCTAAGGTCACAGCTTTCCAGATGATACCATTGTATCTTTCCACCAGTCCGTTTCCTTGTGGGTTAAAACCAGTAGTTCGACTGGTAGCAATGCCGCTAAGAAGTATAATCTGACATTTAACAATGACAAATGCGTATTCTCTGCAAAATCTGTCGACCTCCTCGGCTACACTTGAAAATGGAACAATTAAACCAGATCCTGAGCGCCTTCGACCACTTCAGGAGCTTCCCACCCCACACGATATGCCCTCGTTGCGTCGGGCAATGGGAATGTTTGCGCTTACTCACAGTGGATTGCAAACTTTTCTGAAAGATTCGTCCCTCGTACAGTGTAAAAGCTTCCCTCTATCATTAGCTGCTGTTGAGCTTTCAAACTTCTCAAGCAAGACATCGCCAACTCCGTTGTGATGGCTATAGATGAAACTGTCCCTTTCATAGTTGAAACCGACGCTTCCGATCACGCTATTGCTGCTACGCTTAACCAGTCCGGTAGACCTGTTGCATTCTTCTCGAGGACTCTTTCTGGTAGCGAACAAAGGCATTCAGCAGTAGAAAAGGAAGCGTGTGCGATTGTGGAGGCATTGCGTAAATGGAGGCATTTTCTGCTGGGAAATCATTTTGAGCTTATTACTGACCAAAGGTCTGTTGCGTAACAAAGATAACAAAAAAGCTGGAAAAATCAAGAATGAAAAGATTATGAGGTGGCGCATCGAGCTGTCATGCACAGCTATGACATAATTTATCGCCGGGGAAAGAAAATGCTGCTGCTGACGCCTTTTCACGAATTTGCTGTTCAGCTATTAACGGCGAAACCTTGCAAGTCTCCACAACTCAGTATTCCATCCAGGTGTAAGAAGGATGGCGCACCTCGGGCGCGCGCTATGTTTTCAGAGCTTCTTGAGATGATTCTCAGAGCTCCACAGCAGCAGCAGCAGCAGCAATAACAGGAGGGACAGGCCACCCAAAGGACTCGGAATGTTTCTGGGCAGGCCACCCAAAGGACTCGGAATGTTTCTGGGCCATCTCTAAAGCGCAAGCTTGGTCGAAAGCTGTTTTAAGGCTCAACGTTTCATCTTCCAGCAAGCGTTGTCGTATGTGAGCCGATTGCAGTCCATTGACGAAAGCGTCGCGTATCGAGTCGTTTCTCCACTGCTCCGCGGTTGCGTCCTGGAAGTTGCAATCCTTGCTTAGCTGCTTCAGAACTTGCATATACGATCGAGTGTCTCTCCCGCCTCCTGTCTGCGTGTAGCGAGCACGTGTCTTGCAAACACCTCGTTTCTGGGCTTTACATAGAGTGCTTTGAGAACGTCGATGGCAGCGTCGTATTTTCGCACTCAGCGATGTATTCATAGACTGAAGGTGTTACGTGATTAATGAGCATGTTCAGCTTGTTCGGGTATTGATTAGCATAGGTTGCCAAAAAGTTCGAGAAGGTGCGGTGCCAGTGGAGCCATTGCATAACTGCCGTGCTCGAGTTCGGATCGGCGTCGAATCTCTCCGGTTTGAGAACTTGTTCATGGTGTCGGATTGAGTGAATTAAATTGTTGAAGAATAGAAACAATACGATTTCACGATAGAGGCTTTAATTCACTCAATCAAGGTGATATCTGAAAGCATAACAAACACAAGTATAACATTAACAATCGTAACAAGAAGCGAATACTTCGATATCGCGCGGCTGGGGCAGTAAAAGTTTAAGAATGATGAACAATTTGCAGTTATAAATTTAAATGTAGGCACGGTGAATTAGCATGCTGATGGGAAGAGTTGTGACGTTGGACAAATTTCTTTTTATAGCCCTAAGATCAAAAGGACGTACAGAAGACGAGACAGAAGACAGGACAGAATAGCCAATTATATAACAGCACAATGTCGCCGCGCTGTAATAACCACTTCTGGTGAAAAACAATGAAGAACGAGAGTTACAAGCTGCGCGTCAACAACTAACGGAACAGGAAGATTATCACTTCCTGCTCAGAAAATCAACTTCCGGCGTCACACAGAAAACGATTCAGCACAAAAAAGTCGCTCTTCCGCATTAACCCCGCACCAATTCACCCGGCAATCTCCGCCCACAATCCACCGGCAATCTCGCCACAATCACCGGCAATCTCCGCACAATCACCCGGCAATCTCCGCCCACAACCACCCGGCAATCTCCGCCACAATCACCAGACAATCTCCGCCACAATCCCCCGCAATCTCGCCACAAACCGGCAATCTCCGCCCACAATCCCCGGCAATCTCCGCCAC
Organism: Eptatretus atami; assembly: GCA_035128595.1. Lineage (NCBI taxonomy): Eukaryota > Metazoa > Chordata > Myxini > Myxiniformes > Myxinidae > Eptatretus > Eptatretus atami. The sequence continues at coordinate 60,062,710 of CM068963.1, forward strand.
AATCCACTCCGCAATCTCCCTCCCCGCACAATCACCCGGCAATCTCCGCCCACAATCCACCCGGCAATCTCCGCCCACAATCACCCGGCAATCTCCGCCACAATCCACCCGGCAATCTCCGCCCACAATCCACCCGGCAATCTCGCCCACAATCCACCCGGCAATCTCCGCCCACAATCCACCCGGAATCTCCGCCCACAATCCACCCGGCAATCTCCGCCCACAATCCACCCGGCAATCTCGCCCACAAATCACGGCAATCTCCCCACATCCACCGGCAACTCGCCCACAATCCACCCGGCAATCTCCGCCCACAATCCACCCGGCAATCTCCGCCCACAATTCCCCGCAAATCTCCGCCACAATTCACCCGGCAATCTCCGCCCACAAATCCACCAGCCAATCTCGCCCACATCATCCGGCAATCCCGCCACAATCCACCCGGCAATCTCCGCCCACAATCCACCCGGCAATCTCGCCCACAATCACCCGGCAATCTCCGCCACAAATCACCGGCAATCTCCGCCCACAATACACCCGGCAATCTCCGCCCACAATACACCCGGCAATCTCCGCCCAAAATACACCCGGCATCTCCGCCCACATACACCCGCAATCTCCGCCCAATACACCCGGCAATCTCCGCCACAATCTCACCGGCAACTCCGCCCACAATTCACCGCATCTCGCCACAATCCACCAGCCAATTCGCCCACAATCCACCGGCACTCTCGCCCACAATCCACCCGGCAATCTCCGCCCACAATCCCCGGCAATCTCGCCACAAATCACCCGGCAATCTCCGCCCACAATACACCGGCAATCTCCGCCCACAATACACCCGGCAATCTCCGCCCAAAATACACCCGCAATCCCGCCCACAATACACCCGGCAATCTCCGCCCACAATACACCCGCAATCTCCGCCCACAATCTCACCCGCAATCTCCGCCCACAATACCCCGTCAATCTCCGCCCACAATTCACCGGCAATCTCCGCCCACAATCCACCCGGTAATCTCCGCCCACAATCCACCGTAATCTCCGCCACAAACACCCGGCAATCTCCGCCACAATACACCGCAATCTCCGCCCACAATACACCGGCAATCTCCGCCCCAAATCACCCTGCAATCTCCGCCACAATACACCAGGCAATCTCCGCCCACAATCCACCCGGCAATCTCGCCCACAATACACCCGGCAATCTCCGCCCACAATCCACCCGGCATCTCCGCCACATCCACCCGTAATCTCGCCACAATCCACCCGGAATCTCCGCCCACAATCACACCGGCAATCTCCGCCCACAATACACCGGCACTCTCGCCACAAATCACCCTGCAGATCTCCGCCCACAATCCACCCGGTAACTCCGCCACATCCACCGAATCTCCCCCACAATCACCAGGCAACTCTCCGCCCACAATACACCCGCAATCTCCCGCCCACATACACCAGGCAATCTCCGCCCACAATCCACCCGGTAATCTCCGCCCACAATCCACCCGGCAATCTCGCCCACAATCACCCGGCAATCTCCGCCCACAATCCACCCGGCAATCTCCGCCACTCCACCCGGTAATCTCCGCCACAATCCCACCGGTAATCTCCGCCACAATCCACCCGGTAACTCCGCCCACAAATCCACCCGGAATCTCCGCCCACAATCCACCCGGTAATCTCCGCCCACAATCCACCCGGTAATCTCCGCCCACAATCCACCCGGTTCTCCGCCCACAATCCACCGGTAATCTCCGCCCACAATCCACCCGGTAATCTCCGCCCACAATCCACCCGGTAATCTCGCCCACAATCCACCCGGCAATCTCCGCCCACATCACACCCAACAATAAGTGTGACAGAGAACA
>CM068963.1:60064605-60077361 GCA_035128595.1 Eptatretus atami
CGCGTCAACACTAACGAACAGGAAGAATCACTTCCTGCTCAGAAATCAACTTCCGGCGTCACACAGAAAACGATTCAGCACAAAAATGTCGCTCTTCCGCATTAACAGAAGACACAGGACAGAATAGCCAATTATATAAGAGCGCGATGTCGCCGCGCTGTAATAAGGCAGTAAATGGAAAAGACGATACATTACTTTAACGAGATCAAGTAACGTCTCACCGAATCACATTACAAAGACGCGGGAAACGCCCGGATATCCTCACAGCTTCACTCACACTCGATACGGAACACGTGACGTTGCGTGACCTCACATTTTCCAACAACAACAACAACACTTTAAAGATTCATCACATTACGACAGTAGGTTTATCCGTTTTTAACATACTTATATATCGGTTAATTCACCACAGAGGATTTTCTGTATTTTTTAAAAAAAAATTTAAATCACAGAGGTGTATATGCTCTATTTATAAGTTTAGCCGGTATTACCATTTTTCAGAATTTCCTTTTCGATGTGGGGCCGTAAAAATCAGACGAAGGAGGTCACAGCTCCATACTTCAGTTGTTCTACGAAATATGACTAATACCAATGCAAAAAAAAAACAATACATTAATTTTATTCGCATAAAATTGTGAAAGGCTTTCAGCCAACTCAACAGGCCCCTTTTTATTGCCCAGCCCCTTTCTTCCGCTGTCACCGTCGATGTCACATGGTATGAATGGTGGTGGACGACTCACCCCGACTCTCAGCTTAAGTAACCTCACCCAGCCTGCTCACCCGCCTTCCTTCCTTCCTTCCTGTATTTTGACTTGCTTAGCACGGTGCACGAGTCCAGCCATGTCTGACCAAAGTGACCTTTATTCCGACGAGGACGACGACCTGGACTTGGACGCCGCGTCGCAGCCTGTGGAGCTGTGTGGGGAGCTGAGCAAGTGGACCAACTACCTGCACGGATGGCAAGACCGTTGGTTGGTGTTGAGGGGTGGTACTTTAAGCTATTACAAGTCGCAGCACGATCTGGAGTTCGGGTGCCGAGGCTCCATCTGCCTCGGAAAGGCTCTGGTCGCGGTGAGTTCGAGGCGTCGTCCGCTCTGTTTATCGCTCCCCGCACCTCACCCGGGCCTCGTGTTCCCGTATCAAAGGTGAATCGGTTTGAGACGTACTTTTAACGCCTGGTCGATAGACGCCTGTCGCTTCCGAGTGTCCACGTACGACATGGCTTCCACCCTCATCAGTATTTATTTATTTTATCTCACACGACACAACGAGTGAGGGGTTGAGGAGTTGAGGGTGGGGGATGCGGTTAAACCTCGACACCCCCCCCCCACCCCCCACCCCCCTTGGCCATCGCACACAAAGTGTATCAATATCTGCATAACGTGAGACAACCCAACTGCCCCCCTTATAAAAATCCTGATCGACCATACATGTCACGTCACCATTCGTCATGGAGTTTGATAGGCTGTGGCTGGGTGTCTGGACGTCGAGATAACACCCATAAAATGCATCTTTGAAAGGCAAACGATGCATTGTTATCTTTATCTCTCTCTCGGCAGGTTCAGCCAAAGCATCCCCACGGCGACAATTGCTCAAGGTGGTTTACCTGTGCCTTGTTCAAGCCTCGGGGTGGTGTCGGCGATAACCCACCTGCCCGTCACGACGCACACCTTGACATCTTACGGCCCACCGGCTAATGCTGGCAGAATGGACGCTCGGCTAAACGTCCGTCCGAGGGACGGCACACACATTGATGTAATGCCCTGCCTGTCTGTGATGCGCCAGGATGACAGTTTATAGTCGGAGCGGGAATGCAGCCCAAGTTGGCTCAAAGGTGATTGTGCTACCTGTGCATCGACCTGTCTGGTCTAAATAGAGTTTGATGTCACAAATGACATGAGAGACAGACAGAGAGACAGACAGAGAGATATAGATATAGTACGGTGCCCTCTTCACCTCTACTATGTCGTAGTCCTTTGCTGGCGTCTCTTCCCCTCCCCCCACCCCCCTCCTTCCCAAGATTTCCACATCAAAACCACATCCTCATTCTTTAGCTGCAATGTCACCTATGAACGTCATCCCCATTTTCCCTTTCCCGTGTAAATGTCTTCCCGGTTTAAATTGGTTCGTCCGGTTGCGTATATGTTTACGAGAACAGTTGATGTTCTTCTCGAAATATCTGTTCGTGTGTCACTTCGTCTTTTTGCTCTTGTCAAGGCCTGGAGACCTGAGCTTGCAATGTACACGTAGTATGTATCATTTATGAATGTGGCTCCTGTTCCTTTGCACCAGGTGTATCTGCGATATGCTGTTCATTCATTGGTTCGCTGAGAATCATGGGAAATATAGGGTTTCTTGAACTTTCACCAAGCAGTCTTATTAGACGGTACCTGAGCGGTTTTTTTTTTTAATTTATTTAAATAAATAACGTATGAATATGTAGTTTACTTAAATAATTTCGATTCTCATGTTGTGTATATATGGATTTAACATCAGATTAATGCCTTTGGAGATGGCCTGTAGCTGGTATGATGGGACGAAGTGAGTTGTGGTTGGTTTGCCATGGTTTTTTTGTAATGTAAAGGTTAAGCAAAAGTATCTTTTTAATTTTTTTATATGTAACTTCCAATGCTTTGTATGAAAGAGGGAAATCTTCAGAACAGACGTGTTGAATCAGTGCGCTATAATAACGTGATCAGAATTAGGACCTGAATATTCATTTGCAGTTGTAAACCAGAAAGCATCCCAAAATAGTGACATCTCACTATGTCTCTCCGAAAGGACCGTTTACCCCCCCCACCCCAATCTACTTTCTCAACAATCCTCTGGAAGAACTCCTTTCATTCAAGCTTCTGGGTCTCACGATCGCCCATGATCTTTCCTGGGAAAGCCACATTTCCAACCTGGCCTCCAAAGCCAGTTCACCGAATGGGAATCCTCCGTCGTGCAAAGTCCTTCCTCGGCCCTCTTGAGCTCCTGACATACAAAGCCGCTTTCGTCTGCAGCCTGATGGAGTACTGCTCTCCCTTCTGGCTGTTCCCGCTTCTCACCTTTCTCGGCTTCATGCTGTGGAACCAAGGCATTTTGGATCATTGGTATCTCCCACGATGAGGCTGAGTCTTTGGGCCTCTCACTCTCTCACGCAGGCAGGTCGGTGGTCTTTCGCTTCTCCGTCTCTTCTCCGGTCTCGCCCCCCCACCCCCGCTCTGTCTGCGATATGTCCCTCCATATTTCCGCAGGGTGCTCAAGGTCCGCCAGCAACCCCTTCTGGTAAAACTATCAAAATCACGAATCACTGCTCACCTTCACTCTTTTTTTCCCACCTTTGGATAAACTCACACACTCTTCAATCCCATTCTTCCTCCAGGTCTTTAAAAACAGCTGTTCACCACCATCTCTTATCTTCCCCCATCCAAACACTCTATCTTTTCTACCCCCGTTAATCCACCCCACCAACCTCCTTCAAATTCTCTGCTTTCCTTCCTGAAAGTCCCTGTAATGTCATCTTGTATACCCCATGTTCCCCACCTCATCCTCTCCCTTCCACAGATCTCTAATGTCTCTGTTCCCCACTGTTTTGTCTTTCCTCTCCCACCCCTCTTGTATCATGCCCCCCCCTTGTGTGTGTGTGTTAGCTCTCATACGATCCTCAACAATTGTATCCACAAAAAAATGCAAGAGGGGGGGGGGGGGTGGGGAGGGGTTGCATTTATTTGTAGGGATTTGATAAATTGAACCTTTTTTTTAAAATCTCCTCTTTTTCTTGTTCCCAAAAGGTTTTTCTTTATTTGTTATGTTCTTGTGATATTCTTATAAAGGACTGACAATGCTCAGAAAATTAGAGGTATACATATGCACTTCTTCTGAACCGTCTTGCCTGGGTTTGAATACCGACAGAGCTATAAACCATCATCCTGGTGTTTCGCATGCACAGCGATTCATCGGTGCACTGTCCGTTGGAAGCGCATTAAGCCGGAGGATGACCGGTCTTCCAGCACCGGTCATCGTTGGACATTAAAGATCCCTACGTCTTTCATGAAGAGGCGAGCTATTGTATGCACCATGAACAATTCCAAATTCCTCTCACCTTCATTCAAACATCAGGCCTGGCCAGCTGATTCGCGAAAGATCGGGCCAAGAAAACCTTACTCGACCAACTCCATGAGGTGGGAATAAATGGGGCCGTTAAAAAAGTGACCGTCAAGTATACTCGTATGATATTTGCTGTTCAGCATGACAGTTGTATCGTTTGAATCAAATTTTTTTCGCTAATTCTTTATTCTTCGAAATGGCTTTTTGTTTTGTTTTTGTTTTTGTTTTGTGTTTTTACACCGAATGGGTCACGTTTATGCAGAATTTATGATATTCTGTGGTTGATAACCACATGAACCGCTACAATTCACTTTCTGCTGATTAAGACTGCTTTTGCAGTATCTTGGCCCAACGGTCATTCGAAGTTGTTTTTTTTGTCTGAAGCATGTTGTTTTTTTTGACCCTGAAATATTATCACCTTTATTGCCACGAAAGTGCATTTTTCCAAGTATTTTAATAGCAATTTGTAAGATTTATTGATGCCAGGCAGATGTCATTATAATCCCAAATGCATTCCTTTTGAGGTTTTTTTTTTTCTTCTTTCAGCCAAATTTAGAATAGTCTTTGCAAATGTAATTTTTGCCCAAGTCCCGAAATGATTCACATGATTTTCATGATGTGTACAATAAAAATACTCTAATTATGACTGTGAGATGTGATCCGTGCCTGGGTGTGGTTCGGTGAACCTTTTCTTGTTTTTTTTGTTTTTTTTTGAGATGAGTTGTGTTTTTGGTGAAGTTTACAAAATAAAAAGTTTCCAAAAGGCCTTTGCTTACCACATCCTGTAAGTTGGGTTTCTATGCCATGCGAGATATTACTTAAGATCGTGAACCATGCTCCCGTTGGTGTTGCCGAAGCAGTTTCTATGGCTAGTGTTACAATCTTGGATGGGTCATCATTTCCGACACGAAGTCCGGGCAGTAATTTGTAATTTGTTCATGGTGCCGACGATAGCTCGCCTGCTCTTCGCAAAGGACACCGTGGGATCTTTAACGCCCAGCAACTAATGTCGACAGATGAGATGCCCAATTTAATGTTCATCCCAGGGATGGCACACACATTGATGAATCACTGACCTGTGAAACACCAGGATGACAGTTTGTAGCTGGGACAAGATTCAAATCCAGGCTAGACAGCTTAGAGGCAATTGTGCGTTCCTCTTGGCACAATTTGATGGTGCTGCTCATAAGGTTATTTGGTTACTGGTAAGTTTTTATGTCACAAGTGAGTAATATAAGGTAGTGGTGGTACATTACACAAAGGTCACTTGCTGGTTATAACCTACATCTGTAAAGGTGTCTATCAGGAGGATGGACATTGTGCTTTAAAATGGCCACTTATTCGAATGATATTTGTGGATGTGCCATGAAAAACACGCGGTCTTTGCCAATGCTATGCTTGGGTAGGGCATTAATGGTACTTGTATGGCTGCTTGTTTCTGAATGGGATAATAGTGAGCAAAAATCGTTGCTTTTGATTTCTGTCAGCACATAACCTGAAACCTGCGTTTGCCATTTGGTCTCTCAATGCTTCCAAGAACTTCATTGCATATATTGTAGCCTTTAGGATCTATTTTATAATTGTATAACTTCCAGCATATAGCATTCTTTTTTTTCTTATAGTAAGCCAAGCAGGTTTTCGACAATAATGCCCAAATGATTAAATGGGAGGGTGGTTCAAGTTTATTTCCACTTTTACGTTGCACAGAATTGTGAAATACTGACATCACTAAATGTTAGTGGAGGGGTAGTAATAACATCTGGCAGCTTCATTGTGAAGTGACACCTGACACTGCACGAAGCCACCCAGAGCATTATGTATATATATTTTTTTAATCTTTAAAATATATTTACCCTGCAGTGAAAAATGTTTACGTGCTGTTTCCTTGCTTTATGTTCAGCATTTGAAAGGATAAGAGCATGGACAATCCCCATATGTTGGCATCCATGGAGTGGAGGAAATTCCTCCTTGGGAAATGCCCCTTTGAATGCAGTGAGAGAGCAGCACCATTGTTTTTGTGATGTCACTGGAACTCAGAGTGTCCCTGGAAGTGATGGTACTTCCCCAAGCTCAGTAACTGTGTTTGTCTCGTCCAACAGTCATGTGTGTGTGTGTGTGTGTGTGTGTGTGTCACCTGCACTACGAGCCTTACATCATGTATTTTTATTTTATATTTTAAAGAAGGCATTAATAGAGCAAGTGTTAATTTTGTAAATTACAAGGAGTAAACAATAGACAAACGTATGTGGTATTTGAACCTGTGTTCAGTGCATCCTGAGCCAGGATTTCAGATTAGGCGAAAAACAGGTCTAACCCATTCTGGGTAACTTCAAGATTGTGGCAAACTTTGTTATGTGCTGAGGAAAAGTTGCGTAATTGAGTTTTATGGTGAGTAAAGATCTCAAACCAAATAAAACCAGGAGATTTATTAGCTGTACAGTTGTGGGTACAATGGCAGTGTCGTGATAAATACACAAAACAGCATCCCAAAGGTTGTGGGTTCAAATTCAACTTGAGATGGGAGTTTGACAATAAGGATTCAGTATTGCTGCAGAAGCTTTTGACAACTGAGTTGGTCTCAGGAGAAATTCATATGTTATTATTGGAGTATTTGCTGGCTCAATGATGCCAGTTATTATTAGAAACTCAGCCGGCTTATTGATGACCTTTAGGGAGGTGGGGTAATCAACCCTCATTATTTGTTCTGGTCTCATTGTGGTTTATTCTGTCGTGCCCTCAGGGCCGTTTGGGATGAGGACTAAAATGGTACCTCTGAAAGGCAGGCAGAAAACATTGTTCCAAAACGACTTTAATTTAATGGCATGAAAGTATAGTTTGGTGAATAGAAACATGCATGCCTCTCATGCATAAATGTGTTCGAGTGGTATAAAGCGTTGATGTGAACCTGTGCAGGAAATTGGTCAATGATTGATTCCTTGCTTTTTATTCATTTTTTCATGAGTTTTCAGAAACTGGGATATTGAATTTTTTGCAGTTGTGCCAGTGAATTACTCTACATCCCTTGTTGTGCCTTTGTGTGTACAGCTGTTCTGACCTGAAGTTTTTACATCCCAATAGGAGGTGACTCTAGAGTGGTAGGCTTGGGATCCTAGGATCCTGAGTTCAAATCCCACTTGGCTGTTGAATTGATACCAGGTGGGGTTGACTCAGCCTGTCATCCTTCTGAGGTCGGGGAAAAATGAGTACCAACTTGCTGGTATCCTGCGTCGGAGTGGTGACCCATCCAGGATTGTGCCCAATAGCCCAGGAGACAGCTTAGGCAGCACCAACGCTCTGCACAGAGTATGGTCCCAATGGACGGATGAATGTGACTCGTACTTTCTGTTTCTACCTTGCAGAATGTACACCTTTCTCATTGGCTCAGTCCTGCCATTTTCTTAAAGCCATTTGTGTAGTGTCCTTTATCTTGGGCATTAATAATGATTCATTCTCCATCCCAATTGAACTGACCTCTTCTTAGTCATTGCAGTGATCCTCCTTTGTCTATCCACAATCTGTCCAACTCTTGTGTTTTTTTTGTTTTTTTTTAATATACCTCCCTGCTCTTTTATCGTTTTCCCAGTTGTCGGTGTATATTAGGTTTGGGTGAAAGAATCGATTACTCGGTTAGAATCTATGCCCTCCACCGGAACTCTGAATCAAACCCTAAATTCTTCAGAGCCGATTACCCGCCTCTAATGGTTCCAACTCTCCGGAGTCTATTCCTACAATGTCTTATTTCACTTCATGAATCCATCGAGAATCCGTTTGTCGGTTTGGCGAATTATATTCAAAGCTTCTGTCATTCTTTACAAAATAGACAGACCAGTCTGTTTTTCTGCATCGAGTTTGTTCAAGTTGTGAAGAAAATGAGCAGACATGTACTCACGGACTGTGTGCATGTGTATCAGACTTCTCCTTCTGGGATCCAACAGAGAGCATTAGCTTATTATATCTGTGTAGAGTATTGTGATTCCAAAAAAAATTGCAATTTTTCCAGAAGTTTGAATTAATTTGAAGCAACTTTTACTTTGGCAAGATTTATATATTGTAAATAATGCCACCCATTTTATTTACTCATGAACATAACTTTTATGCTGAAGTTATTTTATTTTTTTATTCCCTCTGCCACCGAAGATGGATGGATGGATGGTTATTTTTCAGCCCTGTTTGTCAGTGAGCAGGAAATCTCTAAAAGTTATACACGGATTAGGACAAAACTAGTTGAGCAGGTTGGCTGTGTCACAAGGACGAATTGATTCGATTTTGGTGAGGAATCGGAATCTGTTCCTTTCGGAATTGAGACAGCAGTTCAGAATCGGAATCTATGCTCCAATTTTGAGAAACGCCTAAGCCGAGTGTCGTTATGTCGTTTTATATTTTTCTTTCGTCTTTAATCATTGGGGCGTGTTCGTTGCTGTTTCAGTTTCATATGTGACATCTTCTGTTCGCACCTGTGTTTAGAAATGTTTTGCTAGCTTTCTTTAGTGGTGTTATGTTGTGGTTTGATGATCTTTGTCGGTAATTTTTGTAAATATAATGAACAACCGGTTTTCTTTTCAAACTTCGTACTAATGTTTTCCCTCGGTATAGTGCTATCATTGAATAATATGGTTCTTTTTTGTTTGCCCTTTCCCCATCCTGCAACTCGAGTAACAACAAAACTTCCCCCCAAAAACATACCATTTTAACCAAGTTGTCAGCATAGTCAGCAGTCTGTTATTTTCAGGTGTGTTTCCTGACCAAACATTGTCATCATTGTGTTGCGTAACAGGTGTTGCTGTACTCTGGTGTTGGGTTAGAGATCACCTCATAATGCCCAAATGGTATTACTATGGATGGCCACCAAAAAAGGGGCATATGTAATGCAACCACATTAATTTTACAATTCCGTATCTTTGCCGGTCTTGACACAGCACGGGCCGGATGCAAAAAATTACCCTTTTCTGCATCTGTGTTTCCCCAAGATATCGACGACAACATTCATTTCTGGCATACTTCACTCTGTCATTCCTGTTTTATTTCCTCCTTTGTCTTCCTTCCAGACCCGCCTACTTGCCATTCTCATATGCCTGGCATTTGTGCCTTTGCAATGCATGGCCCTTCTCTCTTTCTCAACACCTTTCACCTTGATGGACCTATCAACATTATCCAAATGAAACAGTAACTGCTTAAATTTGTGTTCTCAACGATCTGCACATTGATGGCACTTCCTTTTTGTTCGGAAACTTCATTTGAGGTGCCAAGATATGTATTTATTTATTTCCTGTTGAAGCGATTCTTTACACCATACTTGCACATTCTGAAACTGGTTCGACAGGTTAGACTTCAAATGCTGCAGAAAGCAATGACATTTTCCATTCATGTACAAATGCAAATTGATGCACACATTGGTGTGTGATACATAGATAAGAGAATACCTCATGATAAAACTCAATTATAGGGCTATGAATAATTGTTTTTTTCATTGATGGTTTACTTTTGGGCTGTAAATGTAATGTTTAGAGCGGGAAAATAATCTTTTGAGGAAAGTTTTTTTTTTCCCCTCCTCTTCCTGCCATATACTAATAAATGTCAATGTTTGTGTGTGTCAGTTTCCTCCATAACTCCAATACCATGAAACCTAGTGGCTCAAAATTTTGCATGCACACTATTTAACCTACGAGGGAGTGTGTGAATGAAGCCTGGGTAGTTGGGTAAATTTAAACACCCCTTTTGAAAATAATTAAGGGAGTGTTTATCATCAAAAAGCCTGACCAAAATAGTGGCGTGCCATCTTTGGTAGCCCACTGTCACCTCACAGGTGTCTTAAGGTGCCGTGTTTCGGGATGCTCAAAAAAAACCTTCACTTGGAAGAGGCCGCAACGGTTTCTGTATGTATTTCTACATATATTTATTCATATGTACATATACATAGTTTTATGTGTGTGCACATCTTGTATAGTAAGCCCTTCATGCCAGAATTTTCCACAGCCCCCTCATGCCCCCCCCCCTTTTGGGGGTGCTCCGCCGGTTTAAGAATCAGTCTTGGGCATTTATTATGATTCGTTCTCCTTCCCAGTTGAGCTGACCTCTTCTTAGCCATTCCAATGAACCTTCTTTGTCTTTGCCCAACCTGTACAACTTTTTTTTTAATACCTCCCTGCTCTTTTATTGTTCTCCCAGTTGTCGGTGTCTATCTCTTAATATTTCTTTTGTCTTTTTTGCAGTCATTCGGGTTGTATTCGTTGCGGTTTCGGTTTCATGTGTGACATCTTATGTTAACACCTGTCTGGAAATTTTTTACTAGGTGAGTTAGGAATACATTTTCTGGCTCGTTGGCTTTGGGTTTGCATACAAATTGGATTCAGTAGTCTGTTGAACTTTTTCACGTATTCATCCAATCCTACAGTTGTCATTCTGTGCACTTCGTTGAGTTCCATCAGGCCGCTACCTCTTCCTTTCTTGGGATGCATTGATTCTTGTAGAACATTTTATAGATAGTGAGGAGTTTCTTTGTTTTTATATCTAGTTTTTTGTGCTGTATTGGAATGGAATGGAACCCTTTAAAATAAAGTGCGTAACAGACACGGAAGGAGCATTGAAAATTATTTATCGTAATACCTAATACTACTTTAATGCAAAAGAAAAAATGATGTTTTTGATTAAAAATCTTGTGTCCCTAACCCCTCCCTCTTTGTACCCTTCCTTCCCAGTCATACCTAATTACTCATGGATTTAGTGTCTTTTGCACCTGAAAAGGTGGAAATGTTTCTGGCAATGCTCGACTCTGACTCTGCAACTGGACCAGACGGCATCAGCTCACGTGTCCTAAAAACTTGCTCTGCTGTTCTTGCACTTCCTCTCTCTGCCCTTTTCACCTGTCATTTACCATAGGTCATCTTCCATCTTCTTGGACATCAGCCAACATTACAGAATAACATAAAAAGATGCAAAAACAGATCCCCCTTAACTACAGCCCCATTAGGTTATTTCCAATCATCAGCAAAGTGTGGAATCCATTATCGCATTTGACATGAAATCATTCCTTTTCTACAACAGCCTCACCTCATATATTATCAATTCGGATTCAGATCTGGTCACTCTACCTTTGACATGCTGCTTCTACTCTTCCAACAATGCATGGAGGCCCTCAATATCAGACATGAAATCAGCGCCATCTCTCTGGACATATCTCGAGCATTTGATACAGTCTGGCATCCTGCCTTGCTCTCCAAACTATCTGCCTATGAAATCCAAGGCCAACTCCACTCTTGGATCACTGACTTCCTTCACTCTCAGGGATAATGTGTAGCTCTCAATGGAACCCTTTCATCTTCTCTCCCTGTCAAGGCTAGAGTAAGTGTTCAGTGTTCTTGGCCTCATATTATTCCTAATCTTCATCGATGATCTCACTGACTCTGTCTACTGTGGTTGTCTGGATGGTGGTTATCTCCGGACATGTCCGGATGGTAGTTATATCTGGATGGATCCTCCCCTCACACTGCCGCCTTCCCTTCCCCCACTCTTCCTCGCTCCCCCCTCTTTCCTCACTCCCTTCTGGGCTTTCATTGCCTCATTGGTCTCCCTCCCTTCTTGCTCCCCTCCCTCCCCCTCTCTCTTTCCCCCACCCCTCCCTCTCTCCTTCCCCTCTTTTTTTTTTAACCCTCCCTAGTATTCCATCAGTGAATCAATGGGGTGGTATTTAGTAGTATTAACTAATAAAAAAAAAATGATAATTTAAAAATGCCCTGACATTCGCGGCATTTTTCAGGAATGTATCCCCTGTGAATGTTGGGCTCTGACAATATATAAAAGTACACACGAGCACACAAACAACAACGTGTTATAAAAGATCCGTTTTTGGGGATGTTTCACTTCATTTTACATCCTCATTGAGACAGGTAGAAATGCAATACGTTTGTGAAGGGCAATAAACTGTCTTTTGATTAAACCAGTCAGCGAAGCGATGGGTTTGATATGCTACTCCTTCATATTCCAAAACTCTCCACACTTCTCTGTCCATATCTACTTTTGCATTAAAACCACCCCTTAGAAGAACTAGGTCATGCTGCTTTACACTATTTAGCACAGCATTTATTATTTGTTAAATTCATCTTTTATTCCACTATTAGAGATCTCATTTGGAGCATAAGCAATTGTATTTTATAGAAATATTTATTAATATATTTTTCAATCTGCACCACATTAATCTTTAATTAATATACAGGGTGTCCCAAAAGTCACCTCAGGATTTAGAAATGAAATAACATTTCTGTTTTTTAATATAATTTATGATTATTTTTATACCAAAATAAAATTTACAAAATGGAGATAAATTTGCTTTATTTATGAAAAATGATGCAGCTTAGATGTCCTCCATTTTCGGCTTTGCAGAGACGGCTCTTTCGACAGCAATTTCCATAACAGCGGACAATAACTCTGGCTGCAGCCCTCAAATTTCTGCACAGATGTTGTCCTTGAGCTGCTGAATTATATGGGGCTTATTGATGTATACACGCTCCTTTAGGTAACCCCAAAGAAAATAATCGGGAGGCATCAAATCAGGAGAATGTGATGGCCAAGAAATTTCTGAATTTCGCCAAATTATTCGGTGTCCAAAAAAATTCCTTTGAAGCTCCACTGTGGCTCGTGCCGTGTGGGCAGTGGCTCCATCTTGTTGAA
>CM068963.1:60105706-60121300 GCA_035128595.1 Eptatretus atami
TGATGCAGTGCCACGTATTTACAATTTTCACTCAACTTATCCATTACTTAACCATGGCCCAGGACTTGTGATCTGTGAAAGGGAGAAGGTAAAAGTCATTTCAAAGTCCATTGATGCAGGGGAATGGATGGTCCTGGCGCACATGGTGATGGATGAACACAGGGGCAAACGCAAACAAGGGCTAGCAGGCATGGGGTCATGGCAGAGGCAGGCAAACGAGGCATGGCAAGGCAAGTCCCTGCAGAACAGGCGCTGCAGCAAACAGGCCGGCAGGTGAAGCTGGCCGGCCTCCGGTGTGGTTCCATCGCGGTCTGGAGGAGTGCGGTGTGCCGGCCACTCTGAAGGCGGCTCGGACCTAGCTACTGTCTCCCCCACATCTGTCGCTTTGCCTGTCCATACCACTCCTTAATTTGCCACACAACACAACAAAATTTAGCCCTCTTTATTTTTATTTCCCTTTTATAATCGGCTCCCTCACCCCTTTATCGTCATTGTCCGGCAGCCTATCATGTCACCTAGCCTACTCTCAACCCTACGTTCCCTCTCTGGAGGGGAATAGGGAGAGACTAGCATCCTGTCTCGAGGCCAATGAAGCTCAGAATGGCCTCCTCAGAGTTCAGCGATCTACCAAGGTGAGTCCAGCGGCCGACAACAGAGCGAAGGGATGGATGGTGCGAAGGGGTACATCTACTAACTACCTAACATTTATTACACCTGAAACTACCCCGGGGCTTTCAAAACGCCTCACACTTTTAAACTATCTAGGTTCTAAAAACCATGATTCCCGTCGTCTGTGTTGGTGTTGATTTAAATTTTGGCCTCACCCTCAAATTTTCATTCGTGCCCTTGCACAATTTCCTGGCTGGGCAGCGTGGCTCAACTGGCAGGAACTCCCCTCTGCCGAACTCTAACCATGGCACCCCAGGTTCGCAGGCTGCCTCCGAGCCTAGCTGCTCCCTACAACACGGGGGGGTTGCCTCTCTGGCATTGCCCCCTCCGATGCCCACGTGGCGTGTTGATGCCCGGGTCCCTTTCCGAGGGTCGCCGTGCCCACTACACTGCCCCCGTGGCATTCTGGCACTACGGGTCCCGTTTCCGACGGGTCGCCCGTGCCCACTACACTATCCCGGCCCTCTTGGGCCTTGGCTACTCTGGCCGACTAGTCCGGTGCCGGGTGCCCACTAAACAAAACTCACCTTTCCACAGCCACGCTCCCAGCCGGTCCATGAACTCTTTCACCCTCCAAACGGGTTTCGTGCCTTCTCTCGACACCAACAACAAAACGACCTCCTTTTAGTAAATTTGACTACCCACTAACTAACATTAAACTGACCCCAGGGTCTCTTGGGTGGGAATCACTCCTCCCCCAATCAGTCATGGCACCATGCATACACATTCGCTCCACTCACACACTTGGCCCGCTGTCCCACACTCATTCATTGTACAACTTTTTACTCTTTTCCACTCACACCAACACTCCACACTGCATCCTTCTAACTAAATCTCTGACTAACTCGTGCTCCCTCGTCATCTCTTAAAACTCATGCATGTTCATTTTCTTACGTAGCTAAGCTACGTCTCCACTACACATTTCCAGGTCTGTCCATGTCTCCAAAATCCAACAATTCCCATTTCCTAAATCTAAACTGAAATCCCTCTAACTAATCCATTCCACAGGCTCCATGAGGCCTTATCCTGCCCATGAAGCCGGTCTAACTAGCTAACCCATCCTCTAACTAGTGGTATCCTGTGCCCGGGACAGGGGGGTCTTCCACCCTTGCCCGGGAATCCTTTTCACCCGAAGCGAGGCTTGTTTTGTTTTTTTTAAATGCGCACACCAGCGCGGCAATTCGCAACCTGCGCTCTTTTCTCCATGACATCATGGCAGCTGTTCGCGCTTCGCGCACCTCGTCCCTCTGGACGGTACCATCCAGCAGGGATTCCCTTCTGCCGGATTCCAACCATGCAGCCATGACGTCACTCTGCGCATTCAAAACAAGCTCGCGTTTCGAGGGGTTCCCCACGCGGCACATGTGCTCTGCTCGTCGGAGCTTCATACACACGCTCGCCTGGAAAACCCATCCGGTCCAAATCCATTATCCAGCCTACCTTCTGTCCGTCTGCGGGGTCGGCTCGAATCACCGCGGCGTTTACGGACCGGGCTTCACTCCCGCAGGCGCGCACGTGGCGGCCTCGTGCGTAGCACAGCACGGAGCTCGCGCGCGCTGCTGTGCACACCGGCACGGTTCCCATGCAGCTACGGCCGCTACTCGCCTTTGTCCCTCATCTGTCGCAGTCGTCGTCACCATTCAACGCGCACACTCCTGCGTGCCATGACGCTCACACACCTCACCATTGCACTAGGACATGCGGTTGCGGTCTCCCGCATGCTAACCGCCATCTCCCTCTCATACCGCCCTCTCACACACGCTGTTCCTTCCACACTCGGTGTTTCCTTTACGCACGGCGTGCTGGAAGGCATGCATTTCGGCACACTCGCTACCAGGCACACCATATCACTCACACACGCCATAACACTTACACACGGGGTTTCACTCACACAATGCTTGCTTTCCAGCACGCATTTCACCACACTCATAACCACACACACCGGGACGACCACGCTGGGATTTGCGCTCCTCAAGCGCTCCCGGGGTCTCCAAACCCCCAAGCTCCACGTGCACCCGTTAACAGCACTCGCCCCCTCTAACTCGCAAAGCTCGACCGGACTCACCTGGTCGCGATCCGTCTCTCATGTTCTTCATTCTCCAATCTCATCGTTTCTTTCATTTTGTTGATCTCCCTTTCCTGTTTCATTCGTTCTTCTGTCTGTTTCTTATTCCACTGTCTCTCTTGTTCCTCCTCTCCAATCTCATAGTTTCCCTCAATTGGTTAATCTCCCTTTCCTGTGTCATTCTTGTTCTGTCACTATCTCCTCTTACTCCAACCTTGCTTTTTCTTTCAATTGGTCAACCTCAAATTCATGTTCTTTTTGTTTTCTATCCCACTGTCTCTCACGCTCTTCCTTCTCCAATCTTCATAGTTTCCCTCAATTGTTAATCTCCCTTTCCTGTTTCATTCCTTGTTCTGTCACTATCTCCTCGTACTCCAACCTTGTTTTTTCCTTTTGTTGTTCAGTTTCAAATTCATACTCTTTTTGCTTTTATTCCACTGTCTCTCTTGTTCCTTATTCTGCATCTGGCTTTGGCTTCCAGCTGTTGATCTGTTTAGTGTGGTTCCTTAACGTTTCATTCTCCGTTCTCTTTCTTTTCCTCTTAACATCCTCAGTTCGTTTTGTAATTCTCTCTCTCTGCTTTGGTGTTTCTGTAACTCAGAAGCTTTTCTTTCTAATTCCTCTCTCACCTTCTCACACTCCAACCTTGCTTTGGCTTCTAACTGTTCGATCTGCACAGTATGGTTCCTTAACGTTTCATTTCTCGTTCTCTTTCTTTCCTCTTTTAACATCCTCAGTTTGTTTTGTAATTCTCTCTCTCTGCTTTGGTGTTTCTGTAACTCAGAAGCTTTTCTTTCTAATTCCTCTCTCACCTCCTCACACTCCAACTTGCTTTGGCTTCTAACTGTTCGATCTGCACAGTGTGGTTCCTTAGCGTTTCATTCTTGTTCTCGTTCTTTCCTCTCTTAACATCCTCAGTTCGTTTTGTAATTCTCTCTCTCTCTGCTTTGTGTTTCTGTACTCAGAAGCTTTTCTTTCTAATTCCTCTCTCACCTCATCACTTCTTTTCCATTCTCCTTCCACAATTCGTTCATTTTCTTTACGGTATTCCTTTAGTTCCTCCAGGTGTTTCTCTTTCATTTTTATCATCTCTTCTAGGCTTTCACTGTCCCGATTGCCTCTTCCTACCTCTTGCTTCAGTTTTTCTAATTCCAAATTTGTTTCCGTTTTTTCTCTTCCAGCTCGGTTTTCCATTCTTCCTCCAATTGTGTCCGAAGCCCGCCAATGTCCGCCTCCTCGCCTGCTCCATGACCACGTGGTTTGAAACGGTGGCTGGGAGTACCCGCCTCGTGTCGTGCCGTTCGCTGTGCTAATAATAGCGCCCGCTCCGTGTTGCGCTGAGGTGCGATCATGCTGTATTTTGCGACTCTGTTTGCCGGCAAATTCGTGCTCAGTATAGGGTGAGCGGCCCACTGATTAAAATTAGTGGTGGGGTCATAAAAGAACCGTCCCGGGCCATGGATCCTACATTCAAACACATTTCTAATCCACCCTGCACCCGTTCGCCTTGAACCGCCATCTTGCTTATCGGAATAAATTTTAAAGCCCGCAATTTAATGGGAACCGAGGGTCGCTTCGCACACCCTTGATCCGGTTCCGTTAATTTGGTGTGGAGGGAATGAATCTGTATCCCACTTCTGACACCAGTGTTGTAGAATTCCCGCCCGTCGGCGTGCGAACGACCGCGTCTAACCAATAGCGGTCGCTTCGCCCACCGAACGGACAATCCAGTCGTGACTTCTGGAACAACGCCAGAAACCAGTCACGGGTGGGTTTTTAATCCCACCACAACCTTGTCCGCACTCTACCCGCGCGCTACAGGGTCCGATCGCCAATCTTCGATTTACCTAATTATTCGTGCAGGTAGGTTACGAGAGATTGTACCTCAACGGGACCGCTTGGAAACGAGCCGCTTAAGCAGCTCGCTTCCTTTTGGGATAACCGAGCGGGGTATTATCGCGCAGTCCTGTTGGACCCGATCACTTTACCGGCTATTTAAAAACCAACTATATTCCGAGTGCAAGATGGGGCAGTTCAATGAGGGAATGGACGCAACGAACAGGTTTACATTCACACAAGGACATTTATTATAATAAAGCAGGTATGCAATTAAACAAGGCAAAACATGTATGCAATTATACAAGCAACAAAAGCACGACAAAATATCTACAACCGTCTACTTATTATGTACAGTCACTTGCACTTAACAGCAGTTCCTACTTATTAGACGGGCCCACGGACACACGTACGCACACACACACCCAAGAAATGGTGGCAGAGGCCTTTAATAACGAGCTGCAGCTCGGAGGACAGGTGAGCTGAAACTCAGACCTATCTCGAACCTCTCCACCTCGTGTGGTCTTCAAGTTGTTCGGACCCGGGCTCCAGCAGAGCGAGCTGGATCCAATCGCCGAGCCGCGATCCTTCCCGAGCTCCCGCGGATACTCCCGCGCTTCTCAACACGTGCTGGCGAGACGAGGCGCCGATCCTTCCCGTCGATGCGTCGCTTCCCGAGGAACCACTCCGCGCTTCTCAACACGTGCTGTGTGAGACGAGGCGCCGAACCTTCCCGTCGATGCGTCGCTTCCCCGAGGAACCACCTCCACGAAGAGGTCGATGAGTCGCACCAAGCCGGGAACCAAATAGAGAACAAAGAGCTCCACGAACCAAGAAGAAGAAGAGCCACCACTCGCAACTCGAGCCGAGCGACCGGCTTAACTTCCTTCCAAGCAAAGCAGCTCGAAGCAAAAAGCTCTCCCGAGCCAAGCAGAAGCCAAAGCTCACGAAACCATCAAAGCAATAAGCCTCCAAAAAGCCTCCTCCCGAGCCAGGCCTCAGCCGAAGCTCACTGAGCCAGCCGAAGCAAAAAGCTTCCGAAAGCCTCAACCCTAACGCAAGCCAAGCAGGACCCGACGGTCTGCTGAACGACTCCCCTCAACTCCCTTCTCCAACTCTGCCCACGAACAAAAGAAAAGATCTCTTCCGCCCTCCCCCTTCCGGCGTGACTCATGACTCATGCCCTCGTGCTCCATCCCCGCTCAGCCACGGGTGGGAGGGAGTTGTTGACATCATGAGTCACGGAAGGCAGGGTTCTTCTTGCTCTTCGCAGAAGAGGGGGAGGGATGTCTCATTGTTCGTTCCCTAACTATTAAATCGATCCGCAGCGCATCTAATCGATTTCTGAACATTTAAACAATGGAAGGTGAGCTATCTAGGGAACAAGCACTTATCGACATAGCTGACTAAGGAACCTGAATGTTGTGTGCAATCAAATTCCCAAATTCGTAACACTATATCATCCATACAGCCTGGTGTTGGCGTAGTGTTAGGGTAGCGGCTTGGGATCCAAAAGGTCCTGAGTTCAAGCCCCGTTGGCCGCTTGAATTAATACACACCAGGAGGTTGACTCAGCCTGTCATCCTTCCGAGGTCGGCGAGGTGAGTACCAGTGTACTGGGCCCGGTGTATGCCCGGTTAGAATAGGTGTACATATCCCTGTGTCGTAAGAGGCGACCAGGGTGCTCAGGAAGGGCATCCGGCGTAAAACCTGTGCCAAATCATTATGCGGATCATAACGATGATCCGCTGTGGTGACCCCTAACGGGAGCAGCCGAAAGAAGAGCAGACATACATACATACATACATACATACATACATACAAGATGAGAGTTTTAGTAATATATATATATATATATGTATAATGTGTGTACACATCGTAAGCCCTCATCCAGTGCGGTCTTCTCAACGCGGATATGCCCAAAACAAAACACCCGCCACCACCCGCCCAAAACATACCACCCGCTATTATGAATGAATAGCGCCACAATTGAGTGGGCTTGTGCCTAGATTTCTTTAACTCACCTCATAATTTATGGAAAGATCTGCCAGGTTTGTCAGGAAAATTCCTGACAATGTTCTCGTGAATTGGGCATTGCGTGGCGGAGGTATGCGCTCGACTGAGTGCCCTTCTAGTTTTACAGTATGTTTTATTACGATGCGAGGAGTTTGAAAGGGTATTTACTCATTTATTGCAAACTAGCAAATATAACGTATCGCTTCACTGACGAGAACATTAAGAGAGGAGGGAGGGGAGACTGAAGAGGTGGAGGGTTAAAGAGGGAGAGAGATAGGAGGAGAAGGAGTGAAGAGGGGTGGGGAGCAAGAAAGGGGGAGAGTGAGGAATGGGTGGGGGGGGGGGGAGAACCCGTTTGGTCTATCCATCCCTTCCCTTCATATCATCCATCCCTTCTCTCCATCCATCATTCCTTCCATTCTTCCATCCATCCATCCATCCATCCATCCATTCCTTCCTTCTTTCCAACCATTAATATTGAACGACAGGCTTGGCACCGCACGACACTGCGGGGCACAACACGGGCAGTGGTCGTGCAGATGGACAGCGCAGCTTGCAGTGCAGCGAGAAAAAAAGTAGACACAAAAAATGCACTTCAAGACACCACCTCCATACATATAATGGTGCCCTGCACCGATAAGAACGGCTTCTTGTTGGAAAGCGATTCGCGATTGCTGATCCATCATATGAAATACCTCCCCGATGCCCAACAAAAACTATGGCCGAATTCGACAAATGAGCACTTTTTTTTCACCAGTCGGAACGGCTGCTTAGTTCAATTCTGGAGCTTAAATTTTGTAATTCAGCTTAGTTTAAAAGATATTCTCGAGGTTATGGAATGTGTGGAAATGAAATAAAGCCACGAATGCTGGCGTCTCTGGGCATTTACAAGCATTGCAATGTATCCAGCGATTATTATAAGTATGATGAACAGGCAGGCATTCGATGATATCAGTGAGGAAAGATCATTAATTATCTTCAAACGGGGTGTTTTGATTAACACAAACTCCCAATTTTCACTCTTGCACTTCCTTGGAGTCCCTTAGTATGCATGCAAAGTTTCAGGCTGCTAGGTGTCACGGTTTTGGAGTTATGGAGGAGACACACACACACACACACACACACACACATTTATTATTATAGATGTCAAATATTTCAGCTTTAATAATAATTATGTGTTAAATTTTGAATGTACAATATTTCTGTGTAATTATCTGTGAAATAGGCTTTCCTTGCTTGGTTGTAGAACCGAACCACCATTTATAGTAGAGAGTATATGGGAAATCGAGTTCCGATTCATCAACATCCAACTTAAGAATGATTGTTCGAAATGCAACCCGTTCGTAAGTTGAGGACTCTCTGAATATTAACCAATTTGTTCCATTTTTTTAATTGTACATGTATACAAGTGTTAACTATGCACTGAACACAGTACACTACCGAACAATTGTTCTTAAATAATTTGTGGCATGACCCCTTCACTTCAATTTTTTTTTCAATTTTTCCAATGTACACATTATCTAAAACAAACATCGGGGAGAATTATCAGCAAATTTATCAGTTCTTATCATCAGTAATCGGCGTCCACAACCATCCTTGACCATGTTGTGGAATGTCGGCCGAGGCCCTCACTCATTTTTTTACCCCGCCCTCACGTTTTCACCTTTATTCGCTTTCTCCACAACCGCTTGAGAGATTGACACAAAACTTTTAACATAGGAGCGCCTGCATACCCATGGAGATTTTTGTTTTTTTAACAGTTACATGATGATTGGATGGAAAATGCTGTCGGCGTTCCAAAAAGTCCGTTTTCTGTCGCCATGGGTTGTAGAGTTTTTCACGTATCGGGAATAACCTAATTGTTTTGCAGAAATGTGTCCCATATCGTGATTGTATCATTGACAAATATCCATGTTCATCAATAGCTAATGATCAGTTTGCAAAACATTCAGTCCAAGAGAGATGCAGCATAAATCTCTCAATGTCTCGCACAATAGCAAGTCCTTCCTTCTCCATGGTGGAGTAGTAGTTCTTTCAATGCACCCACTTCTTACTCAGAAATACTCACAGGGAAGAACAGTCCTTTTGCACACACATCTTGGCATCTTTAGGAAATTACCTGAATTCCCTTGCTGACACGCATTCTTTGGTGCCTTCTCACGTAGATGAATAGCTAACTCGTTGTGGCATGCACTAAGAAATTGTGCCTTCACAAACAAGTCATATATGTTGTCAATGTCTGGTCAGTCTTTAAAAGTTCACTACACTTTGACGATTAATTCCTCAACCTGACTATAAATTGCTCAGGACTCTCCCCCATCTCTGGCTTGATACTCCTGAACTTGATCCGACACCTATCCTCGGTTAAATTGTATCGCTTCAAAAGTGCTGCTTTCAACTGATCATAATCAACAGCTGCCACATCTGACAGCCTGGGATATACATCAAGTGCTTTGCCAATTAACAGACAGAGCCACTGAGTGAAGTAGCCCAACCTGTGCTGTCTCACCAGCTATTCGTAGCAAAATGTTCAAACACCGATCAGTAGCTGGCTATCTCATCCTAACCCCTTAACAAAGACCTTTGGAGCTCTCGGCTGTGCGAAGTTGTTCACATTCTCCAGGTGGCTGCCGATTTTGCCACTCTACTTCGACGTTTCATCCCCACTTTGACTTCTCACCTTCTAACCTCCCTTTGTGCCTTGAGCCTTTTGCTTCCATTTTGGCTTCAACTCTGCGCACACTCCCGTGCTTGGATAGCAATCAACACCACCTCGCAAACACACATAATTATGCACTCATATTAACTTGGCTCTCCAGAGCATTTATCAATCACACCGCCTCCGTGAGTAGTCTCAATAATCGACATGAAAATTCTCCTCCAGCCCTCTCCTCCCGACACTTGGGTTCCCTCTCGCCTGAGTACAATCCACGTTGAAGGCCCTCTTAGTCATCGACGTGCACACTGAGCCACTGTGCAGCTGACTATGAAAGACTCCGTGCCACTACTAGTACTCTCGCCTCAGATATATACAGTGTGTGCCACAATCGACACCACTGGTGAGAAGATTGAGCAACTCGTAAATAATTTGAACAGTAACATCATTCTGTTACGCAATGTTTGTTGTTTTTTTTTTAATAGCTCAACTACCTGCCCGCATTTTCCCCTCTTCATGCTCATACATGGTTTAGGCCAAATCGCACACATTTTCCTTCATTTCAAACCATTAGGTCTAATGGTGTCATGCATGCTCCTCTGTGTGTCATACATTTTTAATGCTATTTATATTGGCGTTATTGTTGCAGTATTTGTGGAGGTGTGAATTTGTGAAAAAGCACAGGTTCTGGAAACTTTTCATGCTAATCTCTCACATTGATTACTATGGATAGTTTAAGTGAGTTCATTACACTCCACAGCTCCACTATGGCTTGCATGATTGGCTGGTTCCATGCATCGTTGGTTACATTCTGCATGTTTATACGAACAAAGTAGAACTTGTCCTCATGAAAACATTATGCACATGTTCACAAAATATTTCTACATAATAGCCTTCATTGTTCTTCTTACACCATTTTTTTTTTAAACCTTTTGCTTCGAGTATGAGGGTGTAAATAAAATTGGACTCCTGTAACCACAATAAAGCAATGCTTTCTTGCAGTTCTTCTGTTGCACTTCTTTCCCTGCATGAAAATGATGCAAAAGTCCCACTTGCACAGTTTTGTTTCCCACAGCATGGTGGTTAAACTTGGGGACAGCTGCTTTTAAAATGTATCGATTAGAGAGTCAAGCTTCGTGGAGGAGCCTGAACACAGAAGAAAACTGGTAGGGCACTCGGTAGAGCGCATACCTCTGCCCCATTATGCCTGATCCACGAGAACATATTGTGCCCGTTACATTTTTGAAATATCATGCTCTACAGCACTGTATCGTTTTTGGCCCAATCTCTCAATGGCAAAGAATCACTTTAAAAATTAAATAATGCTCATATCCAGATCCTGATTCGGATCTTCACCAAAATCGAATCGATTCGTCCTTGTCACACACCGAACCTGTCCACAAAATTTCGTCCGGATCCGTTCACAACTTTTTTGAGAGATCCTGCACACAAACAAACAGACAGAAAGAGGTGAAAACATAACCTCCTTCACCTTTGGTGGGGGAGGTAAAGAACAGTAGAAGGAGTGGGGTGGAACACATTAACTGCAGGGTTGAGGGACAAAATGTTGGGAGACTTGGAGGGATAAGTGACATGGGGAAGAATTTGAGTGAGGGGGTGGGGGACACAGGGAGTGAACAAGATGGATACAGTGGCAACTATCAATCACAGAAGTGGAAGGAAAATCAGGAAACCTGGAAAGAGGTGGGCTGGGGGAGGGTTAATGGGGATAGAAAAGATCATGGTTGTGGATGAGGGGTTGTGGTGAACAGTTGTCTTGAAGCATTGGAGGGAAGAATGAGATTGGAAAGACCGAGGAAGTAGGTTCCATTTGTGGGGAAAGAAAAGAAGAACGAGCGAGTGGAGATAAACATTGAGTTTTGATTCTTAGAGTTTTACCAGAAAGGTTGCTGGCAGACCGGGTGCACCCTGGAGAAACCTGGGGAGAGGGGCGAGGACAAAGCATTAAAAAAAAGCATAGGGTGCAAGACCAGAATGGAGGCGGAAGTAGACAGAAAGACCACCGACCTGTCTTCGATGTGAAAGTGAAAGTGATAGATACAGAGATTCTTGCAGGTTCAGCTGCATTTCTAATATCCATGACTAATAAAACAAAGCTGTAGTAACTATCTCCATGCACGTGTGGTACAAGCGGAACTTTCATTGCAGTGGAAAAGGCTCTTTGAAGAAATACATTTAGTCGGCGTTGCTGACTTTGTACTTTGTTAATTGAGGTTTCTCATAAGAGTAAAAAGTGATTTTGTACTCATCTGGAATAGCATGGGAGCTCATGTGTTATTCGAATGTCATCATCGTTTTCTTGCACAGCGTGTCCTCTGATTTGCATCATTTCTGGGAGGGTGGCTGATCTGCTGATTCAGTGCCCCCTGTTGGTTAGAGCAGGAATTTGTGCAAAAAAAATAATAATTTCAGGATGCTGGTGATAGCTAACCTCCTCTTTGCTTAAGGCACCATGAGATCTTTAAATTCCACCAACTAATGTCAGCAGCCGGGACACATTTTTAACGTCCATTCAAGCGATGGAGCGTTCAGAATACGAAACATCAGAATAATAGTTTATAGCTGGGCTTTGATTTGAAGCCAAGCTAGACAGCTCGGAGGCAAGTGCACGTACCTCCAGGCCATCCTGCCAGCCCTATTTAAATGTGGTGAACATCCGTTATCATTGTGTGGGCTGTCTTTGGCAAGAGAATGCGATTTCAGGTATGAAGCTCAAATTGGTGCTGCTAACGTAGCCAATCACTCGTCTTTCCTGAGAGTGATTGCGATGGGAGTGGTCATTGGTGTGTTTTCCAATCTTCTCTGGGAGAATCTAAATGAATGAAACATTGTTGCCAGTGAGAGGGTGCGATGAAGACATTTTTGGGGTAAAATATTTACTGGATGAGAGTGTGCTTCTGTTTAACCAAACTAAAAACACGACCACTCTTTTGCTGCTCATTTCTCTCTGAATGGAATATGATCAATCTTTCACTGAATCTGTTTATTTATTTATTCCTATTCCTTTTATGTGCAGTCAGTTCACATTCAGCCGCTGCCGCTTGGCTCTGTGTTCAAAAAAAATTCCACCACATATTGAAACGGTATAAAACTAGTTTAAACTAGAACGTCACTCCGCAGAGAGTGTACCGCCGCCAGGTTGAACAGTGTACATTTTTGGTATCCCACTGAGAGGTCGGATCTGAATCCTGACCTGAACCAAAATCTAATCGGCTTGTTCTTGTCAAATAAATAAATTATGTCAAATAATTTTTTTATTTAAATGTTTTTCTTGTTTTCTACTACCGGACTCACTACCGTCACTTATTGACCATTTTTTTTATTCATCTTTAATAAGGGACTAGGCATTTTACCCATCGCTTCGCTGTCTGATTTAAAAGACAGCATGTTAACCTTCACAAACATTATGTTTAATTCACTCTATCATTTGCCCGAGGTCATCTTCCATCTGCTTGGAAGTCAGCTAACATCACCATCATCAGCCAACTGCTTCTTCTTATTTAACAGCCACAATTATTCCCACGTACTTCAGGGTTTGGCTCGAGGAAGTTTGGCTCAAGTGTTTCATGCGACCAGCTGACCAGGCCTGACGTTTGACTAAGGTTAGGGCAGGAATTTGTAATTTGGCCATGATGCCGGTGATAGCTTGCCTACTTTTTGCGAAGGACACCGTGGGATCTTTGACGTCCACCAACTAAATCCGGCAGACGGGACGCCCGTTTAATGACTGTACACACCTTGCTTGTGAAAGGTCGGGATGACAGTTTATAGCTGGGCCGAGATTCAAACCCAGGAAAGACAGCTTACTGGTGAGTATGCATACCTCGAGTCCATCCTGCCATCCATTTTCATCAGCCAACTTTGCTTCTTATATATATATATATATATGGCGCAAGAAAAAAAAAATTACTTCCGCTTCGCTGCGAAGCTCAGTGTTGGATGCTTTGGTTTTAACCTCCACTTAAAATGAGTGACATTAAACATTTTGAAAATTTTGAATTATTCTCACTCGGATTTCAACATCACCAAAATGCATGTTGTTGAGTTGTTTAAACTTTATTTATACAAGAAGATGATTTGTAATACCAGATACCACTGGGTGGTGCTATGCGATACGCATTTACATAGAGAGAATTTGGGTCTTCCCCGCCCACCCTGAAACCTACCCTGACAGAAACCATATTTAGGGTACCCTTAGGCAACATGCAAAATTTGATTGGATTCGGTTCAGTAGTTTTTTTTTTTTTAGTTTTTGAAAAATATATCGATAAACAAACAAATACAGTATACGAATTCACTTTTATGGTATAGATTGAATCGTGCTTCAAACAACATCAAAATGGCGAAATACACCGACACAAAGAAGTTTGCTGTGGTCCTCTGAATCTATGATAGAAAAGGAGCTCGGTCTCGGCGTGCCTGCGTCCGGCCGTCAGTTGTCCTATAGCGGATACAACAGCACACGATCGGCAGCTCAGCATGCATGTGCGTGCGTACATGCAGCATATAACGTGCTGCACATACACGCATGCCATGGTACACTACGCGATTAATTTACATTAATACTAAATCTCTTCCTCGTTCATCTTCTTCACTTGTAATAATGGTGAGTGTCATTCATCCCATTTCTCATATCGATTAGATTCAGAAAACGCTTGCTATTGTTACGGATCCGGGGTTTAAGTTTCGCCACGAAGTTCTCCTGAAGTCTCCGTCCTGAGACCACTGAGCACGGAAAGCTCTGCACGCTGGCAGGTTGCTGGGCAACCACGAGTGCCGATTGGTACTGCCAATCCGGCAGGGTTGTACTACTTCGCATGATACCTTTCCTGTGGACGGCCGTACCAAGGGGTGGGTCTTGTGCCCTCGATGCGTACTTGCGTTATCTTACCTGATCAGATTCAGCCGAGCAGAGCTGCCAAGTATGCACTGGCTAACAAGAGCCAATTGGTGGGGTAAAACTTCCCTGCGAACGACGTACGGACCATGCTGGATCAATGGAGGAAAAGACAGGATGAACTGGGTACATTCACAATGAGATAAATTTATTTATAAAGCAAGGGTGAGGAAAGGCATGTGGAACAATAGAATATTTTATTACAAAAGCAATATGTACAGCAGGGTAAAGCAAAGATTGATGAGGTGTGGCAAAATAAATGCAAGGATTTACAAGACAAAGACACAGGGTAGAACTATTCCGATGCTAAACTTCTACAATCTTTATTATGCTAACATGACAGGCGCCATCAGACACACACCCAAGGAAATTTGAAAGCAAAGAAAGAGAGAGAATCTACGAGGTGTTAGCGACCTCTCTCTTACCTTGTGCGGTTGATGGAGCAACGCAACCCAGTCACTGAGGAAGGGGAATGGGGGAGGGAAACTGAAGCTGTCTGAGGTGTGCAGAGATGAGGTGTAATGCAGAGAGGAAGGTGTAAAGATGTAGGTCGGGGAGGGAGGGGGGGTTAAATGGAGGAAAGAACGGGTGAGAGGATAGATTGAAAGTGAAGTGAAGTGAAGGGTCAGGAGGTCTGTACGTGCAAGTGTAAAACGGACACAGGCGGCGCTCGGTCTGGTTTTCTTGCTCGTCCAGCGCTCTGCTCTGTGGACTCCGTTCCGCTTCATGACCCCAAGAACAAGAGGTGGGCCAGATGAGGGATAAGAGTGGGTGGTGGTGACAGTAGTTCGTGGTGACAGTAGTTGAGCGATGGCAGCGGTGGTGTAGCGTAGCGATTGTAGTGCGGCGAGTTTGTGATTGTGATGGCGGTCGTCCAGATTGTGGCATCAGTAGTGAGTGTAGGAGAGTTTGAGCTGTGGTCCGATGATGTGGACATTATTATGAAGGCACTGTGATGGTGTAGGAGATGCTGTAACGTTGGGGTCCGATTGCGGCGAAGGTCTGAGATGTTTTGTTGGGGAATGGTGCGAGGTTTGAACGGGAAAAGGCATGTGTATGCAAATGAGCTGCTTGTTGCTGTGGCCCACATGCTTGCGTCATAGAGAAGGTCGTGTGTGAAGTAAAGTAAAATAATATAAAATGTGAATAAAGACCTGCCTAAAAGCCCTCACAATGCATTTTGTCCCATAAACCCACTAGGCATGAGGGAAGGGCTATCTGAAACGAAAGTAACTGTCTCGGGACCGCTATATGCTGTGTGCCATAGCCTGGGGGAGTGACTGTTTCGCAGAACCGCAACACGATATTTATTCATAATTAGTGTGTTGTATATTATTCATGCCTGGTGTTGGCTGAATGGTTAGGGTGGTGGGCTTGGGATCCTAGGATCCTGATACGAGTTCAAATCCCACTTGGCTGTTGAATTAATACCAG